>CM061544.1:289009583-289584583 GCA_030864215.1 Capsicum pubescens | reverse complement strand
TTAATTTTTTTTATTAATTATTATTAATTTTCTAATACATAAATGACTTATAACAATTAATTAGGGATGACACAGTAAAATCACAGTTGAAGCAGCTGAAGCAGGCATGTCAACCTCATGTCTCTTCAGGTGCTTATTCCCTCTTATTATATAAGAGAATATATTAGATGACAACTAAGTTTGAGATTCCTTCCCCACTTGTTTCAATTCACGAGAACTACTTCATAAGACATTATAAGCAACATGCCGCCTTTATCTATATAGTCATGAAGAAGAGGATCGTCTAATTGTTCAAATCCCTCAAGAGAAGAAATAAAGAAGTCTCCCTCTTCTCTCTCTATTCTTTCGTGTTTCATAATACGTTATCAGCACGAGACTCTTCCAAACAAGGTGAGATTATAAATCTGAAGGATTTCAAGGTTAGTAATTCTTTATGTTATCTTTCTTTTGCTACTACTAATATAATTATTATTGGATTTGAGGAAAAATAACAGGTTTGGAACCATTTATATTTTAAATTTATTCCTCAAGAATAATATTATCAAAAAGGATGATAATATGTTGGGTTCAAGTCCCATCGATTCATGCCAAAAACGTTTTTATATGGATAAGATGTTGAGTTTGAATCTCAATACACCATATTGATGATATTATGATGGCTAAGGCAAAATAATGGGTGTTTAATGAAAAGTCATGAAATTCGACCCATTGAATATGCTCCATTCCATGAAGTGAATGTGGTAGCAATATATGATAAGTTTCAAATATGACAACTTACTTCATTCTTGAGGTGTAAGTGGTAGCAGTGCATAATATGTCTGAAAGAAGACAAGTGATTGAATGCACGAATATACGCGTGAAGGGAAAATATGATAATGATCGTCAAAAGTGATGATATTTTCACACGCTTATATGATTATAAGACATACTAGAGAAAAATTCTCTACATCATATGTATGCCTCGATTTGCTTCTAAAGTAGCAAAATCTTGAAAGAGGTTATAAGCTATCATAATTTGATAGGCTTAAGGCACGATTATATTCCATTCCTGGGGAATAAGAAACTTATTAATGCAAACATGCACTTGATTGTGATTGTATCACAACTCACCTCCGAAAGAAGTTGAATAATTTTGAAATCTACTTCTGAAGTAGTAAATCTGAAATTTATTCATATAATAGTAAATCTGAAATTTACTAAAGCAAAAACACATATCATGGTAAACTTGGAGTTTACTAGATTAAAAGTTCATAAGTTGACATGAACGATTGCGATATCCCGAAGATGTGCATACTGAGTATTGAACATATATTGAAGAATTAGAAAATTCTTCATGAACTTTAATGTTGATTGTTCTCATGATAAGTTGGTTGGACCAACTAATTTTGGGATTGGATCCCTCAAAATCTGAAAAGAATAAAAGGTGAATAAGGGCCCGTTCACCTATCATGTAATATGTTGAAAAGATACATCAATAAGATGATCACATGTACATTCATGGTCAACCTACGTTTGACATTCATAAAGTTACTTGTTCAATATAAATTGAGCATAATTTTTAGATTGTGTAATCAAGATAATTTATCTTGATGATGATGGTTTAGCATTGAATGCCTTCCATAAATAGTTGAACCATTACTAATGAGAACAAAGTTTCATGTATTGGTATGAAATATGATATATTGCATACAATAGCACTTGTATGCATTAGACCAATATATTATGATTATTTCTTCCCTTTCAATTGGTTCAAGGTCATGAACCAACTATTTCATTTAATAGTTTTGATGTGCGGTATACGATTAATAAATATACCATGATGCATAAAGATGGATTCCTCAAAGAAGATGGAGGATGTATGTTAGTTTTCCTAACATAAGGGGGAGATTATAAGCAGCTATGAAATATGTTAGGAATTATCATCAGATCTTCATTCAAAAGATAATTCAAGTCAAATGCCGAAAGCATCTCATATTTAGCTGCAAGTGCTCCTATTTTGTGTCCTTAAAGGATAAAGTATATGCATGCGTGAAGTTTGATAGACCAATCGGTTCCAAATGAAATAATCCTTGAAAAGGATAAGGAGAAAATAATCATGATAAGAAGGCAATAAGCTCTTGAAGAGCCTATGACATAACACTTCATGAAACCTTATAAGAGGTTTAGGTACCTGAAAATAATGAAGTGATGAGATCTCAAAATGTTATGTCGCATTGTGAACCGATACAAAATAAGAAATCATCGACGATATCTTTGATACAATATTGGCGCAATATTGTAAAAGATTATGAGGATCTGAATTCTACATTAGTTTAAGCATGCTGACGTAGAAATATTTATCAAGTGACCTGAAAGGATGGATTTTGGTAAGTGTAAAACTAATTTGATTTGCAGTCTAGACACTTGAAGATGTCACACTTGACATATTGGATATTGTTACTTGACAAACATCCATATGAAAATCCCTAAAGGATTCAAAATGCCTGAAGCATATAAAGTTTCTGGAAAACTTTTTATTATACTCATAAGATATAATTTGATGATTTGAGTATCATTGAAACTCTTGGAGAGTTTTCAAAAGCAATAGAGTATTTGCTTAAATGAGAAACATACAAAAATTGAATAAGGATCCATTCCGGCCTCAAGAAAAGAATGAGGAACTCCTAGGTTATGAAGTACCATATCTTAGTGAAATTGATGCACTAATGTATCTTGCAAATACTAAAAGGCCTGATATAGCCTTTTTTTAGTTGATTTGTTAGAAAGTTTGCAGTCCTGATCTTATTGGTCATACTGATTTTGGGTACTTATCTGACCTACATAAAGCTCGGTCTCAAATAGGCTATGTGTTCATAGGGGGTGGTACTGCAATATCTTAGAGATATACAAAGCAGACTATCGTAGCCACTTCATTGAATCATGCTGAGATAATAGCTATTCATGAAGCAAGCTGAGAATGTTATGGTTGAGGTCCATGATGCATCTCATTCAAGAAAAATGTGGTGTAAAATATGACAATCTACCCACAATTTTATACGGAGATAATGCATCATGCATAGCACATCTTAATGGAGGATTCATAAAAGGAGATAGAACGAAGCACACTTCATCAAAACTTTTCTACATACATGAGCTACAAAAGAATGGTGATATCAACGTGCAACATATTCGTTCAAGTAAAAATGTGGCTGATTTATTCACCAAGTCTTCTCCAATTACAACTTTTAAGAAGATGGTGCACAAGATCGGAATGCAAAGATTCAAGGATGTTCTTATTAGGGGGAGTTAATACGCGCTGTACTCTTTTTCCCTTATGAGGATTTGTCCCACTGGGTTTTTCTTGTAAGGTTTTTAATGAGGCAGCCTATATCTAGTCTGAGTAAAAGACAGATGCTTCAAATCCTAATAAATATCAAAGTAGATCTTGATAGACATTCACTATAATGTAAATACATGTATAACACTCCTCCTTGAATGTCTAATTAGTAGATAATGTGCCTCATTAAAACCTTACTAGAAAAAACTCAGTGGGAAAAAAATCAAGTGAAGGAAAAAGAGTACACATCTCTAACAATACGCATATAGGTTGCCTCATTAAAAACCTTACAAGGAAAATTCGGTGGGACAAAACCTTGAAAGGGAAAAAGAGTACAACGCATATTAACTCCCCCTAATGAGAACATCCTTGAACCTTTGCATTTCGATCTTGTGCACCATCTTCTTGAAAGTTGCAATTGGAGGAGACTTGGTGAATAAATCAGCCTCATTTTCACTTGAACGAATCTGTTGCACGTTAATATCACCATTTTTTTGTAGCTCGTGTATGTAAAAAACTTTGATGAAGTGTGCTTCGTTCTATCTCATTTCATGAATTCTCCATTAAGATGTGCTATGCATGCTGCATTATCTCTGTATAAAACTGTGGGTACATTATCATATTTTAAATCACATTTTTCTCGAATGAGATGTATCATAGACCTCAACCATACACATTCTCGGCTTGCTTCATGAATAGCTATTATCTCAGCATGGTTTTATGAAGTGGCTGTGATAGACTGCCTTGTATATCGCCAAGATATGGCAGTATCCCCACATATGAACACATAGCTTATTTGAGATTGAGCTTTATATGGGTAAGATAAGTACCCAGTATCAGCATAACTAACAAGATTAAGACTGTAGGCTTTAGAATAAAATCATGTGTTTGATCTCATTTCGATGTCTCCTAATAGGAGCAGAACTATATCTTGCTAACAAATTAACTGAAAAGGCTATATCAGGCCTTGTAGTATTTGCAAGATACATTAGTACACCAATTGGACTAAGATATGGTACTTCAGGACCAATTCAATTTGGTATGTTTTGCATTTCAGCAAATAATCTTATTGCTTTTGAAAACTCTCCAAGAGTTTTAATGATTTTCAAGCTATAAGCTTATACAATATAAGGATTCTAAATAAGTTTCCCAGAAACTTTTATATGCTTCAAACATTTTGAATCCTTAGAAAGTTTCATATGAATTTTGTTAAGTGAAAATATTCAACATGTCATATGTGACATCTTCAAGTGTCTGGACTGCAAATCAAATAAATTTTACACTTACCAAGGTGCATCCTTTCATGTCACTTGATAAATGTTTCTACGTCAGCATGCTTAAATAAACATAGAATTCAGATCCTCATAATCTTTTACAATATTGCGCCAATATCATATCAAAGATATCGTTAATGATATATCATTTTGTATCGATTCATAATGCGACATAACATTTTGAGATCTCATCACTTCATTATTTTCAGGTACCTGAACCTTTCATAAGGTTTTATGAAGTGTTATGTCGTAGACTCTTCAAAAGCACATTGCCTTCTTATTATGATTATTTGCTCCTTATCCTTTTCAAGGATTATTTCATTTGGAATCGATTAGTCTACCACGCTTCACGCATGCATAGACTTTATCCTTTAGGAACACAATATAGGAGCATTTGCAGCTAAATATGAGATGCTTTCGGTATTTGACTTGAATTATCTTTTGAATGAGGATCTGATGATAATTCCTAACATATTTCATAGCTGCATATAATCTATGTTAGGAAAACTAACATACATCCTCCATTTTTCTTTGAGGATTTCATCTTTGTGCATCTTGGTATATTCATTAATCGTATACCGCACATCAAAATTATTAGATGAAATAGTTGGTTCCTGACCTTGAACTAATTAAGAGGAAAGAAATAATCATAATTTATTGGTCTAATGCATACAAGTGCTATTGTATGCAACATATCATATTTCAGACCAATACATGAAGCTTTGTTCTCATTAGTAATGGTTTAGTTATTTATCGAAGGCATTCAATGCTAAACCATCATCATCGAGATGAATTGTCTTGATTACATAATCTGAAAGTTATGCTCTTAACTTAATTTTACTGAGCAAGAAATATTTATGAATGTCAAACGGCAGGTTGACAATAAATGTACATGTGATCATCTTATATCGATGCATCTTAATAGATCACATGACAGGTGAACGGGCCCATATTCACCTTTTATACTTTTCAGATTTAAGGAATTCAATCCCAACATTAGTTGGTCCAACCAACTTATCATGAGAACAAACGACATAAACAATTCTCAAAGAATCTTCTAGTTCTTCAATACATGTCTAATACTCAATATACACTCTTCGAGATGTCACAATCGTTCACATCAATGTATGAACTTTTATTCTAGTAAACTCCAAGTTTACCATGACATGTACTTTTTTCTTTAGTAAATTTCAGATTTACTATTTCATGAATAAATTTCAGATTTACTACTTTAGAAGTAGATTTCAAAATAACTTTTCTCAGATATTCTGCCTCATTCGTAGATGAGTTGTGATACCATCACAATCAAGTGCACGTTTGCATTAATAAGGTTCTCATTCCCCAGGAATGAAATATAATTGTGTCTGAAGCCTATCAAATTATGATAGCTTATAACCTCGTTCATGATATTTCTACTTCAGGAGAAAATCGAGGCATAAATATGATAGAGAGAATTTCTCTATATTTCTACCACATTCACTTCAAGAATGGAGCAAATTGTCATCTTTCAGACTTATCATTTATTGCTACCACATTCACTTCTTGGAATGGAGCATATTCAATGGACAAGTTTCATGACTTTTCATCAGAAACAAATTATTTTGCCTTAGTCATCATAATATCATCAATATGGTGCATTGAGATTCAAACTCAATGTCTTACCCATATAAAGGCGCCTTAGGCATAAATCAATGGGACTTGAACCCATCATATTATCATCCCTTTTGATAATATTGTTCTCGAAGAATAAATTTAAAATATAAATGGTTCCAAACCAATTATTTTTTCTCAAATCCAACAATAATTATATTATTAGTAGCAAAAGACAGATAACATAAGAAATTACTAACCTTGAAATTACCTTTAGATTTATAATCTTATGTTGTTTGGCAGAGTCTCAAACAAGACCGAGCTATAATATATAATTTTTCCTTGTTGGCAAAAATTCACATATAGTCTCATTAGAGTATCTATAACTAACTTTCTAGTCTAAATTTCATATTTACAATTTATAGACAAAATAAATGACAGTTTTATGTATATATATACAAAAAAAAGGAAAAGTCCATAACAACAAAAAGAGATTAAAAAAAAAAGAAATTTTAATGTAATAAATGTCCTTAATCTTCTCCAACTTTTTATTTATTTCTCTGATATAAACGATCAATAAATATAAATTTATGCGTTAATTACTCCCCAAAATTTGATAATTTTTTTAAAAAAATAATTGTGATCTACGGGAGAAAGTTGGTAATTCGTGCATACAAAATTCTGATATATACGATTTACGCAAATTATTTTTTACTTGAATTTATTTACTGGAATCCTTTTTTGAATCTAATACGCAATAAAAATTGATTCAATTTCAACATAATGAAAATCGATTTTATTATTGATTTGAATTAGATTTTTGAAATTGAATGCACAATATAAACTTCAAACACTTTCAAATTGTCAATTTTGTAATTACTATTATTTTTGTATACAATAACTTCAATTGTAATTTTGTGTTTCAATTTTCGTATTCAATTTTTATTTTCGTAATTTTGAAAAAAAAAATCACAGAAGTTGTTAAAAGGTTATAATCCTTGTTTGTGTTAGTTTTTTTTTTTTTTTCTAAATCCCATTTGTAATTGCAATTTGTGTGATATATTCATTCATTACTCTACTGCATATTTCATAATATACATATTGACAGTCTTTTAATATTTTTTAATGTATATCTATTAATAGTATATTTGAATTTCTGTATATCTGCTAACATAAGCGTATAATTGTATTTGTATATCTGTTTTAAAGGTTACAAAGATTGTTTTATTATTTGTAAATCTATTGTTTGTATATATGTATATTAGTTTACATAAATTTGATATTTGTATATTTATTGTTTGTATATATATACATATATGCAAATGAAGTATACATATATTCAAATCAAAATTGTTGTTTATAATTTGTATATTTGTTGCTTGTATATCTGTATATATAAATTTGAATGTTGTTTGTAAACGATATTGCAAACGAAATATATATATATTCAAATCAAAATTGTTGTTTATTATTTATATATCTGTTGTTTGTATATCTGTATATACAAATTTGAATGTTGTTTGTAAATGAAATATACATGCAAACGAAATATACATATTTGTATATCTGTTGTTTGTATATCTGTATATACATATATGCAAACAAAATAAACATATACATATATGTTTATTATTTGTATATCTGTATATACAAATTTGAATGTTTTACATAATAACAAATTTGAATGTATATACATATATGCACTCTAAAACTGTATATAGCTGCATATACATTATTCTTCAAAATGTATATGTGAAAGTTAAATGTATATAGATATATGTAAATTGTATATACATATATCAAAAATACAAAATGTATATACATACATACACTCTAACTCTGTATATATATGCATGTATTATTCTACAAAAAAAAAAAGCATACGTATCTACATATATTGAAATAAAAATGTATATTGACCAACAATTCTGTTTCATGAGAGTATATACAAAAAAACCTCGTAATCATTGTCTTCATTGCTCCCCCTTTTAGATTTAGATACCTTAAAATATTTTTTCCTTTCCGCCTTGCTAGAAGATGCAAAATTCTTTCCTTTTTTTTTTTCAATAAATCATCCATCAAAAAAAATGGGGAGTGACTTACATAATATATAAAAATTTATATTAGAAAATAAAAATCCACAAAAACGAAAAAATTATAAAAAAAACGGGGGAGTGCTCCCCCTTTTCTATTTTTTTTTGTAAAATGTATGAACAATGAAGAAATTTAACGACTAACTGACATAATATATAAAAAATTTAAAAAATTATATCTAATGTCAATAAATATCCTAAACTGATTTTCTGTGGTGAAAAATCCGCAAAAATAATTTATCACAGAAAAATCAAGGATTATATTTTGTGATATTAGAGTGACTTTGAGAGAAAAATAAGGAGAAAAAAGTTGAAGAAGATCTCTTGAATAATCATGTATATGATGTTGCCAATGTTGTCGTTTCTTTAATTTAAAATCAAGGATATTAGAGTGATTTTGAGAGAAAATTAAGAAAAAAATAGTTGAAGAAGATATCATAAAAAATCTAGTGTTTTGATATTCCATTGTTGCCTTTTTTGGAGTCAATAGGATAGAGAGAGAATAGAAAGAAAATAACAAATAAATATATGAGAGAGAAAATTGATATATACAAATCTTAATATATTTGTATATAGGGCCCAAAAAAAAAAACAGACTTTTAACTATCAAATGACGATGAATTGTAATTTTTTAAAACATTAACCATATCATGTAATTAATATAGTATTTTATCTATAATATGTAATTTTTCCTTGTTAAATTAAAGAATTGCTAAAAGGTTACTCCAATTTAATGACACTACTAATGGTTTAAACTATAAAAAAATTACATTGTTAATGCACAAAAATTAATTAAACTCTTTATTAAGTCGTACCACATTGTTATTTCTCTATGTTGCGTCAGTTGAACACGTTGAGGTAGACGAAAAAGCTATCCACGGCATCTACAATCCACTTGTCCATTGAATACTTGCATTTGGAGCAGAACTCTGGGTAGCAACATTAGATAGACAATGTGAACATACGAGTTGCAAGTGCAATGACAAATAATATCCCAACAGGAGATGTTGAAAGTAATTTAGTTGGTAAATTCAATGTTCTTTTGATCATGAATCACTAATGTTTTTCTAGTAATTTGCAGTAATCATAAGTCCAGTCGGATGAAAGAACATGTTGAAAGTTGTTGTGAGAATAGTGATGAGCTTTTGTGCTGGTGATGTGAGGCTAAAAGTGTGAATGTGTATATGAAGAATGCATGTGTGTTAAGAACTGGTCATTCATTGTAGTCGATCTAGTTTTAGCTTGAGTAATTGTTTTAATTGGTTCAGTTGTAGTATAGTCTAAGCCATAAGTGTATAGCTAATTCGAGAATGAGCAAAGATTTAATTATAGGTTGTTGATGTGACGCTAAAAGTTATATATTTATACTATTGATTGTCTCACATTTTACCTCTTTATAGTACTGTTTTGAGCATATTTTATATATATTTATGTTTAAGGGTATAAAAGGAGGTCGGGGAATCTTAGCGCAACGGGACGGACCAATGCCCCATCATCAACGGAGTTCTTAGCCGGAACAGGGTCAATCGATACCAATTCATCAGAAACTTTCGAGATTCCATACCATCCCACCATTAAACGGAATGGTAACGGGACGGACCGATGCTGACACACAGGCCCAAATCAGGTTTTCTTTTGGGAGAAGGACAAAATGGCCTGTCGGGCCAAAGTATTTCCACCAAAATAGCCCTTCAATTTATATTACCATATAGTAGTCATTCGGCTAGTGGTTGTTGCATTCCTCTTTCTTCCTATTTTTTTTTTTTGTTTTTCACTATATTTTTTCCTTTTTTCTTTTAATGTTGTTAATTTTTTTTTACTTTTTTTTAGAAAAGTCCATTCTGTCCACCCATTTATTTTTTCAGATGCGATCACGGAAATAAAAACATGAAATACAAGTCCACCCATAATTGTTTTCTCTCTTTTCAAATGAGTTAACACTATAGCGACACTTTGACTTTTTTTTTCTTTTCTGCCACCCCTTTCCTTTTAATCAACTTGGTGATAGAATTTGTTAAGAGCCCAGAATCATTTAATCTCCTTTCTATTTTTGCGTAAAACGTGCACTACTGTAAGCAGCATGACTAATAGCCAAATTTGACCCTTTTATCAAAACAACTCCTCCAAAATTCTTAAGCAACCAACGCCTATTTCTTTCCTAGTGTCACAACTCAAAAGACTCTGCCTAAAAGAAAATCATTCCCTTACACTTTCTACTCCCGTGTAGCTTCTCTCCTTCTCATCGTCCCGCAATATTTTAATTCAAATTTTGCCTTGAAACCAAGTTTTCTAATTTAATTCCCACAATAACTTAGATATTGTATAAGTATTTGTTAATACCTATAATGACTAAATATAGCCTTGACATTAATTCTCAGGAAAAGCAAAGACGTAAATCGCCACAAACCTCAATATAAACTGAAACTGTTATATATCAAACGGAAAAAATCATATTGATACAGTTTAGATACATCATATTGATACTTATTTAGATACATCTTTTATACAATTATTATACAGTTTGTATACACATTTTATACATATACAGATTTTATACAACAATGATACAGTTTCTATACACCTTATAGATATAATTTCTATACACATGTTATACAATAATTATATATTCTTAATACATATTTTATACATATACATATTTTATACAACAATGATATAGTTTCTGTACACCTTGTATATATATATATATATATATATATATATATATATATATATATATATATATATATATATATATATATATAGTTTCTTTACACATTTTATACAACAATTATACAGTTTTTATACATATTCTATACAACCTTTAGCTGCAATTATTATTCGAATGTGTATTTTATACATTAATTATAAATTTATATACATATTCTATACAATAATATATATATACATATATATATATATATATGTATATATATATTATAGAATTATATAATTTCTATACATATACCTTATGTAGATACATATTTATATAACAATTATACCATTTTTGTACAATTATACTTAATTATTATTTTTTAAAAATAAAAAAAAACTAAAATATTTTTCAGTTAAAAATTTTGTAGCAAAAAAAAATACTGAGTAAAGGGCCAAAAATGGCCCAATGGTCCAAGGAAAGAGCTGAAGATGGCCAGATGGCCCAATGGCCATAAAGTAACATTTCTTTTGCCGACAGGACACATATGTCCATATATCCAAACTTGGGCTATTATTTTTTAAAAAGACTATACAATGTTATTTTCCCTTTTTTTTTTCTTTTTAATTTCGTTTAATCATTTTTTAAAAAAATAAAGAAAACCCGACTTTTTAATTTTTATAAATAACTTATAAAAGTTCTTTTAAATTATACCTTGAAATTTTTAAAAAATTTCTTCATATTTTTTTAAAAAGATAGTCTAATACTGTAACTTTTTTTGATAAAATATTAAATATTTAAAAAGTTAGAGTGTTAGTTAAAAAATTTCAAATTCTAAGAAGTTAGATTATTTAATTTTAAAATTTGAACTCGCAATATGAAGTACATTATCTTAGTTAGCAATTTTTTTTAATAAGGTTGTAAAAATTCTAAGTTTGTTGGCTGACTAAAATTTTTTTTGAAGTATGTTAGCTAAGTAAGAAATTTAAATTAAATTCAATAGTAGGCTAGAATGTTAAAAGAGTTGAAAATTGAAATACATTAAAAAAGAAAAAACTTGTATGACATAGACGACTATTTTAATGATAATCACTTGTAAATTTATTCAAATAAATCAAATAGTAGAAAATTGTATTATAAATATTGGAAGAGCATTTAATCTACACAACCACCTTTTAGGAAGGGTTCTGTTTGAACTAAGCCTCAATTATCATACTATTTTTTGTAATTTTTAAAATATTATTTTAGTAAATTATTTATCATTTCCTCAAAAACGGTGTCATGATCCGAATCAGGATCCTACATCATGAAACGATGCAGCGTTCAGGAACGGTTAGTGGGATGAGCACTAACATGTCACTTAGGAAAGATATAAAATAATGTCATGCCTAAATTCAATCAAAGCCACAAATATATATATATATAGAGAGAGAGAGAGAGAGAGATATAGATATAGATATAGATATAGATATAGATATAGATATAGATATAGATATAGATATAGATATAGATATAGATATAGATATAGATATAGATATAGATATAGATATAGATATAGATATAGATATAGATATAGATATAGATATAGATATAGATATAGATATAGATATAGATATAGATATAGATATAGATATAGATATAGATATAGATATAGATATAGATATAGATATAGATATAGATATATATAAAAGTTTGGGGGATAAGGAAAAGGTCCATAAACATGAGAGTTTAAAATTATTAACCTAGACTGTATAGCTCTATCCGTCCTAAGAGCACCCACAGGTTATATGGGCTCAGCTCCCTCCTGCTGAAAGGGATCAGTGCATGTAGCCACACGAACTAGAAAAAATTGAGGGAGGTTCGGAGACACCAAGGCTCCAATTATCCCAAAATTTATATATATAATGTCTGAACTATGCACACGGTCACCAAGACCCCCACGCCGGAAAACGTAGTTTTCAGTATCGGTCTCTTCGAGACCTCCACCTTTACGGCGAGCTACACAACCCACTTTAAAACTAAATTAAAATCATTTAGCACATAGACCCATCAGTTAACCTGTAGCGTCCCGAGTCTATACCCCGGACGCTACACGGTGCTTATGATCCCGAAAGACCACAAGTTAATCCATGATTGATATCTTCTGTGAGCACTGAATAATAATATTGTAATAAATGCATAAAATAGGTTGAATTACCATAAGGTTCAAAATCTGAAAGACCAATAAAGAATATCAACTGTAATAATAATATGTAAAACTGAATATTGTCTGAAAGTCTAGTCTGAAAAGCCTCTAACTGAACTGTCTGCATGTGGAGTTAATGGGACAAGCCCCCAACTAACTCCGACTAGTGAACTATTGATAAACTGAAATACTGAAATAAAAGCATTCCCTCGATAGATGAGGACTCACTACTGAAACTGCTGCTGATAACTGAATCTGTCTATGCGCGGTCAGGAACCTGAGCGTCTAAACCTATGATATGAGATATCATAGCGCAAAAAAAGAGTATGCGTTAGTACGTAGAATGTACTGGTATGCTAGATGAGGTAAGGTTGAATGCAAGGGTTCATATGCATGAACAATAACTGACTGAATGATATAGAGTAACTGAATATGAGAGTGCATGGAAAACTGAAACTGCTATAAATACTGAGTATGCAATACTGTGCATATACGTGTATACTGTAACTGAGCTTTTACTGAAGCTGAGTTTTGAGTTATTATAACTGAGTAACTGATATCTGAGATTACTGATAACTGAGTTACTGAAACTAATTGACTGTATCTGACAGTCCTAATTCTGTTGAACTGAACTGAATTCTATACTGAGACTGAAACTGAGACTATGGGAAGTAATCATCTAACCGATATGCCCCAAATAAGGTAACTGGGGTTTAACTTCTAACCCCAATTAGAAGGGTGTGATTACCGTTCCACGGGTAAAGACAAGCTGAAGAGTTACCCTTATCTGGCAGGTCCTCTAATGAGAACGGTGGAACCCTCAACTGGCAGGCTAAACACCTTATCAACCCTCAACTAGCAGGTTAATGCCTCAACCTATGCTGGCTACGTAGTTTTGGAATGCAAGGACTGCTTCTAAGGATCACACCCTCTACTGGCAGGTGAGCCCCCATCCTTAGATTCACTCGGTGCTGAATCTTACTCCCAACTGAATAGACCCTGATCATACTGAACTAGACTAGACTGATACTGAGTTTTACTGAGTTCTGTCGCTGACTGAGTACTACTGAGTTCTGAAACTGATTGAGTTCTACTGATCGTGACATGACTGATACTATTCTATAACTACTGTAGCTCTAGGTAAACAGCTAGATTTTTGGATATTAAATACCTTCAAGACTCGATAGCATGAAAAGTAGAGCATAGCATGATCTTGAGAAACATAACAATGTACATTTGTTCATAATTCATTCATAGAGATATTTTATCAAACACATGTATAGAATAAGCTTAAACATATACTAGCATGTCATGATTTCACCATTTAATTCACATGGTCATTCTATCAAACACTTGGGGAGCACCACCTAATGCACATAATCAAGGCTATCATATAAACATTACAACTACAATGTCCAAATTTGCAAATTCAAGGATTATAACATGGAAATTACACAATTCAATATACTTGCTATTTCAATATCATGGAAACCATAATTAATCATGGATTGAAACTCAATTAATGTCATGAACATGAATACAATCCAGTTCCAGGCATGTAATTCATAAATCAACAATCTCGTGGTTTTAAAATGGATTCTTGAACTCTATGGGTGAAAGGAACCCATAGATGAATACCTAACATACCTTGTAATGTTAATTCTTGAAGGTTCTTAAATAAATTTTTGAGCTTGTTCTTGAATTCTTGAACTAGGATTTTTGCCTCTTGAGAAAGAGAGTTTTAATTCTTGAGTAAATAGTAAAATAATGAGCAATTAGTGCTACTTTAGGGTTAAATTTCATGTTTAGGACTGATTAGGACCATGGAAAAATACCAAATTACCCCTGGGAAGTCTATAAAATTTGTCACTGAAAACCCCAATTTTGAGCCCTAGACGAGGAGGCGCTATCGCGCCGTGTAACTGGAAACTGACAATTGTGAACTAGGTCATCAACGCGACGTGGTGGAACCACGGTACCCCTTTATATGCAAATTTCACCCTTGGCGCGATGTGTCATGATTGCAAAGGAATACTAGAAAATGACAATTAGGAATTTGACTGGTGGCGCGACGCGGTGGTATAGCATTGGCTTACTGGAAAATGACCATTGTCATTTGGCTGGTCTCCGAGACGCACTGGGTGCCAAATTGGTACACTATATTACAAAAATGACTCTAACTCTTCACCCGAGTATCGAATTTGGGCGAACTTTATATCGTTGGAAAGCTAACTCAATTTTCTACGCATTGGTAAGCTCTAAACTGAAAAATACTGAATATTTTAAAAATTTTAGGTAGGAATACTCATGTACTTAGAGCTAAATTAGGCTTAAGAAATACAGGGAGTCATTTATTAAGGAAATTACCGTTGGTAACGTCATACCAATTATATTATGCTTGCAAGCTAATCCATTTATATAATTCCAAACCATTTAGCCAATTTGACACCCAAGTTTCAATTTAAAATTAAACTATGGACACCAAGGCCTTTCAAAGTCATTTTATGTTCCATTAACCTTTTATACAATGCATGGTTCCAAGAGTAAGTTAAATTTATGCATATATCCATGTTTCAAAACTAGATTACCAAAGTGGGGTGATGTTAATACCAATTCCAAACAACAATTCATCCAATTGGGGGAATCCACGATCCCCATTCCATCCACCATACCCATGAACCCAAATAGTTCTAAAATTTACCAAATAAAGCATAAGAAATGCATTTAAACCATGGAAATCTAATTTAAGTAATAACCATTCAAAACCCTCAACCCAATTTCAAATCCCACATTTAAAATCACATGGATAATATTTAAACACACATGTTTTTATGAGAAATCAAGTTAGGGATGAGATACATGCCTAAAACACACAGAAATTTGAGAAAATCCAAAGTTATGAGCCCTAAGGTTGAATTCCTTGAAAACCCTAGCTTATCCTTGCTTGGGGGTTGAAGAAGAGTATTTTTGCGTTTGATTTATATATGGATGGTAATGAGACCTTAGAAGTATTTTGAAGTTGTCTGTTGTAAGTGTGAAGAAAGGAAATGACCAAATTGCAAAAATGAAAAAAACTATCGTCAGTCGTTACGAGTCATTACCTAGACTCATAGTTTGGGCAGCAACTCAGGGCAACCATACTGCTATGACTATGAGTCATACCTTACGACTCATTTTATGACATCACAACTCGTGGTCTGGGTGGAAACCTCGGGTACTTTTATTGCTACGGTCATGAGTTCCTCACCACGATACGTGACCTTACCCTATGACTCGTGGGGTATAGTCGTGACTAGGACAGAAACTTTGGGCCATCTCACTGGTGGGACTGCGAGTCCCACCCTACGACTCGTAATGAGTGACTACAACTCGTCACTTAAGTCATAGTCCTGGCAGTGTGCTCAATCACAAGAAAAATTCAAAGTTCATAACTTGGGGAGACACATAATGTAAGACTTGTTGTTGTACTTATTCCTCTATTGCTTTGATGTCGTCATCACTATTACATCAACGTGTTGCATCTTATTTATCCTCGTGTTTAGATTTTAATTTTGACAGTCCATAATTCCTTAATTCAATATTGATTCAATCTCTGAGAAACACTAATATATCAAAGTTTTCTCATGCCAATGAATACCTATGATCTCCAATTTGAAATCTTGTCGCACTGAAAGTTTTCTCTAAAGCTACTGAAGATGCTTGAATAGTTAGTACATCTCAAATAACCACTGTGATAAGTTTTAAAAATTATTTATCGTGGGTCTTCCACTACGCTAAAAATAGAGGTTTACTTTGTTCCTTCCTAATTGTCACAATCTAAAATTGAGGTCATAATAGAACCTACCTCAACCCAGACTTGGTAGGTAAGCCTAGTAACCCAAAAATCAAATAAACAGTGAAATATGAAATGAGATAAAAAATACGAGACTTCTAAAATGAGGCTTGAAAACATCACATAGATAACATGGATTCAAAGAAAATATAATCAATCCCAAAATCAGTTATCATAAATGATAAGAGCATGTACAAATCTGAATAATTGATCATACAACGTAAGTCTATCTCTGATAGTAAATAAAGACACAAAAAGCTCTGAAAGCAGTCCCAAACTCCGAAGCACACTAGTATCTCAAATGCCAGCTCTCAATGCCGAATCAGCTACCAGAGATCGCACTCATACTAGGATCTACACCAAAAATATACAGAAGTAGGAATGAGTACGATACACTTGCACTGAATAGGTATCATAAGTTGACTGAGCAAAGAAGAAAATAAATAGATGGAAAATATTATGAGCACATACGACTCCAAGAAGAACAGTTTTAAAATAGGAGCTAACACCGTCTTCACTAATAGTTCTAAGATATAAATAAAAAATAAACAACTATACACATAATATATATGGAAGAAAACACAAAACACATCAACGGGTATAAGAAAATACACAAAAGATGTGAATGTAATATGATGCGATGCAAAGATGTAGTGATGGTGGACTTACGTATACACCTTTCAAGCCTCGGTGCTTCGGATAGGACCCATGAGAGGTTCAACCTATATATTATCAGAATATTAACAATTTTTATCGACAAATGATCTGAACCTAGGTTTTTAATATCTCACAATCCACCCTGCGACAAAGACCTCAACCAAGGGTTCTATAAGAAATATTTTTATTTTCTTTCAAAATTATAATATCTCAGTAGCATTAAGTCTCATGAACATGTATAGATGATATAAGGATATATGTTCATAATCAATAAGAATGAATATAAACATCAATTCAATACAGGTATGAATGAGCTTAAAATCTACTATATATGAAAATGATTCATTATATAAGATATTATCAGGCACCACTGATATGCATAGCAATGTAAGACATCAACAAAGTAATTTAAATTATTATTCAGGAATCTTTTTAAATTAAAAATTGGGCACATGGATCATTTTATTAAAAGAATGAAAATATGTACATGATCAGGCCTCAAAGTGAACTGGCTCAAATCGTCCAAGTAAAAGCAACAAAAAACAAATAGGAATGAAAAAGGGAAAGAATATCAATCAGACACAGTCCAAAAAACATCTAAAAGCGGCTCCTCAGTCAGGAATCAATCATGTGATAAAGGAAATTAAATGTTCAAATAAGGTCCATAATATCTAGTAAAACCTCCACTAAGGAGACACAACAATAATTATGACAAATAATATATAAATAAGGCATGAATCAACAAATAAAGCCCCCTCACGCGCATCACATCATTTACCACCTATCAATTCAATAAATATATGCATACAAGTCCTCTCACAATCAACATAAAAAACATATAATAATCTCACAACATTATTTCCATGTTTAAAATCCTAACCTATAACATGTTTCACAAGTTCATTAACTACCTAGCCTAGTTTGAAGGAAGTTAAGTCATAACCAACACTGAAATGTCGAAATCCAATCCTAGAATATTTAATACAGAGCATTTTTCTTTGAACGGTCTCGAAATGATCTAAAAATACCGAAGATATAATCTATGCATTAAAAGAAGGCTAATAATACCCATATCTACTATATTTAGAACGGTTCAAAATCAATCAAAAAAATGAATTTAAAAATGAAAAAGGTAAAATCAAAATATTTTTTTAGAAATATATTCCCCAAGATAATAGGGGTCTATAGTTGAAAACTCAAGCAAAAATAATTTAAGAACGAGACTCAAATTGAAGAAAAAACATTTTAAGAGTTTACCGTTAAAAATTCCTAAATTTTTATTTTGAAATCATGATTAAAAAGTGTTTTCAAAGATATAATCAATAGGAAGTGATGAAAAGATGGATTAGAAGCTAACCTAAGAAAGAATGGTGGAGAGCCTTTAAAATTGCCTCTTTCTGACATTTCTAGGTCCAAAAATGATGAAAATTATGAAAAATCGAGTACTTATACTGTTCTGTGAACAGTAGATCACGAGTGCAGTCAATCATTCTCATTGGTGAGTGTCAACAATGATCAGGTTAATAAGCTGGCCATCATAAATTTGGACCATCACGTCTGCGATAGCCCCATTGTGTTCACGGTGAAGGAATTACGCAACTCAGATCCAACAAGCCTTCACGGACCAGATATCAGTAAATGTTGAGTTTTTGCAAGTTAAAAATGTCTCCGAACTGACCGTCGAAATTCTTTCGGGACTCCACAAAACAAAATTGTATATGCCACTAGGCTACTTCGACGTTACAAACTCCATGGCAATGTCGGATTTTTGAAAAAAAGTTGTTTACAACAAAGTAGACCCCAAGGCCCATTTAGGCATTTCACTGGTTTTTAAATCAGGGGTCGAAATGCAAAATGAAGGCCTCGAGCCCAAACTACCTATGCTACTAACCCAAACTTGATGTTCTAGATCTAATGAAACTATCCAAATCGTCATCTAGTGCTTGAGAAATAGAAAATTTTCCGAAGTCAAACTAGTGGCTTTTTTATATGAGATCTCACTTAATAAACCGAAAACACACTAAGAAGAGGAGAAGAAGATAAAGACAAGACACTAGAATGTAAACACACAATCGGATTTCAATACACAAACACAAAAGAGATGCAAAAACATAAAGGATAGTAGTGAGACATAGACCTTCACCAATGGATAACGCCAAGGTGTGTATCAAACACCAAGACACACACAACCAATTAAGATAACACCACACTCTTAGGTGGACACAAGGAGATTTAATATCTTCGAGCACCCACCTTTCTTGCCAAAATATCAATACGAGTGAAAACCTCACTAATGCTAACCCTAGTTTCAATAGCTTTTCCAAGCCCTACACTATGAAACTACAATATAAGTATCACTCAATCAATTCATCAAAAACTAATGAAAACTAAAAGCCTAAGTGTCTATTTATAGTTATTACACAAAAGGACCAAATTGTCCTTAATGAAAGCCATAAAGTAGGTGCCCCTTGAGTGTAGTCTTTTGGAGTGTAAAGACCACCATTCCCTTAATGAATAGGCGCCCATTGAGTGTAAGAACCCCTTCTTCTCTGTCAAACTTGAACAAAGTTTTAAAATGGTTCCAAAAGTTCTTCAACCGCTTTGCAAATCCGAGCTTGGTCTTTTGAGAAGGCCTTGTAATCCTTGCGCTCTTTGTGCTCATATCATCCTCTACATCTTGAAATGAATTTGACCTCAAATTCACACCTTGTAAAACCAAAGAGAGGGAAAACAAGCACACAATCCTCATGGTATGAGGGTTAGTATTAGTGCCATAAATTATATAACCACGCCAAAGGGGTACACTTTTTGAATGGAACCAACAATCCTTTGTTATGATCATGAAACACTAACTACAAGTATCAAAAAGACTTGGCTAAAGTAAACAACAAGAAGTAAGGAGTACAATCCGTGACTATAACATAAGACATTTGTTTTTAAAGGAAGACAAACGTTCAAGAATAAAGACCTACGGCTTATAAGGTTTCCCTCAACAAGATACATTCCATCATTCACAATATTTCCATAAACATGATCACTATAAAAACTACTATTAGCACGACTTTTATCACACAAGTTCAAAGGATCATGTCCATTATCATGATCAACACTATAAGCATCAACACTAACATAAGGAATTTCAATCATACCATTCACATGTTCAAATAGTGAGCTATTCTTAGGAGCACATTGATCATTATACACACCCAAAGTACTACCAAGGAAGGATGTATGTACTTCTACACTAGATATACCTAAAAACACATCACCTTGGCTAAGAATAGCCACATCACAATATTTTAAACTTAAGGAAGTGTACCATAGTTACCTCGGTTTGTACTAGGGCAGCCCGCCTAATTTGAACTTTCGGCCAAAGGTGCCATTGGAACACCAACATGTTTGGGAAAGCCTTCTTTTGGATTCTCCTTTGGAAAAATATCATCTTGCACCTGTACATAATAAGATTCAATGCTAGAAAAAATGCTAGCACTTGGATTAGTGAGTAACAAGGTCCCTTTGTGGGCAAGGCCCACAATCAAGTGAGTTTTTCCTTTTTAATTTCACTGCCCATGGCTTCCCTTTCCCTTTCCCTCTTTTCTTTTTTCTTCAACTCCTTAGCTTGTTCATGGATTTTATTCACATGAGATGGTGAGAGAGGGAAAAGGGTTAATTTTTGTCCACCATGCTCAAGAGTATATCTATTAGTCCTTCCATCATGCTTGGTGAATCTATCAAATTTCCAAGGTCTACCCAATAATAAATGGCATGCTTGCATCGGAATTACATCACATAACACTTCATCCTTGTAATTTCCCACTTAGAACCGAATCAAACATTGTCGAGTCACCTTCAATTCTCCATATTCATTCAACCATTGTAGCCTATATGGATTTAGGTGAGGGGTAGTAGGTAGTTTCAAGTATTCAACCATGGTGACACTAGCAATGTTAACGCAACTACCACTATTTATAATCATTGAACATACACCATATTTAATAAGACACTTGGTTTGAAAGAGATTCTCTCTTTGACTTGGATCCTCCAAGGTCTTACTAAACATGGATATTCTAACCATATATCTACGTATTTCACATTCATCCTCACATGGAAAGACATTTTTTCCATCTTCCTCACTTTACACTTCATTAATCACTTTCTCTCTATCTTGAGGCTCGGCCTCATTCTCATTTAATTTAAGTCCCACCTCTTCTCCAAGATAATATAATTTACCTTCCCTAAGGATAATATTTCTTTGGTTTGGACACTCACTAGACTTGTGCCCCCACCCTTGACACTTAAAATAATGAAAACCCTTAAAATTAGGAGAAGAAAGCTTATTACCTTCATGCTTTGGAAGATTCTTTGGGGCAGCCCTTGGGTTGAGTCCTTTAGAAATAAATTGAGTCAATTTCGTGTCCTTAGACCAACCCGAGGTTGATGGATGGGTTTTGGTCCATTGGAAAGCCTTTTCATAGATCTCTTTCTCAACTTCTAGGGCAGCTTAGAAGATACTATCAATTGTTTCAAACTTATGGAGAGTCAAGCGTGAAGATATGTCCTTGTCTAACCCAACTTTGAAGCGTATAACATCATGTTGGACTTGTTCACCCCGATGGTCAAGCTTCAAAATTAGTTGTTGAAACTCATCATAATACGCCATGATACTCTTGCTACCTTTTCTTATGTTGTATAGCGTGGAAAGGATCTCATGTCTATAATGCTCCAGTACATATCTTTCTCTTATTAGTCTCTTCAACATCTCCCAAAGAGGTGGTTGTCCACCAATCAACACATTACCAAAGCTCTTTGTGTAATCCCACTAAGTGTTTGCATATCCTTCCAAGTGAGCAATAGCATAGAAACTTTTCTTTTCTTCGGAAAGATCATTCACTTGAAAAAGCTTTTCACAAGAAAACTCCCAAGAAAGGTACACTTTCGAATCACTCTCACCTTTGAAAAATAGAATGCCAACCTTGATTAAATTAATGCCTACCTTACGATTTCCATGTGGATTTCCATGACCATGCCTTCCTTCATGCCCTTGATTTCTACCATGATGTCCTCTTTGATCATTCCTAGCCCACATCTTTTCTTCAAACAAATAGTAAGCATTGTAAACTCCATAACCCTCTTGTTCCCTTTTACTATAGTATTCTATTTGAATGGGTTAATTTTGGTTAGGTGGAGCTTGGTAAGGAGGTATTAGATTTGGTTGATGGTAGGGTCTTTGGTTAAGTGGGACTTGGACTTGAGGTATTGGGTTTTATGGAGGGAATAGTCTTTGGTCAAGTGGATTTGGAATTTGATGGTTCAGATTTAGTGGTGGAGTTTGGTTTCCAAGTCCTTCTTGGTGGACTTGGTTCATTTGACGGTGTAGGGGTCTATGTAGGTCTCGGGTAAAGGGAATTTGTACTTGTTTTTTTAGAGATCTTGGAGGGTAAAGCATTTGGTGGAGGGTCTCGGGGGTAATGGTGGTAGATATATTTTGAACTTGGACACTAGAAGACGCATGATAGGGATGAGGAGTAGAGGGTTGTGAGTTCCTTGACTCTAAACTTGTTCCAACCTTCCACTAGTGGTGGACATCTCACCCTTCATTGAACCAAAATCCGCCTCTAGCCTACCAATATCCGTTTTCACCATCTTGATCTCATTTCTCAAGTCAAGGTTAAAAGCCTCAAGTAGAGCCAAGATAGCCCCACCAATGTCATTTCCCAAAGATTGGTATGTAATACCATGGGATTCTATTATCAAGTGTACCTAACAAAGGAGAAACCTAAAAAATGAATAAACAAGTTAGTCCAAAAAGCCTCACCACTCTCGCTCTCGGTTCTTACCTCACACTTGATCTCACAAGTATTGAAACTTCGGCTTGTACTTATTGAGTGATTGAGGGATGAGACTACTTAGGCCCGAAATCGATTTTTGTTTGAGACGATTCAAAGAAAAAATTAGCTTTCGGACTTGAACCACGAAGATACTACGAATTACAAAACGATAAGAGCACACAAAGAATGAGAACACGAAACAAAAGGACTCTAAACTAATTAACAACCTAGTAGATAGTTACTAGTTTTCTAATTAGTGATAGAATCAACACAAAAGAAACTAGAAAAAACAAATTGAAACTAGGAAATCTAAATTAGAGCTACAATCGGTTGTTCACAAATTGGTGATGTGGTACCTCGTGATTGGTTATTGGCTTTACAAAAAATTTTGAACTCCAAGTAGTGTCTCGGCCAAACTTTACCTTGAGAAAGAAGAGTGACAATTTTGACGGGGGCGGGGGGGGGGGGGGAGGGGGGGGGAATGCAAGTTTGGAACCTTTTCAAGTATCAAATTGAATTTGAAATGGATTGGTCCCCCCCCCCCTTGTACTTTCAATTGTACTTGTTTATTCCCGTTGTCCCCTTCTTCTTTTGGATGAATTAGGATATGCTAGAGAATATTCTTGTACAAACAACTAGTACACTCTCTCTATTCCCGTTTTTTTAGATCAAACAAGCTTTTTGAATATTATTTTTTACTAAGAAATGATGATGATGGAAGAACAAAATGAATATTCAAGAGTTGACCAAGTTTGACCACTAGGCAAATGAACCCTAAATTCAAATTTTCTTTTAGATCTAGGTTCCCTTTGCCAAGCCAAGCACAACAAACACAAAATTACTTCAAACCAACGCCACAATCACTAAGACCACACGGATCCACCTTTAAAAAGCTTTAAATACGCCTCAACAATGGTGTAAAGGCTTAAAATCAACCGAATATTGCTCCAAACTTAGATCTAGACTCCTTTAGTGCTAGTGAGCAAAGATCTAGCACTAGAAACTATCAAAACAAAACAAAACTTAGTAGATCTAGGTTTGAACTTTTGGATATACTACAAAACACAACTCAACACTTTTTTGTGATTTTTCTTTGGACTTGACTCTTTTTTGTGGAGATTTTCTTAAGATAACAATAAACCAAGACTTAGAGTTGTAGGAATAACCCTTAAATGTGGCTCTTGATACCAAATGATATGAGATCTAACCTAATAACCCTAAAACACACCAAAAAGAGGAGAAGACGATGAATACAAGACACTAGAATGTAAACACACAATCGGATTTCAATACACAAACACAAAAGAGATGCAAAAACATAAAGGATAGTAGTGAGACATAGACCTTCACCAATGGATAGCACCAAAGTGTGTATCAAACACCAAGACACACACAACCAATGAAGGTAACACCACACTCTTAGGTGGACACAAAGGGATTCAATATCCTCGAGCACCCACCTTTCTTGCCAAAATGTCAACACGAGTGAAAACCTCACTAATGCTAACCCTAATTTCATTAGCTTTTCCAAGCCCTACACTATGAAACTACAATATGAGTATCACTCAATCAATTCATGAAAAACTAATGAAAACTAAAGGCATAAGTATCTATTTATAGTTATTACACAAAAGGACCAAATTGCCCTTAATGAAAGCCATAAAGTAGGCACCCCTTGAGTGCAGTCTTTTAGAGTGTAAAGACCACCATGCCCTGAATGAATAGGCGCCCCTTGAGTGTAAGAACCCCTTCTCCTCTCTTCAACTTGAACAAAGTTTTGAAATGGTTCTAAAAGGTCTTCAACCACTTTGCAAATCCGAGCTTGGTCTTTGAGAAGGCCTTGTAATCCTTGTGCTCTTTGTGCTCGTATCAATTTTAAAGCCTCTAGAGTCTATAACTATATCAAATCACTCTTGAATGTATAGAGAATTGTGTCAACCATTCTCACACCTCATAATTAACGTGCAACAACTATGTGGAAGAAAAAGGGGGAAAAGTCATTGTTTCCACCCTAAACTACACCCGAAAAGTCCAAGTAACACCTAAACTATTAACGTGACCTAATACACACATAAACTACTAAAAAATAATAAATTTGACGTGAAAAAACATAATTATTTAAATAAAATAAAGAGCGTCTAGACATAAAATTAACAAAAAAAATTAAAAACTCCCCTCCCCCACTCCCAAACCATCTTCTTCTTCATCACCCCCACCCCCAAACTCCAACCCCGCCCCAACCAACACATCTTCGTCATCACCCCCACCTTCAAACTCCAACCCCACCAAATCGATGTCAATTTTACTAATTTTGAAATCTCAAAACGAAATTCAAATCACTAATTTCGAACTAAGCTTAAACGGGCTGGCCAAAATCCAAATTGGATTTGCTATTTTCACTTCATCGGCGTTCCGGCGAACTCAAACGGTGATGAATATCGGAGGATGGGTCGAGGTTTCTGTAACAATGAATGTGGTGCAATTTTTTAATTTCATCACTACTACTATTACCTCCATATCCACTAATACCTGGAGATGAAACACCTATACAACCCTTAACAAACTTTTTATTATTCTCCTCCAAATTATCCCCACATAATTTCACATAATCACTCTTTGAATCTTCCCTTTCCAACACCAATAAGAGTGTTGGTACCACCACCACTACCCCTTCTTCCTCATCGTCCCAACAAACGTCATCACCACAAAACTCAGTAATCCAATTCCAAATATCCAATAAGAAATCACAAAACTCAGATGGGTTTTCCCTAATTACTCAACAAATTGATCACAATTCCAACCAAAACTAACAAAACCCAGATGAATTTTCCTTAATTACCAAATAATTTGATTACAATTCCTATCAAAAATCACAAAACCCAAATAGGTTTTCCTTAATTACTCAACAAATTGGTCTCAATTCCAAGTAAAAATTCCAAAATCAAGAATTTGATTACAATGTCAATCAAAATCACAAAACTCAGATGGAAAACCCCAAAAATGACTGTTAAATGTAGGAAAATATAATAATCCAAGCCCTAATAAAGCCGAATTGGAAAAATATTAAAGTGATTTTGTGTAAAGATACACATTAGATATACAAAAATTAGAGAAATAAATTGGATGTTGATGAGTGAATGTGAAGAAGAAGAGAGAATAATGGTAGATGACAGGAGAAGCAATCAATAATAATAATGTAGTAACAAATTACACAAAAAGAATACAAAAATAAAAAGAATAAGGGGGTTTTGATTTTTTTATTATTTTTCGTATTATGCTGATGTGGTGCTGACATAGTAGGCGCGTGTAAAACACCACACCACATGCAAGTGGTATAATGTTTTAAAGGGTGTAGAAAAATTCACTTTTATATAGTATAGGCGTGTGATAGGTCACTCTAATAGTTTGGGTGTGTATTGGACTTTTCGAGTATAGTTTAAGATGAAAACCATGACTTTTTCCAAGAAAAAAATGGTCAAAATACACACAAAAAAATTTCACATATCAAATTGTTACACTAGTACTTTTTCGTGCCTGATTAATGTATTCATCAAAATCATTAGGAGAACCACAGGGAGTTTTATGGTTGGGAACAAGATGAAACATGTGTAGTTATATTAGGAGTGTTAAGTATTAATCAATATATATCATGAAATAAGGAAAATGATGTTTACCATCGAAACAAAATATAATGTATTGTCAATACTATAAAATTTTGCGTGACGATAAATAATCTCAATAAGAAAAAATAGAAAACTAAAGTTAAATTATAATTAAATATCGAAATATGTTAAATTTTATTGGGAAGGATTAAAAAGGAAAAAATGTTACGGGTGCATAAATTGGAAAGGGGGAGTACTACATAATTCGTCGTTGGAAAAGAAGTCATTTATAATAGAGAAAATACATAAATACCCTCCTGATTATGGTCGACTTTTTCAAAAAGACACCTAAACTATACTTTCGACCTATTACCCCATGAAACTTACCTAAATCGTTGTAAATACACCATTTTGATCAAAATTTTACCTTTGCGTGTAGACACGCATAGGAGGCGCATGAATTGCTTAAAAGTTGACTCTTTTAACCAATTAAAAGCTACCAAGTGTAATTTATTTGTCAATTAACTTAAAATTCACCCTCAAGCTAATAAAAAATTATCATGTGGCATTAACTAGTTGTCTTCTCCATTTGTTCAACATTTTCTTAGTTGTCTTTTTGAACAAAAAGGTTGTTTTAGCATTTAATTTTTACACCTTGAAATATTTTGATAGTATTAGATTTTTATTGTATTAGATTGAATGCTAAGAATGTAATTGAATGCTAATACAAACAACTTTTTCGATTACATTTTTACACCTTCGAATGCTAAACAGTAAAAGTTAATATGCCTTAGACAATTGTTATAGTGTTGGAAAAGTTTGATCTTGAATTGAAGAATGATAAAGAGATTAAAAAAAGGGTAAAAAAGAGATGATATGTTAGCCACCATTGTCTTCTTCAACACCTCCATTAAAGCTTTTTTTTTGTTTTGTTTTTTGAAATAATCATTTAACTATTTTTATTAAAAATAACTTCATTAAAGTTTCATTAAAACTCCATTAATGGAGGGGGATAGGGGAGTTGTTGGATAGGGGTGGGGGTGGGGGTGGAGGGGAGTTGCTGGACGGGGGATGGGGAGGGAGATGCTGGACGGGGTGGGGGTGGGGTGGGGTGATAAATAAAATAAAAAGGGAAATTTTATTCAAAAATATAAATAAAATATGAAATTAAATGTATTTAACACGTGGCAGCATCTGATTGGTGTGTGCATTCACTCTCTTTCTTGTGACTGAAATTCAGCGAAAAATGGTGTATTTGCAGCGATTTAAGTAAGATTCGTGAGGTAATAGGTCGAAAGTATAGTTTAGATGTCTTTGTAAAAAAGTCAACCAACATCAAGGGATATTTATGTATTTACTCTTTATAATAACCTTTTGGTTAATTAGCTTGATTAACAATATTCTACGGTGAATAAGCTTGATACACATAAGAACAAACAACAAAAATGTAAGTCATATGCAATAGCCAATACTTAATATATCTTAATTCTAATAGAATGCTTCCAGATTACTGTATTGCAATTAAAACGAAAAAAATAAATGAAAAATTGAACCCAACATTTTCATGTTTATTTCACGTCGAGAATAAGGTTGCTCATAATGAACAGAACTTCAACTTGTACCACTAAGTACAAGATTTTACTTGCATCAAAGGCTTTTCTCTCATTTACTAGATATCCACGGTTCATGCTAGAACTAGCCCAATAGATATTATTTTTTATTTCAACTTATGTAACGTAAATAGAATTTAGATAATTAATTATTAAAATAATTTAAGTTTTTAATTATTGTGATTTATAATATTTTTTCTTCTATTTTAATTTAAGTGATAATAATATAATTTCGAGAGTCAGTCAAATATTTTATATTTTTAAAATTTTTAAAATTGCTAATTATGTGATTTATAATATTTTTTATAATTTTTCAATAAGATATGAATACTCTCTTCATCCCAATTTATGCAGCACAGAGAAAATTTCGGCAATCAGTTAATTTTTTAAATATTTTTGTTAATTATTGTTATTTACAGTACTTTTTATCTCATTTTCAAATAATATATGTTACTTTATATCTTCCTCTATCTCGTTCCAATTTATATGGTACTAACATAATTTTGATAATTAATCTTATTTTTTATGTTGACATATCATTTTTGTCTATTTAAATGATCATAATAATAAATTAGTGGTGATATAATAAAATCACGATTGAATCAACAAAGCAGACATACCTTAAATGGTGTATAATAACTAATTAGAAGGGATATAGCAAAATTACTATAAAATTCTTGTAGAAATTATTTTAAGTGAGCCTCATATAAGACGTAAAGTTAATTAAAAAAAATCAAGAATTAATTTATCATTTTATGTCTATTTTATCTTTGTAATTAAATATTTTATTTTTTTTAATATTTAGATAACTTATAATAATTAATTAAAAATAACATAGTAATATTATGGTTCAAACAGTTAAAACAGACATGTGAAAAATGTCTACTTTACTTTTTTTATTAAATATTATTAATTTTCTATTACTCAAAATTTATTTAATCACATGAAAGATAAATATTGTGAAAAAAGAACCTTAATCAAAATAATAAAATTTATTTAATTTAAAATATGTAGTGATAATTTACATGAATTATCATCTTATTAGATTACTTAAATATATTAAATTTAAATAATTTATTTTAAACCTGCAAATGATAAATATAAGAAAAATTCTAGGGCCCACAATCTATATGTCATTACGGGCATAGTCCGTAATTTAAATGAAAAAAGTGAATATTTTGTGAGTGTTATAAAATAAGAAAGAACAAAGAAGAAGAGTAGAGAGAGAAGAGAGAGTAATTCTTATTACTTCTTGAGGGATGAGAGATCATAAGATTGTCAATATAATGAACAAAACCCCTCTATTTATAGGGGAAATTTACTCCTAGTCTGAGTAAAAGACGGATGCTTCAAATCCTATTAGATATCAAAGTAGATCTTGATAGACATTCACTGTAATATAAATACATTTATAACACTCCCCCTTGAATGTCTAATTGGTAGATAATGTACCTCGTTAAAATCTTACTAGAAAAAACCCAGTAGGAAAAAAATCTAGTGAAGGAAAAAGAGTACACATCTCTAATAATACGCATTTCGGCTGCCTCATTAAAAACGTTACAAGGAAAACCCAGTAGGACAAAACCTCGTAAGGGAAAAAGAGTACAGCGCGTATTAACTCCCCCTAATGAGAGCATCCTTGAACCTTTGCATCCCGATCTTGTGCACAATCTTCTTAAAAGTTGTAATTGGAGAAGACTTGGTGAATAAATCAGTCACATTGTCAGTTGAACGAATCTGTTGCACGTTAATATCATCATTCTTTTGTAGCTCATGTATGTAGAAAAGTTTTGGCAAAATGTGCTTCGTTCTATCTCCATTTATGAATCCTCCCTTAAGATGTGTTATGTATGCTGAATTATCTCTGTATAAAATTGTGAGTAGATTATCATATTTCACACCATATTTTTCTCGAATGAGATGTATCATGGACCTCAACTATACACATTCTCTGCTTGCTTCATGAATAACTATTATCTCAGCATGATTCAATGAAGTGGCTACGATAGACTGCTTTGTATATCTCCAAGATATGGCAGTATCCCCACATGTGAACACATTGTATGTTTGAGACCGAGATTTATGTGGGTTAGATGAGTACCCAACATCAGCATGACCAGTAAGATCGGGACTGCAATCTTTAGAATAAAATAAACTCATGTATCTTATCCCATTTCGATGTCTCTTAGTAGGAGTAGAATTATACCTTGCTAACAAATTGAGCGATAGGCTATATTGGGTCTTGTAGTTTTTTACAAGATACATGAGTGCACCAATTGTACTAAGATATGGTACTTCATAACCAATCCAAATTGGTATATTTCTCATTTCAGCAAATAATCTTATTGCTTTTGAAAACTCTCCAAGAGTTTCAATAATTTTCAAGCTATAAGTCTATACAATATAAGAATTATCAATAAGTTTCCTAGAAACTTTTATATTTTGAATCCTTAAAGAAGTTTTCATACAAATTTTGTCAAGTGACAATATTCAATATTTTATGTGTGACATCTTCAAGTATCTAGACTGCAAATCAAATAAGTTTTCACTTACCAAGATGCACCCTTTCATATTACTTGATAAATGTTTCTACGTCAGCATGCTTAAATAAACGTAGAATTCAGATCCTCATAATCTTTCACAATATTGCGCCAACATTGTGTTAAATATATTGATGATATATAATTTCGTATCGGTTCACAATGCGACATAACATTTTGAGATCTCATCACTTCATTATTTTCAGGTACATGAACCTCTCATAAGGTTTCATGAAGTTTTATGCCGTAGGCTCTTCAAGATCTCATTGTCTTCTTATTATGATTATTTGTTCCTTATTTTTTAAGGACTATTTCATTTAGAACCGATTAGTCTACCATGCTTCACGTATACATAGACTTTGTCCTTTAGGAACACAAAATAAGAGCACTTGCGCTTAATATGATATGCTTTCAACATTTGACTTGAATTATCTTTTGGATGAGGATCTGGTGATAATTCCTAACATATTTCATAGCGCTTATAATCTCCCCCTTATATTAGGAAAACTAACATACATCCTTTATCTTCTTTGAGGAATCCATCTTTGTGCATCATGGTATATTCATTAACCGTATACCACACATCAAAACTATAAGATGAAATAGTTGGTTCATGACCTTGAACCAATTAAGGGGGAAGAAATAATCATAATTTATTGGTCTAATACATACAAATGTTATTGTATGCAACATATCATATTTCAGACCAACACATGAAGCTTTGTTCTCATTAGCGATGGTTTAGCTATTTATCGAAGGCATTCAATGTCAAACATCATCATCAAGATAACTTTCTTGATTGAACAATCTGAAAATTATGTTCTTAGCTCAATTTTTTTGAGCAAGCAACTTTATGAATGTCAAACTGGAGGTTGACAATGAATGTACATGTGATCATCTTATTGATGCATCTTTTCAACATATCACATGATAGGTGAACGGGCCCTTATTCACCTTTTATAATTTTCAGATTTGAAGGGATCCAATTTCAATATTAGTTGGTCCAACCAACTTATCATGAGAACAAACGACATAAATAATTCTTGAAGAATCTTCTAGTTCTTCAATACATGCACATCTTCGAGATGTCACAATCGTTCATATCAATTTATGAACTTTTATTCTAGTAAACTCCAAGTTTACCATGATATGTACTTTTTCTTTAGTAAATTTCAGATTTACATGAATAAATTTCAAATGTATTACTTCAGAAGTAGATTTCAAAATTATTCAACCTCTTTCGGAGGTGAGTTATGATACAATCACAATCAATTCCACGTTTGCATTAATAAATTTCTCATTCCCCAGGAATGGAATATAATCGTGCCTTAAGCCTATCAAATTATGATAGCTTATAGCCTCTTTCAAGATTTTGCTACTTCAGAAGCAAATAGAGGCATACATATGATGTAGAGAATTTTTCTCTAGTATATCTTATAATCATATAAGCGTGTGAAAATATCATCACTTTTGATGATCATTATCATATTGTCCCTCCACGCGTATATTCGTGCATTTAATCACTTGTCTTCTTTCAGACATATTATGCACTGCTACCAAATACACCTCAAGAATAAAGTAAGTTGTCATATATCAGACTTATATATTGCTACCACATTCACTTTATGGAATGGAGCATATTCAATGGGTCGAATTTCATGATTTTTCATTAAACACCCATTATTTTGTCTTAGCCATCATAATATCATCAATATGGTGTATTGAGATTCAAACTCAACATCTTATCCATATAAAGGTGTCTTAGGCATGAATCGATGGGACTTGAACCCAACATATTATCATCTTTTTGATAATATTATTTTTGAGGAATAAATTTAAAATATAAATGGTTCCAAACCAATTATTTTTCCTCAAATTCAATAATAATTATATTAATAGTAGCAAAAGAAAGATAACATAAAGAATTACTAACCTTGAAATCCTTCAGATTTATAATCTCACCTTGTTTAGCAGAGTCTCGTGCTGATAACGTGTTATAAAATAAGAAAGAACAAAGAAGAAGAGTAGAGAGACAAGAGAGAGTAATTCTTATTACTTCTTGAGGGATGAGAGATCATAAGATTGTCAATATAATGAACAAAACCCCTCTATTTATAGGGGAAATTTACTCCTAGTATGAGTAAAAGACGGATGCTTCAAATCCTATTAGATATCAAAGTAGATCTTGATAGACATTCACTATAATGTAAATACATTTATAACAGTGACGGCATAATTTGTAATTAAGTGGAATAGAATATCCCTATTTCAAGGCTTTTCATAAAGTAGTACAAACAATACACATAGGAGACAATCCTTAAAGCAAATTAATTCTTATAAAATTCTATTATTGATCCAAATACCTTCAGATTTTTTTTTAAATGTCTGAAAACAGACATGTTATATAGAAAGTGGTTGGACATGAACTTGGTGATATTTTTTACAAAAATTGAATTCATGTTGTAAAAAGAAATCTGTGTTTTGAATGACGACAATTTTGTGTGAAAAAATGTTGTCTGTTGTGTGAGATTTCTTTCTTTTTCAAACTTGAAAAGTTATTTTCCACCCAACATTATTTTATTTTGACCCAAAAAGAAACCATTAACATATAATTTTGATGATTTAAAAGAATTTAAAATGCATATAGAAGAATTATTAGAAAAATGATATATACAAAAAAGTAATAGTAAACATAATAGTCCAGCATTTATAGTAAATAAACATAGTGAACAAAAAAGAGGAAAAAGTAGAATGGTTATTGATTATAGAAATTTAAATGCAAAAACAATGACTTATAATTACCCAATACCAAATAAGATATTAAAAATAAGACAAATACAAGGATATAATTATTTTAGTAAATTTAATTGCAAATCAAAAAAGCAAAAAAAATTGCGCTTCTCTTTTTGGGTAAAAACTGAATGATAATGGAAATTACAATTAAAGGAGAATGTATATTATAGACACATTTTTCCACCCAACATGATTTTATTTTGACCCAAAAAAACTTGTGCTTCTCTTTTTTGGGTAAAAAGTGAATGATAATGGAAACCAAAATTAAAGGAGAATGTATATCCTAGACACCTGATTTTCCAAATTCTAAAGATTGAACTCTATTTATAGAGGAACAAGCAAAACACGTAGTAAGTAGCAAAATGGGTCTGTTTTTTATTTTCATTTGTCGAAGGGCTATTTCTGTGTTTGCCCCAAAATGAGCAGCACATTTTAACTCGTATTTCTTACTAAAACTTACATTCCAACAAATCTACCCATAATTACAGTTTATCCCTACTTTTTGATAAATTATAAATAATCTCATATTTTGTAGTTTCTGAATATATAATTGCATCCGAATACGTAATTTAAAAGTTGAAACACATAATTTTGAACTAAAAATGTAGCAGTCTATTTTTGCTCGAATACATAATTGGCATCCAGATACATAATTTTAAACTTGAGATACATATTTTGATTACTAAGATACATTCATTTATGAAATTATTTGGTCGAGATACATAATGCATTAACTTGATCAAAGAGAGATTTTAATGATGTATCTGAAAATTTATGTGTTTGTGGATGTATCCGACTATTTTTTTTAATAAAAAGAATTTAGGTTATTAATAAAAAGCATTAGAGATATACGAACAGAGTACGGAATCGAAAACTAAACTAGGATATGAATACGAATGATAAAGGGATAGATAGAAAGCAAGTAATAGATAGACACAATGGATGAATGAATAGAAAACTAAGGGTGTATCAAACCCCAAACTCTATATTCAATGTCAAACTAAGCACCTAACTCCTACATAGACTTCAAGGAAATTGGATTCCCGAGCAACCCACGTTTCTAAACGATAAATCAACACAAGCGATTCCACGCTTGCCACAAGCTAATTCAAGCTTACCTTGCATTTTCACAAGTGTTTACATTCATAATTCACCAATAACTACCTACTAAATGAAAGAAAAGTCTTATTTTTAGTCCAGGCTAAGTCATTACATCATATGGACCCAAAAGTGACCCATTTAGGAAAGATAAAACATAGAAGTCCATTAAGCACATGTTTGAGCATTATGTAGAGCACATGGGGCGCATTCCAAGGGTATAGTGAGCTATTTTGACCCGCTGTAGAGGATGTAGAATGGGTTGGACGCACCTCCGAAGCGGATGGGGCGCATGTCCTCTTCCGTAGGCTTTCTAGCCTCGTTTGCCTTCCCTTGGCCTGTTTGATGTCCCTTGAACCTCCTTGATCATCATAATCATCCAATGGATATCTTTTGATAGCCACCAAGGAGTCATCAAGTGTCTCTTGACCCATAAGCATCCTTGTTGACACCTAATTTTTGTCCTCCATAACTAAGTTTAATTCCTAGTTTCTTTAATATTAAATAAAATTACAACATTTATTTTATTTGGATAAAAACTTTTCAAAATATTTATCCAGGTAATTTTGTCATTTTAAGTAGCAATTATATATTTTTGTGTCCATGTATAGGAATTGAATAATTTCATTACTTAAATAATTATTTTACGAAAATTGAATTTTAATCAAGTATTATCTTAAAAATTGATTAAAATCTTGATTTAAAGATAATTCAGTCTCAAAATAATTTATTTAAAAAATATTTTTTTGATTTTATTAAATCAAGAAGCTCAGGATTAAACAAAGTATTAATCCGTATCAAATTTTAATTTAATTTAGCCAATCTATTAAATTTGATCATAATTGAAAACAAATTGGTCATAATTGCGAAGAAATTGGCCAAATGATTTTAAATTTGACCGAAATTCAAATGAAATAGCTAAATTCTAAATTGATTGGGGTTATTTTTTAAATAACCCAAAACCCTTTTACCCATTCTCTTTCCATTTTTTCGGGCCTGCCCCAGCAGCACAATAAAACAACTAACAATACCAACCCAATATCCATACACCAACCCAAACCCCCAAATATGTCAACCCAAAGAAGCCCAAAACCGATAACCCGGCCCAAGCCCACCTTTTATTTTCTCATTCAGCGTTAACAGCTTCCAAACAACACCGATAATATAAACTTCAATGTTTAACAAATAAGCAGCGAACAACGATATCAGAAACTCCAAAAAAATGATGTCCATGAAAAACGAAGCAACAGCAGCTTCATTCATCCCAGCAGCTTCAACCCGCCGACCCGAACCCGTCCAACCTGATGAACAACAATGTTCAACAACTTTCACAAAAACAAAACACCAACATCAACCCAAATCAAAAATTCAAAATTTGTACTAGATTGTACAATTCCACCTCAACATTATCCTCTTTTTAAATTTGAATTTCAAAATTTGCATTAGATTGTATAATTTCAACAAACCTTATCCTTAATTTCAAATTTCCAAAACACCCTAAATTTTTCTCCCACATTGGTGAATTCAATGAATTGAATCCCCATCCTTTCCTATAAATACTACCACTATTTTGGTAGAAAACCAATTCATAAAGTGTGAAAAAGAAAACTTTTGAGCAAAGAGCAAAACATTTTTTACTAAAAAAAATTCAAGCGGTAGGCTAATCGGAGTTTTCGAAAGATTGCTTTCCGTTGGTGCTCAAGACTCCGAAGAAAGCTTGAAGTCCCGTTTTGCTACTCTGAAAAGGTAAAAACATCATTCCTTTTTATTTTTTATATCATTTTCTTCTTCATCTCTTTCTTTGTAGTTTAATGGTTGTAATTTTATTTGCTGGGATTATTTGTAGTAGATGACCTTGAAGGCCATAGGATGTTGTGATATCAATATTATGGCTATTTTTTATGTTCATGGTATAAAATGAGCTAACAATAGCTGAACGTATTTCTTTGACTTGCTTCTTTGATTATTATGATTAATTGGATAAAGTTTCGATCTTTTCTTGCTTAAAATACGTACTCATGCTTTGTTTAAATTCGTTATTAGATATGTTCACTTTTAGCATGTAAAGTTATTTCCTTTATACCAAAAAGAGTAGTTATTGTTGTTTGTTTCTCCTTAATAAGTTAGATAAATAAAGTTTTGACCTTTTCTTGATTAAAATACGTACTCATGTTTTATTTAAATTCATTATTGGATACGTTCGCTTTTAACATGTAAAGTTATTTCCTTTATGTCAAAAAAGAATAGTTACTATTGTTAAGGGTCTGTGGAATTGTTTATCAATTTGAAGTAGTGAGTTGCCTATATCTAGGGATTTGGTATTAATTCTGAAAGGCATATCATAGTGTGCTATGTTTGTGGCCTAGCGATTTGCAAAATCACCGTTTAAGTTTGAGTTGACCACTTTGGCACACATGTGATAGTTGGCTCATTCACATGTAAAAATTGTAATTTGAGTGCTACTTTTATGATCTAACTATTTTGCCGATCTTTATTTTTTTTATTAAAGATTTATTTTTCTCCATTATTATATGTCATGATGAAATGCTAAGTTCTTTTGATATATGTTTGCGGTCATGATTTACTCATTTTCATGGTCAAAACTGTCTTTGAATTTCTCTTGTTTAGATTGAAAAGTTGTTAGGGTTATAGATTTTGTCGAAATGGTGTAAAACTAAAAATAGGAGTTGGCATAATTCGCCACTTTTTCCTTAGAATTAATCTTCTACCATTTTTCTTATCTTGTATTTGAATGTAATTTCTCAAACATATTTAATATATGCAATTTGCTTTACTTCGCTTATTAGTTTACTTTTAAAAGTATCTTTTTTATTCATTTAGACGTCTCATTGTTATTCACATGCTATAGTAAATTTTTCTTTAAGTTATGGATCTATTGATTGACTTCACTTTGTATTGAAAAAGTGTTCTCGCATTAGTATGTCTTGTACTTCATACTTGAGGTGCTATGAAAGATTTTCTCATTTGTTGCTCATTTCCCTTTTCTTTATTTAATGAAAACATGCTTTATACTTTATCATATCATAGTATGCAAATATGTGTTAATCTATAGGGAATATTTATCTAAATTTTAAGCAACTATGCTTGTGGATCCATGTCTTTCTTTTCAAGGGCTAGTTGATTATATTGTGCTAGATTTAATTTTTTTTTGTAAGATTGTTTAAGAGATGGGTTAATTTTCTTTTCGTTGGATAATTTGGTTTGCTTTGATATCATAGTTTATTATTTCTTTATACTTGAGAATGTTATATTTTCCATATCATTATTTATCTATTAAGTGTAGAATATTTTAACACATATTAATTCTTTTTTAATATATTTGTTTGTATGAATTTGTTTTGGAGTCCAAATGGACTTCTTTCCTCTTGCATTTCATAATGGGTCAATGAGGCCCATCTTTTCGAGAAAATTTTGAAAGATAGTACAAAGTCGATTTTATGGCGTGCGGGTGCAAGAAGATGGAAGAAGAAGAAAAACAGGTCAAAACTCATTGATGAGGTCGCTGAGAGACTTGAAAAGTCTCAATTTTTATTATTGCCTTATTATTATTTATTTATTTATTTGTATTTCAAAACGAAAGTTGTAATCTAATACAAGTGAAACAGATTTTGGATCCTAAAGGTCCAAGAAGATAGTTTAGGATAGGTTGTGGGCCAAAAACCCAAATGATTAGATTAGGACAAGTTGTGGGCTAAAAACTCAAGTATTTAGATTAGGACAGGTGAATATGGTCCAAAATCCCAAATTAGCTTAGGAAGAGGTTTTTAGATTTGGGCCTAATGGACTAAGTCTTTTTAGTCTCCCCATTTTCCCTTAACAACCTTCCAAGATTATTAATAGGAACCACTTACTTGAAATTTCTAAACTTAAAAGATTTTTTCTGTTTTGAATCTTTTAAGTAATATTTTTAGTTATTCTTGATATCTCTTAAAAATCAAGTGGCGACTCTATAATTTTTAAAACTGTTTCTAAATTTTCTTTAAAGTCATGAAATGGTTTAAATAGTCGAAACCAAATGTTTTTCAATCCTTCGAATCTCGAAGTGGTAAACAGGAATGGTGACTCTGTTGAAGACATTAACTAGGTTCTAACAAAATATTTGAATTAGCTTCGTTGACTAGTTATTGTAATGTTTAAACTATTTATGTGTTTAAATTTTGCGAAATTAAACTATTGCATTTCATGTCATGCTTCCCATGTGAAATATATAAATTATATGAGGTTCCGTGGATGTACCGGCCCCTATTGTTCAATTTCAAATAATGTATTAAAAATACAATGATTTATCTGCACGTGAGGCATTCGATGGTTGTTCGTATTTCCAAACCCTAGTCGTCGGCTTGGGAACCTGGTTCAAACTCACTCCAGACACCTAGGATATAGCAAAAACCAAAATCCTCTTTTTAGAATGATCCTAGGATGACCTAATACCCGAGAGGGTATTGGGCCCATTATAAAACCTGCTCTACGCCTATTGGCCACGACTAAATTACAAACGAATCATATTTACGTATTGAAGAAATATATGTTATTTAATTCAATCCATTATCCTTTGGGGATAGGAAAAGGATTACTTTGTTTGATTTTGTATAAGGGTGCCTCAACCATACACCAGCTTAGAGATGAATTAAAATGATCCAGGTAAGAGGTTGATGATGCTAGGCGGTGTTTGATCGATTTGGACGATTGCATGATTTCCTTGATTGATAGCATAGCGAAGATGACCTATGAGAGTAAAGCATAGTTATGTGGGAGTCACCTGATCACCAACAGATATCACATATGGCAAGGGGTGGATAAAGCTAAGAAGGCGAAGGCCGATGAAGGAACATCTATGAGATACTATCCCCTGCGCGGGACATTGTTCTTTTTCTCATGTCATTTTTTCTCCCCTAAAGATTGTATCCCTTTTGTGTAACTTTTGTAAGAATTTATACCCTTTATATATACCTATGGAGGTTTTGGGGGAAAATGGATTAGTTTTAAAAATCATATACTTCCTTCAAATGCGTTAGGCCAACCCTTGGCTCAAATGGGTCACCCAATTAGGATGCATGTTTATGCTTATATGATATAGTTGTTTTATGCACTTATACGTGTTATGTTGATTTGAATTAAACGGTGAATTTATCCAATCCCATTTCTTAAAGTGCACCTCTAAGAAGAAATATTCCCCACTAAAGTCCGACCAAACATACTCCAAGTCTCCCAAGTCTCTCAGAAAAGTCCACAGTCATTCTTAAGACTTCCTAAATTCTCGCTACCATTTCAGGAAGGTTGACTATGGACTCATTTGAAGCCATTATAGGAAGGACCAAAAATATTCATAGGAGAATTGCTCAAGTCAAGAGAAAATTGATAGAGTTAGACCAAATAGAGGATACACTAAAGGTGGACAATAAGAAAGTGGCTAAGAGAATTGTTGTAGCCAAAAGAAAGATTACCAAAGTCAACCTATTAATTGAGTTTGAACTACGTAGGGCCTGATTTCTCCTCCGTGAGATACGTAATTAGCTTTTCTGTTCGGCCCCTATCTTCAAAACTCTGTTGCCTGCCACTTTCTTGAAAGAAGAAATAAGGCCGAAAAGAAGAAGAGTCGAACCTTTGTGATAAATTTCACTTATCCATATCAATGAGAAAAATCCTGTTCATTGAAATTATCGAGTCATCATTACTCCATGGATTAATTCGCATGATATGAGCAACAACCTTACTTCCTGCTTTATCATTTTGTGTTGCTTATTACTAATGAAATCTAACACGTCAGCCTTTGAGTTATTTTTACTTTATAGGTAATTGAAACTACTCTGTGTTGGCATAAATTGGCATTACTTTACTATATCAAAGTGAATAAGATATTCCCCTCTTGACTATAGCTTTGTTACAGGAAAAGAAAATGACTAGTAGTAAAACTAGACTCAACCAGTCATTTTTCAAAACCTATAAGCGATGGTCTCGAGGATAGAATAGGAAAAATTTAATGGAAGAATTTTCCAAGATAGCTAGAATCAAGGAAGATGAATTGGAGGAAAACATGGTTGAATTGACGTCTACTCTACTTATTACTCCCCATCAATAGGATAAATGAAAAATGAAATTTAATTTTTCACAAAGTCGGTGGTAGTACGGACTAGGATCGACATCCACCCTTTAAGTTTATCTACTCCTCTTTTGCTTTTATGTTTTGCAAAAAACATAGACCAACACTCGTCTGGGTCATAGCTAGAGTTTGTAAATATTTTCTCAAAACTCGTAAGCCTCTCATATTGTGAAAATTTTAATTGTTTATTCTGTATCCACTTGATATTATCAAACTTGTTTGAGTTTTGATAAAAGTAGAAGCATCTAAAATCTACCAATATCATGTTATATCAAGAGAAAAATGAATAAATCAAGAAAGATAATGATGAAGAGAAGACAATAGCCCTAGAACAGTCAACAAAAGAGCCTAAGAGCTCGAGAATCAACAAAGCCTAACCTACAAGAAATTGAGGCGGTCGACCAGGGTGACAATAACCAAGTTAAGAGAATCAGGGTCGATGTCTATCTAGTCAAATTAAGAAAGAAGTGATAAAGCAAAGGTTGTGGAGGTCACAAAATATCCAACAAGGCTAGCCAATATTGTTCTAGTGCTAAAAAAGGATGGCAAGATCAGAATGTGTGTTGACAACAGATATTTGAATAGTGTCAGTCCTAAAGATAATTTTCTGCCATCCAACATCCATACCTTTATAGATAATTGTGCGAAGCATGAAATGCAGTCTTTTGTGGATTATTTTGCCGAGTATCATCAGCTATTAATGGATGAGGAAGATGCCAAAAAGATGGCTTTCATTATGCCCTGGTGTGTTTATCATTACATGGTGATGCCGTTTGGTCTCAAAAATGTTAGTGCAATATACATGAGAGTGATAAGTCATCAATTTGACGACTTGCTAGCACCTTTTAAGCCTAAATTATCATGTTTTTTTTATTTATTTGACGGTACTCTCTTAATTAATGCTCATTTATGTAGGTAAAATTAAAAAGGTAAGATGGGCAAGTCATTCAATTTATCAAGAGGACAAATGTGAAGGAAAAAAGTCATTCGCTTTGCATTCTCTTCGCATCTACTTTGGAGCTGCTATCCATCTACTCTCTATCTGCTCTTCATCCACTTTGAATCCGCTCAAGCAGATCAAGAGCAAGGTGGCAGTTTTGTAATTTTCATCAAATGTAGAGTGGGAGTTTAAAAAGAGGATTTTAGCTTATTTTTTAAGACCTAGCCTCCATCTTTTGAACATAGCATTTCTCTTAGCTTTTTAGCTTCTCTCTTCTCAACTTAGCATCTATTTTTTCATCTTTTGAGAATTTTGTACTAAGTTTCATAAAAACATATTTTAGTGATTTTCCATTGAAGAAATATTGAAACCCCAAGTGTGGAACTACATTGTCTCTATTTCTCATGGATGAAGTTAATGATAACTTTGATATATTCTTATCCCTTTTTTCTATGAGTAGCTAATTCTCAATCTTGGGGTTATGCTTGCTTAGGTTGTGGTAGTGCATGAGTTTAGCTAATTATTTTTATAATTAGTTAGTTGTGATAGGTATTGCATTTATTTCATAAATTAACCAAGATTTGGGGGTTGCAAACCCCAACCACCCTAAAACCCATGTCATTCTTGAAAGAGGGGACATGAATGAGGAATAAATGCAACTAATAACTTGATTCATTTAATTTAATGATATCTCTTAGACATAAGGATGTCAATTGAGTCAATAGATGTGGAAAACTGTCACACTTGTGAGGTGTTCGAAAGAATCCATTAGTGAAATATGTTGTTGTAATTGAAAGATTGACACAAATACATTGACATCTAGCCTACCCATGACTTTTAGCTAAAAGTTGGATAATTGACCAAGTACTCATGCATGAACCCACACCTAGAATTGCATAATCCCAAGACCTATTTTCAATTGAAGTCCCTCTTAGCATTTTTCAAAGTCAAGATAGTACTCTAAAATTGAAGTAATTGTTACTACAAACACATTCAAACTAATTCCTTCATTTTACATTTATGTTTGTTTTATTCACATTACGAGTCACCTTTTAGTAGACTATCAACACTCTTGAGTTTTAAATTCCATTCTTTCACTCCTTGTGGATTCAACCCCAACCTAAGTTGGGTTATTGTATTGACAACAATAACTTATACCCATTCAAGAGTGTAATTTAAGCGTTATAAAAAATGGCACCGTTGGCGGGGAGTGAAATATAGTTTTCACTCTTGTAGTGTTTTTAGTTACTTTGAGTTACCCATAGTGTTTTATTTTACATTCTTAGGTGTTTTTTTTCTTTCTCAGGGTTGCATAATAGTAGAAACGATACTATGAGTCAACACGGTAGTTATACCGGAACGATTGATGGGTATCATGAGGATAAGGATCACCTAGGTGATGCATTCCGAGCTAGTGCTATTCGTATTCCACCGACGGAAGGAAATGGGGTATTTCACGTTACTAGAGTGATGATTCACTTGCTTCAAATTAAAGGGTTATTTGGAGGCCAAGCACATGAGGGTGCTAATCTACACTTAACGAATTTTATTGAGGTGTGTTCTTCATTTGACATGCCCTACATATCTCAAGAAACAATTTGGTTGCATCTTTTCCCATTCTCTTTAATAGGAGAAGTGGTCGCGATCTTCGACTGCGGGGTCTATCACTTCATGGGTTGGGCTCATGAAGGCATTCTTGGAAAGATATTTTCCCTCTTCTCAGATGTTGCAACTAAGGGATGAAATCATTAACTTTTGCCAACTTAATGTCTAACCATTATATGAGGCTTGGCAATGATTCAACAACAAGTTAATGCAATGCCCAAATCATGAGGTTTCAGATAAAATACTCCTTCAAATTTTCTATAGGGCATTGGATCAATTGAACAAGACGGTAGCCGATAATTCGGTCGGGGGTTCTCTTGTTAGACTATCATATGGTATTGCATCAAATTTATTAGATTAAGTGGCCAACCAAAGTAGAGGATGGCACACAAGAGATACCGAGGTGGCCGTGGGGGATCCCTCCACATCTTTTATAAGCCAAGAGCAAAAGAAAAAAGATGAAGAAAGAGATGCGAATATGGCTAAAGTAATGATGCAACGTGATTTTCTCACCAAGAATGTGATAGGAGGTCCTCCTAAGGTTGTTAATGTTGTTGCTTCTAAGAGTTCTAAAGCTTATGATGATGAGGAAACAGAGTCCCTTGATGAAGAAATTCGATTCTTATCTAACCAATCAGGGGGTTCCTACCTTACTTATCAAAGGCAAGGTGGGAATCAAGGTTGGAAAGAAAGATATCATGTTAGAGATCGAGATTAAAGAGATTATGATTTGTATGTACCGCCACATAATCGGGAAAAGGGTAAAGAGTCGAGTTCCATTGAACCGAATAAGCTCAAAAGTGAAGATGTCCTTGCTCAGATTTTAATGGGTGTTGATGAGACCCAAATGATGGTAAGAGAAATAAAATGTGACTTCTCGCAACTAAATCAAATGGTGACATCTCACTCGGACTCTATCAAGAAACTTGAAACTCAATTGGGCCAAATCTCGCCACAACTTAATGCAAGACCAAAGGGTGGATTACCTAGTGACACGGTTGTCAATCCTAAAAATGATGCTCACATCATGGATATTGTCACTAGGAGTGGTCATACTCTTGGTAATGATGTTGTTGATCTTGGTGAAGACCCAAATGAAAAGGTAAATTAAGAACAAGACAATGCAAAGAGAAAACGACTAGAAGAGACAATTGATAATGATCCAAAACCTAATGAAACAAGTGTTGAACGGCCGACGGTAATTGCAGAAAATATTAAAAGTGAGTAAACTCCGAAGGTGGTTGATGATGATATTCCAAAATTGGATGAAACTTTAATTGTTTCATTGCCATAAATCAAAATTCCTCCCTCATTCACATAAAGGCTCAAGAAATAGGATGATGATACCAAGTTTAAGAAGTTTCTTGTGAAGTTTAGAAATTTATCGGTGAATATTCCTTTGCTAGAAGCCTTGTAGAAATGTCTGGGTATGCCAAATTTAAGAAGGACTTGGTTACAAAGAAGCAAGTCATAGATTTTGAAACAATTACGGTAACCCACAATTATAGTGCTATAATGTCTAGCACAATAGTGGTGAAGAAGGAATACCCAGGTGCATTTACTATTCCTTGCAGTATTAGGGTTTAATAATTCAGAAAGGTGTTGTGTGACCTTGGGGAAAGTATTAATTTGATGCCATTCATCGTGTTTCTAAAGTTAGGCTTGGGTTCTCCTAAGCCTACTACTATGAGGCTTCCAATGGCCGATAATTTAATCAAAAAGCCCGTCGGTGTGTTGTATAATGTTTTGGTGAAAGTTGACTAGTTTATCTTTCTGGCTGACTTCGTTATTCTTGATTATGAGATTGATCATGAGGTCCCAATCATTCTTGGTAGACCATTCTTAGATATTGAGAAGGCCTTAGTGGATGTGGAATGTGGGGAGATGAAATTTCGGGTGAATAATGAAGAAGTATCTTTCAATGTGTGTAAGTCCATGAAGCAACCAATGGACTTGCAAGTTATTTCGGTGATGGATGTATTTGACGATGAGGTAGCTAACACCGTTGAAATGGATCTTATGAATGACCCCTTGGTAGGTGTATTGTGGAACCTTGGGAGTGAGGTGATTGAAGAATATGATGAGGTGGTAGCTTCGTTGATGGGTCTTGGATCTTACACCAAGAACCTGGTCAAATTAGATCTTGATTTGGAAAACTGTGAGAGTCCACCCGCCAAGCCGTCTATTATTAAACCACCTCAACTTGAAATTAAGCCACTACCATCCCATCTCCAATATATTTTCTTGGGTGAGGATAATACATTGCCTATCATTGTAGCGGATGATCTTGAACCTTTTCAAGTGGATGCCTTGAAATCAATTGTGAAAAAGTTCATTCGTGCTATCGGATGGACTATCGTGGACATTATAGGCATTTCTCCCATAATTTATTCTCACAAAATCAAGATAAATATTAATCATCTTCCTAGTATGGAGCACAAAAGGTGACTAAACCAACCGATGCAAGAGGTGGTCAAGAAGGAAATAATTAAGTGGCTTAATGCGGGGATGACTTCCCGTGGTTAGGGATTAATTTGATCCTTGCCTTTCTCACTTAAGTAAGGCTCTTGAACGATGTGTGGAGACTAATCTTATTTTGAATTGGGAAAAATGTCACTTCATGGTTAAGGAAGGCATTTTTCTAGGCCATAAAATTTCAAGAAAGGGCATCCAAGTGGATCAAGTAAAAGTTGAGGTAATTGCTAAGTTACCCACACCGATCTCCGTGAAGGGCGTTAGAAGTTTTCTTGGTCATGCAGGATTCTATGGGCTTTTCATTAAGGATTTCTTGAAGATCGCTCATACTTTGTGCAAGCTTCATGAAAAGGAGGCAAAATTTGAATTTAATGATGATTGTGTAAATGCTTTTAATTATCTTAAGGAAATCCTTGTGTCGGCTCCTATCATAGTAGCCTCGAATTGGTCATCGCCCTTTGAATTAATGTGTGATGTAAGTGGTATTAATCTAGGTGCGGTATTGGGCCAAAGAAGAGAGAAGTTGTTCCACCCAATTTACTCTGCAAGTAAGACGTTGAATGATGCTCAACGTAATTATACGGTTACGGAGTAAGAGTTGTTAGCGGTGGTGATACTTTTGTGAAGTTTCGGGCCTATTTGTTAGGTACGAAAGTGATTGTGCACTCGGACCATGCTACTCTTATATATCTTATGGCAAAGAAAGAAGCAAAACCTCAATTGATTAGGAGGATATTGCTCTTGCAAGATTTCGATTTGGAAGTGAAAGATTGAAAGGGGTGTGAAAATTAAGTAGCCGACCATCTTTCCTGCGTTGAATCCAATCATGAGAAGTTGGGCGACATTGATATTGATGATACCTTCCATGATGAGCTAGTCATGTCACTTTCGGGAAGCATTACACCTTGGTATATGGATTATGCTAACTATATTGTGAGCGGTGTGCTTCACGACGAGCTAAACTATTATCAAAAGAAACGGTTCCTATTTGATGTGAAAAAGTATTTTTGGGATGAACCATTCTTTTTTAGGGAGTGTGTGGATGGTGAGATCAGTCGGTGTGTGATGAAGGTGGAAATGAGAGATATTCTTGAGGTGTGTCACTACTCTCCGTTCAGTGGTCATTCTAGTGGGATCTGAATGGCCGCTAAAGTTCTTCAAAGTGGATACTATTGGCCTACCCTTCATAGAGCTGCTTATGATTTGGTCAAAACATATCCTCAATGTCAAATGCAAGGTGGTGTTTCGAGGAAGCATGAGATGCCTCTTAAGCCCAATCTCGAGGTTGAACTATTTGATGTGTGGGGGATCGACTTCATGGGTCCCTTTGTGAGCTCATATGGTAATAAATATATCTTGGTAGCCGTCGATTATGTCTTGAAGTGGGTGGAAGCCATTGCTTTATCAAACAACGAAGGCAAAAGTGTCACCTTTTTCTTGAAGAAGTACATCTTTACAAGGTTCGAAACCCTAAGGGCAATTATTAGTGATGGAGGCTCTCATTTTTGTAATTGAGTCTTCGGAGATTTGCATGATAAGTATGGGGTGAAGCATAAGGTTGCTATTCCTTATCATCAAGTCCATCCTTGAGAAAACCGTGAATGTTGGTCGTACGAATTAGGCGAAACAACTCGATGATGCTCTTTGGGAATATAGAACGGCCTATAAAACTCCTATTGGTATGTCCCCCTACCAATTGGTGTTTGGGAAGGCTTGTCACTTATCCATTGGATTGGAACATAAGGCATTATGGGCTTTGAGGAAGTTGAATATGGATTTGGAGGATGCTTCAAAATCGAGAGTGAATCAACTTCATGAGTTAGACGAATTTCAACTCAAAGCATATGAAAGTTCTGTGTTGTACAAAGAGATGATGAAGAGGTGGCATGATTCCAAAATCATAAAGTGAGAGTTTCATGTGGGTGATGATGTTCTCCTCTTCAATTCAAGATTGAAACTCTTCGCGAGAAAGCTTAGGTCGAAGTGATCGGGCCCGTTCATGATCTCAAATGTTTACTCGAGTGGAGCTATTGAGTTGGAAGATGACGAGAAGAAGAAATTTGTAGTGAATTGGAAAATATTGAAGCATTACTATGTGGGTGGACCCGGAGCGGCTAAGATTGAGTTGTTTTGCTTCAAAGGTCAAAACTGATGATCGAGTGATGTCGTGCCACGACTATAACTATGGCGCTTCTTAGGAGGCAACCCAAGATTTATTTTTGATGTTTTCTTATGTTTTTTATATTAATTTTAGCTTAATTTTGATTGATGAAGGTAATATTTAAAAATTTAGGCGGGAGAAGTAGGTTCGGAAGCTCAAAAGTAAGCCACGAACCAAGAATTTTGATCAAAAATCCATGTACCAAGATGGAACAACATGTGCTTCACCTGCTTGAGCAGGTCAGCCATAGGTGAATGGCAAGTTGGACGCAGATGGGACCAGGCTTTAGACCAAGGAGCAGCAGCTACACTGTCCCGACCTGCGCTGGAACTGCTTAAGAAGTCCAGGCGCAGGTCCACCGCACCCTTAATGCAAGTAAAACTGAAGGTTACTGCCTGGTCCTGCACTGGACCTGCTGCAGCAGTTCAATCGCAGGCCAAGCGCATGTTGGTCGTAAGTTAGCTGGTTCATTCTGCCGCAACCTGTGTTGGACCTTCTTAAGCAAGCCAGACATAGGTGTAAAGCACTTGGCACGCAGGTCATTTTAAAAATATGGGTGTTTTCAAAACGGGTCAGATTTTATGGGGATGACCCGACCCGGTCCGCCCAAAATTTCTTTAAACACGTAAAACAGGAGCCCAAAGCAGTCCACACTTCAATATTTTTTTCATTACAACTCCCTTACATGGGTCATTTCTCTCACACTAAATTTTCTCTCTTTCTTTACCAACAATTGAGCTAACAAAAAGTGAGATCATTCTATTGAACTTGGCATCCATGGTTCTTGTTAGTCACTATGCCTAAACGGAAGACATGAATGCTCGCCTTACCCAATGATAGATTGGTTGACATCATTCTTAAGGGTGTTTGTCATTCTTGTTTCCATTAGAGGTTTTGGATGTCCTATGTACTACTTTTGTGAAATGTGAGATAATGTAGAGACCAAATGCTTAAGTGTTGTAATGAATGAATCTCATGGGCTCTAATGATGAAATTACCTTGGATCTATCAAACAAGCATTTTCTTTTCTTATCTTTAATTTTCTTTCTTAACATACAAAATTCCAAAAACATGTTTTACATTTTCACTTTTGTTTTGGTTTTGTTTTGTTTCTTTCTCATAGGTATGTCTCCAAGGAAGAACTTGCCACGAAAAGCTAGAAAGGGTAATGCCCCATATAAAGGCAAAGCAAAGGCTACTTCTGCAAAGGGAAAACTACCGGTCTCCAAAAATAGTTCGAAAACCTCGGATGTCCAAGCTACCATTGATCGTACTCGGGAGGTTGGAAAGGAGATAGATCAAATTTGGGTTAGTATGGATGGTGTGAAGAAGTTATATGATGATTGGGTAACTACTCGGGGCTTCCATCCCGAGAAGGTCTTTAGCATGAAGGGAATTGACACTCATTTCCCTAAAATCATCGTCGAGGTTAAAGAATGGGTATGGTAACTCTTCACAGATATGATGCCTTCCACTCACCCACTAAGCTACTTCTCAAAATTGTTCGAGAATTCTATGTTTCCTACGTTGTTCGGCATTGAACAAAAATATAAAATGCCAATTTCCAAACAACCTTACCTTGAGAGTGTATTAGTTTGAGGAGTGGAAGTCCCTTGCACGACCTCGGAGATTAATGAGTTCTATTTTTCTTGTGACTTAGATTCCGCGGTGAAGTGAAAGAATATAATATTTGGCGGACGTCAAAGTTTTTCGTGGATTGCTAAGGTGATGGCTAAGGGCCTTCCTCCATGGCCTAATGGTGAAGGTCAAATCAATAGGAGAGATATTTCGGTTCATGCCAAACATTGGCTTTGATTTATGGGTAATCGTCTACTCCCCTCAAGAAATAACCAAGATATCAGGGTTGATAGGGCTATCATTGTTGGATGTATTATGGATAAAATTGTGATCAATCTAGGAGAGTTGATAGCAGAGACAATGAAGGTCGGGGCAAAGCAACCGGGCACTTTATTGCCCTTTCCGGCACTCATATCTATGCTTTGCCATAAGTTCAACAACCCACTAGTCTCAAAGATTGATAGACGGGTTATATGCACTGGATTCATTTACATCACATATTTCAAGGATTAGGATAACCCTACGGGCATCAATAGAAAAGCTTTGCTTTTGGTAGTCTCGGGTGCGGAAGGGTTGCCGAGCTCAGAGGGAATGGAGATCCCTCCGGATTCTACACTTGATGCTGAGACTTATCATGATTCCACCGATACTCCTCCATCATTAAGAACCACACCACCACCTCATCCCACACAATCGCCACGGTCTTCTACGGTGACGTTTGCCAAGGTTGCTTCCTTGACTTTGGCAAACAATGCTACACTTACCCAATTGGTGGTGGACATTACCCAGTTTAATCAGGCGGTTATAGCACCTCTACATTCCCGCATAGAAAAGTTAGAGTAGATATTGTCCACGCTTGAGGCGAGGGGAGATTGTGAGGGGGTGGCATCTATGAGGGTAGACCTTGATAGTTTACGGGCGGAGTTTCACTTCGGACAACCCTCCTTCGGTCATGATGAGGAAGAGATTGCTTTTCCTCCAGAGACTTCTATCCCAGTGCTTCCATTTGATGATTTGTTCGGAGAGGGTCATGAGAACATTGATGATGAGGCCGAGGTTGATCTTTTAGAGGGGCTACTTAAGGCCCGATAGGTTGAGCTCGACTTGTAGTTATCCAGGGATGAAGAGCATGGACGGAAAGTTGGGGCTAGTTCTAGCACTCAACATGATGATGAGTCACCCTTCATAGTATACAATATGAGAGGAGCCTAATCTAATGAGGTTCCTAGTGAGACAGTGCGATCATTCACCAACAGAATTCGAGCGCCTAGTGCGCCACAGGGAGTCTCTACCCTCCTATACTCTTTTTTACTTTTTCATTGGTGACAATGCAATATTTTTAGTGGGGGATGGGTCATATTTATGATTAGTTTGATGATCGATACCTACTGTTTCACTTTATGGCATTTTGTGAAAAGATTGTATGGACATACTCTGTGTTATTACTTTGATGTTTGTGTGTACACGCTATATTTTGTCATGTTTATTTATTTTACCCCTTGTAAGGCTTGTTTTGTGTTTTTTTTCTATTTTATTTTATTATCATTATTGACATTGCTTTGGATGAGCCCTTGTCAGGCATTTTGATAATGATGTCAAATATTGTCGTTTTATTTTTTAATTTATGTCATGCGCTTAATTTAAATATGGTATCCGATTGAGAGCATGGCTCTTGTCGCCTTTTGTATATATGTGTCTAATAAACTCCAAGGGTATTCTTCGAAACTCGGTTCTTTCCTATGGAGCAAATTTTTATTTTTTCTTTGTTTTGATCTTTTATTTTTATTTTAGTTTAGTTTCTTTGTCGAACCGAGTGATAATTCACCCATAAGGGATGACAAGGCGACATCCTTAGGTGAAGTATCTAGTCATTTTGGTTAACTAGGAAGAAGGAAAAATTCAAAAATACTTTCAAAATGTCATTGGCAAGGAATGAAATGTTTTTGAGAAAAAACGAAAATATAGTTTCAATATCAAGGATGTCTTGAGTTTTCTTTTTAGTGAGACCATCAAACTCAATTTTTTTCTCTCTCTTTACAAGGATGAGTCATTGACTCAGAGTAACTTATGAAGCTCAAATTGCTCTAATTGGTTGAGGGACTAACTTTTTTGCTCTATGAGTATGATGCCATGAGTGGTGAGGTGAGATTTTTGAATAATTCTTGTGCATAAGTGTAGTCTAGAACTTACCCCGAGTGTATTCAAAGCAAAATTCTAGGCAATCTTGATTTGAAGGATGACCCAAGGCCCTTTTTTACCCGTCACATAGCCAAATTTCCACCTTAACATTGTTCCCTAGTTAACCCATTTGAGCCTTTTTTTTTCTTCTTTCTTTCTTTTTGTAATGATAGCCACACTAAAACACCTAAACCCTTTTGAAAATCTCTCTTTTGCCACTTAACCTCCTTTGATGCGTTGCATGATTCTAAATAATGGATTATAGGCAAAAGCCTAAGTTTAGGGGATTGTGTATTTGAGAAAAGATGGTCAACGAAAAGATAAGAAAGGTGTATGTAAGGTTGTCAACACATGTGCTAAAAAGACAAGAGATGTGCTTGATGATAAAGTTGAATAGCCTAGCCCATAGAACTTGAAAAAAAAAAGATAAATTAGAGGAGTGAGGGGCTAAGAAAGGCTTATAGGTAGAAAATCTCTTGAAAAAGTCAAAGAAGTGAAAGAAAGAAAATGGTGGCTTTGAATTGTTTTGGTAAATATTAAACAAAAAAGTAGGAAAATATGAAAAATGATTTGAAAAAGAATAAGGAGGGTAGTTTGAAATTTTGGGGGTAGAAAGGATTGAACTATTGCATCAAAGGAGGTCTCTTAGTCACTTTATCCATATATATTCCTTCCCGTACCTTAAAGCTTTATCTTGACTGCAAGACCTTGGTGATTCCAAACTAGGTAAGTCTACATTAGTGGCGAAAAACACAAAGGGCAATCCTATGGTTCTATTTGATTTACTTGAATTTCTTTGTGAGAGTGAGTGTGAATTCTTTATTTATTTGAGCTCCCTTAAAAATTGAAATATCTTTGGTGTGTGGAGATAACTCTTGCATGTGAGCGACATCGGTACTTTTTGGGTAGAGGGTGATGTTTTACTATCGATTTTGGGTAAACGAGTGAAATAAGTTGCATTGTGAAGATTGAGATAAACTTTGATGATTTTGTGTCTTATATTAAGATGTTTTGTGATTTGAAAAATTCATTTGATACAAACTTGCATCCTTGCTTCATAAATATGTGCTTATTAAAAAGTTTTGGTTTACTTGTTGCCATGACATGTGTGGAAAGTGTTTGTAGAGCTTTGTTAGCTTATTCCGTTAGTATAGCTTTCTTCTAGGTGAATTTGAGTCCAATACCCTATCTCATTGAATTGTTCTTGGTAGCTTGAGGACAAGCAATAGTTTTTGTTTGGGGGGTTGATAAGTCATCAATTAGACAACTTGCTAGCACCTTTTAAGCCTAAATTATTATGTTTTTCCATTGATTTAGTGGTACTCTCTTACTTAATGCTCATGTAGGTAAAACTAAAAAGGTAAGATGGGAAGGTCATTCAAGTCATCAAGAGGCCAAATGTGAAGGAAAAGAGTCATTCGTTTTGCTTCTGCTTTGGGGCTACTACCCATCTGCTCTCCATCCGCTTTGAATCCGCTCAAGAAAATAAAGAGAAAGGTGGCAGTTTTATAATTTTCATCAAATATAGAGTGGGAGTTTAAAAAGAGGATTTTAGCTCATTTTTCAAGACCTAGCCTCCATATTTTCAACAGAGCATCTCTCTTAGTTTTTTAGCTTCTCTCTTCTCAACTTAGTATCTATCTTTTCATCTTTTGAGAATTTTGTACTAAGATTCAAGAAAAATATATGTTAGTGATTTTCCATTGAAGAATTATTGAAACCCCAAGTGTGGAACGATATTGTCTCTATTTTTCATGGATGAAGTTAATGATAACTTTAGTATATTCTTATCCCTTTTTTCTATGAGTAGCTAATTCTCAATCTTGGGGTAATGCTTGCTTAGGTTATGGTAGTGCATAGGTTTTAGCTAATTATTTTTCTAATTATTTAGTTGTGATGGGTGTTGCAATTATTTCATAAATTAACCAAGAGTTGGGGGTTGCAAACCCCAACCACCCTAGAACCCATGTCATTCTTGAAAGAGGATACATGGGTGAGGAATAAATGCAACCAATAACTTGATTCATTTCATTTAATGATATCTTTTAGACATAAGGATGTCAATTGAGTCAATATATGTGGAAAATTGTCATACTTGTGAGGTGTTCGAAAGAACAATTTGTGAAATATGGTGTTGTAATTGAAAGATTGACACTAATACATTGACATCTAGCCTACCCATGACTTTTAGCTAAAAGTTGGATAAATAGCCAAGTACCCATGCATAAACCCATACCTAGAATTGTATAACACCAAGATCTGTTCTCAATTGAAGTCATTCTTAGCATTTTTCAACGTCAAGATAGTGCTCTAAAATTGAATTAATTGTTACTACAAAAACATTCAAACTAATTTCCCCATTTTACATTTATGTTTGTTTTATTCACATTACGGGTCACCTTTTAGTAGACTATCAACACTCTTGAGTTTTGAATTTTATGCTTTCACTCCTTGTCGATTCGAACCCAGCCTAAGTTGGATTATTGTATTGACAACGATTACTTACACTCATTCAAGAGTGTAATTTGAGTGTTATCAGAGGGTTATGATAATAATTTTTACTGATATGATTCATAAAGTGATTGAGGTGTACGTGGATGATGTAATTATCAAATCCCACAAGAGTTCAGATCATCTGACACACCTGGAAAAGTTCTTCACTCGACTAAGAAAGTACAACTTCAAGTTAAATCCTGCTAAGTGTTCTTTTTGGTTGCCAGCCAGAAAATTATTGGGGTTCATAGTCAGTTGAAGGGGCATTGAGCTCGACCCATCCAAAATTAAGACAATTCTGAATTCACCGCCACCAAAGACAAAGAAAGAGGTTATGAGTTTCCTAGGTTGTTTGAATTACTTTAGCAAGTTCATTTCCCGATCAATAGTCATATGTGAGCCAATTCTCAAGATGTTGAAGAAATATGCATTACATGAGTGAACAGAAGAATGTCAGAAGGCTTTTGACAGAATCAAGGATTATCTGTCTGCTCCACCTATTTTTGTTCCACCAAGGAAAAGAAGTATATTGTTACTTTACCTGTCTGTCTCAGAAAATGTTTTTGGATGTGTCCTCGAGAAACATGATGAGACCGATAAGAAAGAGAAAATAGTCTACTACTTGGGTAAAAAGTTCACGCCATATGAGGCTCGCTACACTCTTGTAGAAAAATCTATTTTGGTTTGACCTGGGTCGCACAAAAGTTGAGGCATTATCTATACTCGTACATAATTTATCTCATTTCTAGAATGGATCTATTGAAGTATATATTTCAGAAAGCCATGTCTATGGGAAAGTTATCCAAGTGGCAAATGTTGTTTAGTGAATTCGACATCGTGTATGAGACTCAAAAGGCAATCAAGGGGAAAGCCTTAGCAAATCATTTAGCTGAGAATCCAATTGATAATGAGTACGAGCCACTTTGAACTTACTTTCTAGATGAAGAGATTTTATTTGTGGGAGAAGACATTGCAGGGATATACCCTGGATGGAGATTGTTGTTGATGGAGCGGTCAACTTCAAATGCTCAGGAATTGGAGTAGTTTTGGTGTCAAAAATAGGACAACACTATCCAGCAACCACTAAATTGCACTTTCCTGTATACCAATAACATAGCTGAATATGAGGCTTGCATCCTAGGTCTCAAGTTAGCACTTGATATGGGTGTTCCTGATTTGTTTGTCATTGGAGACTCAGATTTTCTAATTCATCAAGTACGGGTGAAATGGGCAGTAAATAACTCCAAGCTTATCCCTTATGTAGAGCTTGCGCGAGATTTTTGTGGAAGATTCAAGGAATTTGATTTTAGACATATCTCGAGGATACAGCATGAGTTTGTTGATACTTTGGCTACTATATCCTCCATGATTCAAAACCCAGATCAAAGTTACATTGATTCTTTGGACATAAGCTTGAAGGAACAACCCACACATTGTGCGCTGATCGAAGAGAAACCTGATGGAAATCCATGGTACTATAATATTAAATGATATTTAGAATCTGGAATGTATCCTAAAGAGGCCAACAACAATTAGAAAAGACAGTCCGGCGTTTGGCAAAAAAATATTTTTCAAGTGGGGAAATTATTTTTAGAAGGACTACAGACTTAGGATTTCAGAGATGTGTTGATGCTGTGAAAGCCAAGAAATAAATAGAAGAAGTATACGTCAGAGTTTGTGGGCCTCACATGAACGGATTTGCCTTTGCTAGAAAGATTCTGAGAACTGGTTACTTCTGGATGACTATGGAAAATGATTTTAGAAATTACGTGCAGAAGTATAGAAAATGCCAGATACACTCCTAAATCTACCTAGTATGGACTTCCATATTGATTCCTCTTGACTTTATTAAAAAATCCTATGAAAGATCTCCCACGGGGAAACCCTGAAACAAGTTCTCAAATCAATCTATTTGAGGCCTTGAGATTTGTTTCGAATGCCTCCACATGAGCTTTATGTGATGAGTTTACCTTGGACTTTTGTAGCTTGGGGTGTGGATGTTATCGGAACAATAGAGCCACCGACGTCAAATTAACATAGATTCATTTTGGTTACTATTGATTATTTCACCAAGTGGATGGAAGCAGCCTTATATAGAGCCGAGATAAAGAATATGGTTGAAGATTTTGTCAGGAATAACTTGATTTGCCAAATTGGAGTTCCAGAATCAATCATGATTGATAATAGGGATAACTTGAATAGTCACTTGATGAATGAGATTTGTGATCAGTTCAAGATTGTTCATCGCAACTCAACCGGATATCATACACAGATGAATGAAGCTGTGGAAGCTACCATTACAAATATCAAGAAGATCTTGAGGAAAACGGTTGAAAATAATATATCATGGAACGAGATATTTCCTTACGCTCTACTAGGATATCGCACAATAGTTCAAACCACAACTGGGGCAACTCTTTTTTACTTGTTTATGGGAATGAAGTTGTGATACATGCTGAGGTTGAAATACCTTCCTTAAGGGTTATTCAAGAAGCTGGATTAAGCAATGAAGAATGGGTTCGAGCTCGCTATGTGCTAATAGACGAAAAGAGAATGGTTGTCGTGTGTCATGACAAGTTGTACCAGCACAGAATGATCCGTGCCTTTAACAAGAAAGTAAGAGTTTGAATATTTAAAGTTGGGTAATTGGTTCTCAAACAGATATTTCCTCATCAAGAGGAGTACAAAGGTAAGTTCGCTCTAAATTGGCAATGGTCGTACATAGTTCGCAAGGTACTACCATGAGGAGCCCTAATCCTATCTGAGATGGATGGTCAAGAGTGGATCAAAACAATCAATTTTGATGTGGTAAAGAGATACTATGCTTGAAGAATGTTTTTTTCTTTTGTTTCCTTTGTTTATTTGTAATCATCTTTATGATAGTATTTGTTTTTATGATCTGTAATTGCCTAGAATCTCTTTTCTTTTATGTACGAACTACGTTTGACCTGAATTCCCAAGAAAATGATATGTAGGCGGCCTATGTCGGTTTTGGTCATCCCATTAGGAGAATTTATTCTTTTCTTTTTAGATGAACTATGTTTGGCCTGAATTCCGAAGAAACGATACGTAGATGGCCTATGTTGGCTTCGGTAAATATCTTAGGAGAATTTATCGTTTCTCTTTATAAATGAACTATGTTTGACCTGAATTCCCAAGAAAGGGATATGCAGGCAGCCTGTGTCGACTTCAGTCAACCCATTAGGAGAATTTACCCTTCCCTTTTATGTACGAACTATGTTTGACCTGAATTTTCAAGAATGAGATACGTAGGAGGCCTATGTCAGCTTCGTCCAACCCTTTAGATTTTTCTATATATCTTTAGCATAGACTAAACTACATTTGACCTAATTCCTTCTTTAACGAGATACGTAGTCATCCCAACAACTCGATCATACCACCCCAGGAAATGGAAACTGAGGAAGAATTTTCGAGAAGAAATCTCAAAAATTCAAAAGAAGAAGATCACCCCAAACAGTATTAAACTGGGGTAGAATTTTTTAGAAGGAATCTCAAAAATTCAGAAAACGAGGATCATCATCCAGCAAAGAGAATGAAAACCAAAAATACTTTTGATTTTCTTAAGCCAAGATCATCTTGGACAACATTAAACTGGGGCAAAAATTTTGAGGAGGTCCTAAAAAATTTCCACTAATAAATTGAAATATATTTCAAATCCCCCAGCACAAGAGGTCAAAGTCAAGTTTTGGAAATCACTAGATGCGACCAAGTCTAGGTAGACTAAATCTCCGTCTATGATAGGACTTCTGATAGAAACCCTCAGCGATGATGATGAATCCCTGGATTCCTTCATCAAACGTCAAATATAGTTAGAACCAAGAGGAAGACGTTCGTTGATCTTGTACATAACATAACTGGTAGAGATTTTCTATAACTTTTATAGAAGTTCTTGAAACAAGTTATAAAAATTAAGACAACTTTTGAAAATCAATAAAAAAAAAATTTACTTAGTGATTGGCTAGGCATCTATTGGTACGGGGAGTCAGTGTGAAAGTCTCAACATGACGAAGCACCTGAAAGATGGTGAGGAGCAAACCAGGGATCGAAGGAGGTCAACACGGAGTAGGTTCACTCGAAACTAACCATTTTTCTGTGGATGCAGGGGTAAATACACACAAATTAGGATCTTCCTCAAAAAAATCCCAATAGAATTGGGAACCACACCAAGCATATGTTGCTCAAGAATAGCATTTTTGGGTAGCCCCGAAGACAGGTTCAACACCCATCTATCAAGGACCTTTTAAGTTTCCTATCTCATTTCAAAGATCGTGAATAACAAACAAAGTCACCTTATCCTCCTTACGAATATTTTATTTAGAATTTTGCTAAAAAAAAAAGAGTCGCTAGCAACAGAGACTTTATGTCTACTAAGTACTTACTTTGAGAGCAGGTGCAGTCAAATAAGTCGATACAGTAAATACAAACACCAAGAAAATCACTCAATAGGAGAAAAAGCATAAGTCATCCTCGAAATTTTCCATGAGGCAAAGCAAACGGTATTCGAGTGGTCCCCAAAAAAGGGATTTTGCCCATTTTTTTACATTCGGTGGATTTGTTGTTTAAATACTTATCCAAAAAAAAAGATGAATAACTTACTAAGTCATTCTAATTAGTCATTTAAACTATCATAATGTTTGATTGTGGTCGTCATCGAGAGCGACATTGTGTCTACTAACTGCCTACCTTGAGTACAGGTACATGTAGAAAGAAAAAACACAAACAAATGGACTCATGTGAAACCATTTTCAAATGGCCAAAAAAGCCATTTTATATCAATTCATTGACAAGAGGACCATGCCGAGAGGGACATTTTATATCATTTTATTGCAAATAGGGTCATTTCATTCCATTGCCTAGAGCGCCATTCATATCATTTTATTGCCAAGGGGGATATTTCACGTCATGCCGAGAGGGTCATTTCATGTCATTGTCAAGAGGGACATTCCATGCCATTGCCGAGAGGGCCATTTCATAGCATTTCATCACCAAGAGGTCCATCATGCCATTCAAATAAGATTCCATTATACGAAGATAACATAATCTGGCATCGAGGATATCTCAGCATTTATATTTATTGACCACGCAAAGGCTATATAGCCTAGCGTTGAGGATATCTCATCATTTTATGAATCAGCATTTGAATATGTCAAAAGTATGTGATTCAAAGATACGTCATTAAGTGGCTATCTGAAAGCGGATGACATATGAGATTTCCTAGAAATTGACAATCCAAGGGTCATCTATAAGTCATATTATTAAAATAGGATAGTGTGCAAGATTACCTAAAAGTTTATAGTCCATAGGTCATCCTTAAGCCGCAACAACATCCTAACCGAAAAGTATGCAAGGTTACCTAGAAATCGATAGTCCAAAGGTTATCCATAAGTCACAACTAAATCCTTATTGGAGAACATGCGAGATTATCAAATTAACATGTCCAAGGGTTCTATAAAGTCGTGTCTTATCCAAGATTGATTATGCGTAGGATTACCCAAAGACTAGCAATTTGAGAGATATCTATAAATTATATTGTATCCAAGGTCGGATGATGTGCGAGAATACCTGAGAGCTAGCAATTGGAGGGATATCTGTAAGTCACCTCTTATCCAAGGTCGAATAATGTGCAGGATTATTTAAAAATGTAGCAACTCAAAGGATATCTGTAAGTCGCCTCGTATCCAATATCAAATAATGCACAAGATTATCCAAAAATTGAATATTCAAAGAAAATCTATAAGTCGTATTGATACGAAAGATGCGTAAGACTTACCCGAGGTCACATACAAAAGATCACTGTCAATAGCTGAAGAAGTTATCATTCCATATCTGACAAGCATTATAGGTGATCAAAAGGATTTCCATATCAGCATAAGTTTAAGCAGTTGCAGGGACCGTTCTACACAAAGTATCATCGGTGTCCAGGAGGGCCACTCCACTTTAAAAATATATTCAATCAATAAAAGAGATATTTTATTCAACAACCAAGAGGGTTGTGTGTTTTTTATTGCAAGTTATTTCACTCCAAATAGGTACATGAGGGGACGACTTCACATTTTGAATAACAACCCGCGTGAAGGTATGGTAAAAAATTATCTACCCCTTTCGTGAATTATGTTTATTACTAATAATTTTTGTTTGAGATATTGTTGAGAGCATTCGAGAGGATGAAAATCTCAAATCAAAATCACAGGTGCGGACGACTCCAAAAAAGACGTAGCACAATGTGGAACTTTTTATTAGAAGCAAAATGGGACAAAGTCTAGAGACGGACGCCAAACTCTTTGGACATGAGCTAAAGTATGATTGCCACCACCATTAAACCACACCCCTATTAGAATACATGTGGGTACTTAGGGATAATTTTGTTTCAGTTTCACTCTCTGGATATTTCTAAACTCATAACTAGGGTAACCTTTTCTTTCCTTCAAATATGAGTGATGACATACTTAGATTTTTAGAAATTATGTCCAGGTAAGTTATTGCCTATGGATGTGAAGGATCCCACATTCATGGTTAAGAGGTTACAAGCCTTTTTTTCATAAAATGCCAGGGTTATCCCTGTATTGTATTAGCGAGTGGTAGTGCGCTGACCATGCACTTTCGCTTCGTGTAGAATGACTTGTCACTCATCCCGAGCCAAAGATTATCTAATATAAAAGATTATCTTTTCTATCTTCTGAGTCTAACTACAAGCAATCTGATTTCCTAAATCCGGGATATGTATGTTGGGCTCTATGTTAAAAACTCATCTGCATTCCAACCTCCCCCAAATCCACTTATTCCCCAGCTTTTTGGTTTCATCAAAAACTCTAAAACCAAGATAGCTTGTGAATTTTTTAAATCGTGCTTAAAAATCAAGCTTTATGAACTACGAGTGGCCTGAGTTCTCATGTAACCTAAGACATGTAGGAAATTTGACATAGGAATTCGGCCATAACTCCATGAAACTCGTGCGAAAGCCAACCTCTTTCAAATATAAATTATTGATCGAACAAAAATTAGGAACATTAAACTTCCTTTACCAGGATTTCTTGCATCCACCCTACCCAAAGGGAGGAAAAAGTTGTTGACACCTAACTTTTTCCCTCCAAAACTAAGTTTAATTTCAAATTTCTTCGATTTAAAATAAAATTACAATATTAATTTTATTCGGATAAAAACTTTTCAAAATATTTATCCTAGTAATATTGTCATTTTAAGTAGAAATTATATGTTTTCGTATCCATGTGTATGGGATTGGATAATTTCGTTACTTAAATAATAATTTTATGAAAATTGGATTTTAATCAATTATTATCTTGAAAATTGATTCGAATGGTTAAAATCTTGATTTAAATATAATTCGATCTAACAAAATTTATTTGAAAAAATATTTATTTGACTTCATGTAATCAAGAAGCTTGGGATTAAACAAGGTATTAATTCGTATCAAATTTTAATTTAATTTAGCAAACCTATTAAATTTGGCCATAACTTATAACAAATTGGCCACAATTGCGATGCGATTGGCCCAATGATTTTCAATTTGATCGAAATTCAAATGAAATGGCTAAATTCTAAATTGATTGGGGTTATTTTTTAAATAACTTCAAAATCTTTTTACCCATTCTCTTTCCATTTTTTGGGCCTACCCTAGCAGCCAAATAACAGCAGCCAACAATACCAGCCCAATATCCATACACCAGCCCAACCTCCAAATTTGTCAAGCCAAAGCAGTCCAAAACTGGCAATCCAACCCAGGCCCACCTTTTATTTTCCCTTTCAGCATTAACAGCTTCCAAATAAACACCGACAATATTGGTTTTAACATTCAACAAACAAGCAGCGAATAACGATATCAACAACTCCAAAAAAAACCAATGTCCGTGAAAAATAAAGCAACAATAGCTTTATTCAATCCAGCAACTTCGACCCGCCGACCTGCCGAACCGAACCCGTCCAACCCAATGAACAATAACGTTCAACAGCTTCCACAGAAATAAAACACCAACATCAACCCAAATCAAAAATTCAAATTTTAAAAATTCAAATTTGAAATTTGAAATTTGTAATATATTGTACAATTTTACCTCAACATTATCCTCTTTTAAAATTTGAATTTCAAAATTTGTATTAGATTGTACAATTTCAACAAACCTTATCCTTAATTTCAAATTCTCCAAAACACCCCTAAGTTCATTCTCCCACATTGGTGGATTCAAAGAATTAAATCCCCATCCTTTCCTAAAAATACTTCCACTAGTTTGATAGAAAATCAAGTCTCAAAGTGTGGGAAAAAACTTTTGCACAAAGAGTTAAACTTTTCTTAGTAAAAAAAATTCAAGCGATAGGCTAATCGGGGTTTTTGAAAGATTGCTTTCCGGTGGTGATCAAGACTCTGAAAAAGTTTGAAGTCCCATTTTGCTGCTCCGAAAAAGGTAAACACATCTTTCCTTTTTAGTTTTGATACCGTTTTCTTCTTCATCTCCTTCTTAGCTTAATAGTTGTAATTTTTTTTGTTGGAATTGTTTGTTGTAGATGGTCTTGAAGGTCATAGGATGTTGTGATATAAATATTATGGCTATTTTTATGTTCATAGTGTATAATGAGCTAACAATAGCTGAACGTATTTTTTTGGATTTCTTCTTTGATTATTATGATTAGATGGATAAAGTTTCGATCTTTGCTTGATTAAATACGTACTCATACTTTGTTTAAATTCGGTATTGGATATGTTTGCTTTTAGCATGTAAAGTTATTTTCTTTATGCTGAAAAGAGTAGTTACTATTGTTTGATCCTCCTTAATAAGTTAGATGGATAAAGTTTTGACCTTTGCTTGATTAAAATACGTACTCATGCTTTGTTTAAATTTGTTATTGGATACGTTCACTTTTAACGTGTAAAATTGTTTCCTTTATGTTAAAAAGGAATAGTTACTATTGTTCAGGGTCTGTGAAATTATTTCTCAATTTGAAGTAGTGAGTTACCTGTATTTAGGGATTTAGTGTTAATTTTGAAAGGCATATCATAGTGTGCTATGTTTGTGACCTAACGATTTGTAAAATTACCATTAAAATTTGAGTTGACCATTTTGGCACACACGTGTTAGTTGACTCATTCACATGTAAAAATTATAATTTGAGTGCTACTTTTAAGATCTAACTCTTTTCCCAATCCTTATTTCTTTTGATTAAAGAGTTATTTTTTTTCATTGTTATATGCCTTGATGAAATGCTAAGTTTGATATATGATTGCGGTCATGATTTACTCATTTTCATGGTCAAAACTGTCTTTGAATTTCTCTTGTTTAGAATAAAAAGTTGTTAGGGTTATAGATTTTGTTGAAATGGTGTAAAACTAAAAATAGGAGTTGGCATAATTGGCCACTTTTTTCTTAGAATTAATCTTCTACCATTTTCTCATCTTGTCTTTGAATGTAATTTTTCAAACATGTTTAATATGTGCAATTTTCTTCACTTCGCTTATTAGTTTACTTTTTAAAGTATTTTTTTTATTCATTTAGATGTCTCATTATTATTGTAATGACCCAGAAATACACCCTGGTCTCCACACGGTGCTTACAGTCTCGAAGGACCACAAGCTAACCCATGAGTTGGTAACTGCTATGAGCACTGGATAAAATAATAAAAAATATATGTGGAATTTAACTAAAAAATCCATAAAGTTTTAGTAACTGAAAAAAATACTGAATTATGGTTTTAAAACATCTGAAAACATGATATTGATATTGATAAAGCGACTGATAACAACAACTGAAAATTGACTAACTGTATGTACTAGTCTGAAAGCCTCTAAACTGACTGAATGCGGAATTAATGGAATGATCCCCCAACTAACTTCGGCTGACTAAATAACTGAACTGCTGACATAACTGAATATAAGATGACTCATCCTTGAAGGATGAGGACTCACCATTGCTGTTGCTGATGATGCACTGGAAAGTTTAAGTATATTCGGGAATTCAATCATCTAAACCTATGATATAATACATCATAGCGCAAGAAACGAGTATGCGATCAGAACTTTAAATGTACTAGTATGAGAGATGAGGTTATGTTGTTATGCATGGTTTAAGTGCATGAATAATAGCTGACTGAATGAATAGCAAGGGATAACTGAACATGCAGTAATAATTGGCTGAATAATATGAGATAACTGTGTAAATATGTATAAAGTAAAGACTGACTGGCTATCATAAGATTACTGAATATAAATACGTGAAAGTTGTAAAATCTGAGAATGCATGACCAAGCAAATAACATGATTCTAAAATAGTCTATAAACTGAAATACTGAAATCTGATAACTGTATAACTGACAACTGTATGCTATGGTCAATGCAAACCTGAACTGAATTATACCAAACACTGAACTAAGACTGTGGGAGGTATCATCTAACCGACATGCCCCGCTCTGAACTGATTAGGGTTCAACCTGTAACCCCAATTGAAAGGGTGTTTGTACCTTGTCACGGGTACTAACAATGGATATGTGGATCCACTAAGCTACTGAAAAACTAGGATACCAAGCCTAAACTGACGGGTGACACATGAGCGGAGTCAAGCCTAATCTGATGGGAGACCCCTGGGAGGTAGTCAAGCCTAAACTGACGGGTGACTCCTCATCCTACACTAGCAACGTAGTTCTAGAACATAGGAGATGCTACTAACAACTCTGCCTAACTGACAGGGAAGCCGCCATCCCTGTTTTCGCTCGGTGCTAAATCCTACTCCTAATTGAAAGACACTGAATTTTGAACTGATCTAAGTTTAACAGATTATGATGACTGACGGAACTGATAATGCTCATGGTATATTCTGAAATCATTTTGTTGGTACTGAAAACTAAATAAAATAGCTAAATTTTGGGCATTCAAACCACCAGGACTCGATAGCAATAATAGCAAGATCATACTAAAACATTGAGGACATGACATGTAGTTAATATTCAAAACTCATTCTTTGAGACATTTCACCAAACACTTGCAATGCATGGCTTATGTATGTGAATAGTTTTAAACATGTAGAAGTAGCATGATTTTGATACTAAATCACCAATTAAGGCTTAAATCAGCGAACAACACCATTCAAACGTGTAGGGTTTAATAACAATAATATTTTTTTGTACACGTGATATAAAGTTCGAAATTCATGAAAGTTCATGGACATAATTCATAAAAATATGTAAAAATCATACTTTTGAACTTGAAATTGGGTTCTTGGACTCCGTGGGTGAAAAGTTCCCATGGATGAACATCTAACATACCTTAAAGCTTTAATCTTGAAAGAAAATTGAATTTTCTTGAATGTTCTTGGATTGGGAATTATAATTTCTTGGTTTTCTTGAATAAGGGTGTAAATCTTATTCTTGGGAGATAATCTTGAGAGAAAACCCTAATTTTCTTATTCTTGAAAGTGGAGAGGATTATGGGTGATGAGAAACTGATATTTTATCACTTAAGAGGGTTTAATGCATGATTTAAATCATGTGAGGTGAGGAAAAACACCAAAATACCCCTCCGAAATTAAATGGGAATTGCTGAATTTTAAGGGTGACGATTTGGGCTGATAGGTCATCACTCAGTTAACGGACTATCAACTTAGATCTTCACTTCGAGGCTGAAACTGATGGCTCACTGGTTTGGGCTGACGACTTGGCTGATAGGTCGTCACTTAGTTGACGGCCTATCAACTCAGGTCGTCACTTTGTTGATAGACGGACATGCTGAAGTAAAATGAGTATAACTTTTTTCTCAAATATCAGATTAAGGTGAAACCAAATGAGTTGGAAAGAAGATTCAAAGATATTTCTTTGATATATAGTAGCCCACGTAAATCATTATGTACAAGGAGTAATGGTTGTTTAAAGTTGACCCAAGCTGAAACATTCACTAAAACTTAATCAATAAAAGTGTTTTCAGCTCGTCTTTGAGTTAGGAGATTTTTATGACTTCTACTAATATAAAAGGACATTTTCACACTATATACTTGATCATCAATATATATATACATAGAATCATTGGGTTCGGGTTTGTATACTTAGGAACAACGGTTTGAATTCTAGCTCAAAATGTGAGGTATTACAGTTATTCACATGCTATAGTGAATTTTTCTTCAAGTTATAGATCTATTAATTGACATCACATTGTATTGAAAAAGTGTTGTTGCATTGGTATGTCTTCTATTTTATATTTGAGGTGCTTCGAAAGATTTTCTCATTTGTTGCTCATTTTCTTTTTCTTTCTTTAATAAAAACATGCTTTGGACTTTATCATATCATACTATTTGATGCAAATATGTATTAATCTATAAGGAGTAATTGTCAATATTTTAAGCATCTATTCTTGTACATCCATGTTTTTCTTTTCAAGTGCTAGCTGATTACATTATGCTAGATTAGATTTTTATTTTGTAAGATTGTTTAAGAGATGGGTTAACTTTCTTTTCGTTAGATAGTTAGGTTTGCTTTGATATCATAGTATACTATTTCTTTATGCATGAGAGTGCTATCTTTTCCATCTCATCATTTATCTATTAGGTGTAGAATTTTCTAACAGATATTAATTATATTTTATTTTTATTTTTTTTCTTTGTACGAATCTGCTTTGGAGTCCAAATGGACTTCTTTCCTCTTGCATTTTGTAATGGGCCAATGAGGCCTATCTTTTTGAGAAGATTTCACAAGAAAGTCCAAAGTTAATTATATGTCGTGCGGGGTTCAAGAGGATGGAAGAAGAAGAAAAATGGGCCAAAACCCATTAATGAGGTTGCTAAGAGACTTGAAAACTCTCTATTTTCATTATTGTCTTATTTTTATTTATTCATTTAGTTATTTATTTATTCATTTATTTGGGCCTCAAAGCCTAAGTTGTAATCTAATACAGGTAAAACAGATTTTGGGCTCCAAAGGTCCAAAAAGATAGTTTAGGACAGGTTGTGGTCCAAATACACGAATGATTAGATTTGGACAGGTTATGGGCCAAAACCCAAGTATTTAGATTAGGACAGGTGAAGATGGGCCAAAAATCCAAATTAGCTTAAAACGGGGTTTGTGGATTTGGGACTAATGGCATAAGTCTTTTAGTCTCCCCCTTTTTCCTTTATACGCTAATTGTTTTTTTAGTTCACTTAGACTTGGTTATAAATTCCTGCTAAGTCGTCAAAAATTGTTTTGCATAAATTTTGAGGACAAATTTTTCCTTAATCAATTTCTTTTCAAAAATTAACTTTCCCATTAAAGTTAGACAAAAGTTATTTTCAAATAGTCTCGTTTAAAACCAAGTGTTTTTCAACCATTCGAACCTTGAAGGGGTAAAAAATCCTCTCTAAGGATCCAAAATTCATTTGGATTGTATCATCCTCCCCTTCTTGAAAAAGTTTTGTCCAAGAATCTATAACATCAAACAAAAGAGAAGAACGCACAACCAATATTTTCTCGAGGCACGAGGATAAGCACAAGGTTTAAAATAAAAACATCCATGCCGAGGAGGTACACATTTGGCATACAACCAATAATCCTTTGTTATTAATAAAATGAATTCATCATACACGACACAAAGGTGGTGGCTATAAAAGTCCTTATGAAACAAGAAAACTACCAAGGTCATAAGACACAAGTGTTTCATTATTTCACCATAAGACTATATCCAAGAACTCCCACCTCTATCTAAACTAAATCCAACATCAACATAGACGTCATAAAATGCAAAGAAGTAGTAAAGAAAGGTATGAAGAAGATGAGTCTCATCCAAGGTGTTTCCATACTTAAGAGTAGCAAGGTACTCAAGAAATCTAGTAACCATGTCACTAGAAGTTGGAAAACCCAAGGATGGAGTCGAGGCATTAGGATGCACATCTCCCTTCCTTTGAAGACAACCCATGTTCACATAAAATACATTTTTAACATAAACATGATCATCATCGTAGGAAAAAGATAGAAAATAAAAGAGTTAAGAACATCATTCCCATCTAAATTACCCCCAAACATGAGTTTACAACAAGATGAGTCAAGACAATTGAAGCACATTACATCTTTTCTCTTCAAGCAACTTCTTTCAAGATGTGCATTCACTAATGGAATTATGCTATTAAAGGAATTAGAGAATCTATGAGAAACCAATTCACTCCAAGCCAAAGGGTATACTCAATAAGTTGGGTCACTTCTTTTCATGGCACTTAGTATGATCTTAAGAGTCCTTCCTATTAGTTCAACTTTGCCAACCATACAAGTGTGACAAGGAATAGGAAACCGAAGTTGCAAATCAAGTAAACACCAAGGACTCTTCCCTAAGCAACAAATAGATTGGGCATTAAGATTGAAAGGCTCACACAATTCAATCACCCAAGAAAAACACATTAAAGGAATCGTGATGACACAAATACTGTCATGGTGTGACATGATTTCAATAAGTTACAAGGGTCTATTCAATATAAGAAAAATATCATCATGTCTCCAAGGATCACTAGGAATAGGAAGGGGTAGGTACATACATTGGAAGCAATGCCTTGAATTTGTTCTCTTGTCCTCCATAGATGCTTTATAAAGACATTTTCTTCCATGAATCAACTTAGACCAATAGGTGTAAGACCCCACAAAATCTTCCGTTGATAATCAGCTGTTTTAGCTTCTAAAAGCTCTTTGGAAGGTTCAACACTTAGAATATTTTAGCTAGGTATTCAACACTTTGTCTCATTTTAAGTCTTCGAACTTCGGAGATTTAGTTGATGACCTTTACGACCTCCGTTTTCTAATTTTCAAGTTGCATTGCGATGGGGCAAGTCCATAGTACATTTTGGGTGAGTTTTGGAATTTTTTGAATCCATTTAAGGAACGTTTGGATTTCAAACCAGTAGCTAAAAGCTATAAGGGGGAGCCACCCAGGTTATAGCCATGGACCCCTACCTCAATAGCAAGGCACCGCCCATCTGGAAAAGGCTCTGGGAAAGACGCCGCCTTGCTATAGCCTTTGTGTCTAGTTTTTCAGTATTCCACCTTCGGGCTTTGAGGGGTAATTTGGTCAGTTTCCCACCCCTATATATATCAAAAACATGAAATTTAGCCCTCAAAACACCAAAATATACTTCTTTTCATAAATTTCTCTCAAGAACAAGAACAAGGGTTTCAATTTGAAGACCCAAATCCAAGAGATTTTACCGTAGATCGTTAAGGAACTTTCATCTAAGGTATGCGTTGTGTTGATTCATGGACTCCTTTCGTCCATGAAGCTCAAGAACCCTATTTAAAACTATATATATATCATTATATTCATGTTATGACCTAATTGTTGATCATGTTTATGTGTTGAATGATTCCAAGATGGGATCTTTATGTGTTTCTATGAAACTAGGATGGCATGTTAGTTGAAATATATATGAATTTTGGGTGGTTTGAATTGTTAAATTAATGAATATACCTATGCTATAAAGTGTGCATGCAAGGTGTTCGATAAAATGCCTAGGAGACTAGAAATCATATTTTCATGACTTAATAGGACCTAAATGACAATTCCATGCTCTATCCCTTATGATTTAACATGAATTCCATGCTATTGTTGCGTATTGTTGTTGTGATATGGAATGCTCATGACATTGGAGATATGCAAGTATTTACATGGTATATGCATTCTCTTCTATGTACAAGATTATGATGACTACATACTTCATGAAATCCCCCACTTATTGTATTATGGATTGTTATTGATGGTCATGTATTCAAGAAAGTCATGCTTTGTCATTTATATTCTATCGAGTCCTGGGGGTACTTGTACCCAAAAAATATAGTTGTGTGCCTAGATTCAGTGTCATGTTTTCACGATACTCTCAGTCAAGCCATCTTCAGTAGAATTCAGTCAGTCATGTGACTCAGGAAAGTTCAGTAACTCAGTAATCTCAGTAGTATTCCATCAGTCAACAGACTATATGAATTCAGTCAGTTTAGTCCAGTTAATCATGTTCGGTATCTATTCAGAAGGAAGTAGGAATTACCACCGAGTAAACCCAAGGATGGGAACACACACTGTCAGATGAGGGTGTGATTCTTAAAAGTCATCCATGTGTTCCAGAACTATGTAGCCAGCATAAGTTGTGACATCAACACTGTCAGATGAGGGTTGATGAGGTGGATAAGCACTGTCATATGAGGGGGCCACCATTCTCTTTTGGGGATACTATCATATGAGGGTTACCTACAGCTTGTCTCTACCAATGGTGCGATATTGACATCCTTCCAATTTGGGCACGGATTGGACCCCAGCTCAGCTATTATAGCGCATTTGGGGAATGTCGGTTAGATAACTATCTCCCACAATTTTAGAATCAGTCTCAGTAAAAGAACTCAAATAGTTCTTCAGATTTTAGGACTGTCAGATACAGTCAACTCAGATACAGTACGGAACTCAGCTAGTTCCATCAAGTTCAAGACTATCAGATACAGTCACCCATGTTATCAAATATATCAGTAAACTCATGTTATCAGTACTCAGACTCAGTAATCATGTTTTCATGATCTCATTTATAGTATTATGTATTCATGCATGTTTTCTCACGTTCATGTTAGTCAGCCAGTTAGTATTCTTTATGCATATGAACCCCATGTATTCAGCCTACCTCACATGCATACTAGTATATTCAAAGTACTGACGCATTTATGCTATGGTCTCTTATACCATAGGTTCAGAGACACAAGCTCCAGAGCATCAGTAGTATCCCAGTTTCTGTAGTTGGAGTTAGCAGTGAGTCCTCATCCTTCGAGGACATGATCATTAATTTATGTTATTATTTATTTTAGCTCAGTTTTTCTAGATGGATTTAGTTGGAGACATGTTCCTTCAACTCTGTATTCAGAAAGTAATTAGAGGCTTTCATATTTGATTTAGACTTCAGTTGTTTTCAGTTTTTTTTGGTATTGATATACCATACTATTCAGACATTCTTATTTCATTTATGATTTAGTGTGAACCTTATGGCCTTTCAGCCTTTATTTCTACATTATATACACTATGTTATGCAGTGTACAGGTACAGATATCAGTCATGGGTTAGCTTGTGGTCCTTCGGGGTCATAAGCACCGTATAGCATTTCGAGTACCAGATTCAATGCATTAAAAACTTGGTATCAGAACCTAAGGTTCAATATAGTCCAAGGAAGTCTGAAAGCCGCATTTAGTAGAGTCTTGTACATGGGTGTGTTGCACGCCACATTTATGTGTAGGAGGCTATAAGATGTTTTAGGAACAGTTTCCCTTCTTTTGTATTCATGTCGTGCCAGTGAGTATAATCAAAAGTCAATCTCTCAGTCTAAACTGTTTCTTCTCTTTATTTCAGAACATGCCTCCCAAGAAAAGAACCCGGCCTATCCAAGAAGATCTCTTGGACAAACATATTTCTCATGCAGAGTTCAGGGTTGCATTCACTACTCTTGCTCAGTAAGTTGCTTCTCAGAATGAACGACCAACTATCATTTCGGCCAACTCAGTGGCCAATTTAGCTGCAGCTAGGATTCGGGAAATTACCCAAATGAACCCTCCATCCTTTCTCGGGTCTAAGTCAGATAAGGACCCTCTGGAATTCATTGATCAGGTTCAGAAGGTGACAAACATCATGGGGGTGACTACTATTGAGAATGCTGAGCTAGATGCATATCAGTTACAGGATGTGGTTCATACTTGGTTCAAACAGTGGAAGTCAGAGAGGTCAGATGATGTAGGTCCTATAGAGTGGGATGAGTTTGTCACTGCATTCTTAGACAGATTCTTTCTCCAAGAGCTTAGAGAAGCTAAGGTGCTAGAATTCATCAACCTCAAGCAGGAGACATAACGGTGAAAGAGTATTCTCTTAAGTTTACTCAATTAGCTAGATATGCCCCTCATATGGTTGCAGATAGCAGGGCTAAGATGAGTAAGTTTATTTTAGGGGTGAATGATAGCATGGTAAATGAGTGCAGATCTGCCATGCTAAACAGTGACATGACTTTATCCAGAATCATGAATCATACTCAGCAGATAGAGGAGCAAAAGATTAAGATGGGGGGAAAGTAGAGTAAGAGAGCAAGGACAGGTAGTTTCAACATTGCTCAGCCCAAGTCAGAAGGAGGAAACCGTTCTCAGTTTCATCTTAAGTCATCAGTTCCAGCTCCTTCTTCAGCCATTGCTCCAGCTCCTAAGTTTAGAGATGGAAACAGAGACAGAGCGCCAGGATCTAAGTCTTAGTGCAGTGTCAGCAATGCCCGAACTAATCCCCTTTGTCAGACTTGTGGTAAGAACCATAAGGGTATTTGCAGATCAGGTAGCGATGCCTGCTTTGGTTGTGGAAAGCCAGGCCACAGGGTCATAGATTGTCCTCAGTTGGGTTATCAGGGTCAACAGAACCGTTCCCTAGCTCAGTCACCTCCAGTGCTACTAGTGGGTAATACCCAAATCGTCTTTATGCTCTTCAGACTCGACAGGATTAGGAAAATTCACCTGATGTAGTTACTGGTACGTTACAGATCTTTCATGTTCATGTTTACGCTTTGCTAGATCTAGGTGTTTCCTTATCTTTTTTTACTCCCTGCATAGCATACAATTTTGGAGTCAGTCCCAAAATTCTAGCAGAGCCCTTTTCAGTCTCTACCCCAGTGGGTAAAACCATCATAGCCCAATGGATATACAGGAACTGCCCAGTTATGATGTTTTGGAAAGTCACTTCAGCAGACTTAGTCGAATTAGAGATGACTAATTTTGATGTCATTCTTGGCATGGATTGGCTTCATTCCTACTATGCTATAGTCGACTGCAGAAATAGAATAGTCCAATTACAGTTTCCGAATGAACCCATCCTAGAGTGGAAGGGTAGTGTGTTCTCTTTCAGAGGTCAGCTTATTTCCTACCTTCGGGCAAGGAAAATAATAGCTAAGGGATGTGTCTATAATTTTGTTTAAGTTAAGGACACTAGTTCTGAAACTCCCAGCCTTGAATCAGTCCCAGTTGTGAATGAATATTCAGATGTTTTTTCGAAAGATCTTCCAGGCATTCCTCCCGAAAGGGAAATAGACTACGGCATTGATCTTCTTCCAGATACTCAGTCTATATCTATTCCGCCATACAGAATGGCACCAACAAAACTCAAGGAACTGAAAGAACAGTTGAAGGATCTCTTAGATAAGGGATTCATCAGGACCAGTGTTTCCCCATGAGGTGCCCCAGTCTTATTCGTGCGAAAGAAAGACGGTTCTCTCAGAATGTGAATAGACTACCGTCAACTCAATAAAGTCACGGTCAAGAAAAAGTATCCACTTTCCATAGATAATGACTTATTTGACCAACTTCAGGGTGCCAGTTACTTCTTCAAGATAGACCTCAGATCTGGCTATCATCATCTCAGAGTCAGAGAATGTGACATTCCAAAAATAGCTTTCTGAACTCGGTATGGTTACTTCAAATTCCTAGTCATGTCCTTTGGTCTTACCAATGCCCCAGCAGCTTTTATGAACTTGATGAACTGTGTGCTCAAGCAATACTTGGATATGTTCGTCATAGTCTTTATAGATGATATTCTGGTCTATTCCCGCAGTGAAAGTGATCATGTAGAACATCTCAGAACAGTACTTCAGACTCTTAGAGACATCAGTTGTTCGCCAAATTCAGTAAGTGCGAATTTTGGCTAAGTTCAGTAGCATTCCTTGGTCATATTATCTCCAGTGATAGAATTAGAGTAGATCCTCAAAATACCAAAGTGGTAAGAAACTGGCCTCGCCCTATCTCTCCATCAGATATCAGGAGCTTCTTGGGTTTGGCTGGCTATTACAGGCGGTTTTTTGAAGGATTTTCTTCTATTGCATCCCCTATGTTCAGATTGACTCAGAAGAAGGTCAAGTTTTAGTGGTCAAATCCTTGCGAGAAGAGTTTTCAGGAGTTGAAGACTCAACTCACCTCAGCTCCAGTTCTAGCGTTACCAGATGGTTTAGATGGGTTCATAGACTATTGTGATGCATCCAGAGTAGGTTTGGGTTGTGTCCTCATGCAGCATGGTAAGGTCATAGCCTACGCCTCAGACAGTTTAAACCCCATAAGAAGAATTATCCTACTTATGATCTTGAATTACCAGCCGTAGTATTTGCCTTAAAGATTTAGAGTCATTATCTCTATGGAGTTCATGAAGATGTATTCACGAATCATAAGAGCCTTCAGTATGTCTTCTCTCAGAAAGAACTCAATCTTCATTAGAGAAGGTGGTTAGAGCTTTTGAAAGATTATGGCATGAGTGTCCTTTATCATCCGGGCAAGGCCAATGTAGTGGCCGACGCTCTCAGTAGGTTGTCCATGGGTAGTGTTGCTTATGTTGAGGACAGTAAGAAGAATTTATCTCAAGAAGTCCATTAGCTTGCCAGACTAGGCGTTTTCTTAGTCAATACAGAAGAGGGTGATATATGGGTTGAGAGTAGTTCAGAACCATCTCTAGTTTCTGAGGTAAAAGAAAAACAAGGTAGAGATCCCGACCTTGTCAAGTTGAAAGAGTCAGTCCAAGATCAGAAAGTAGAGGTTTTCTCCCAAGGGGGAGATAGTGTATTGCGTTGTCAGGGTCGTCTCTGTGTCCCAGGTGTAGATGACTTAAGGCAGAAAATTCTTGCAGAAGCGCATGGTGCACGCTACTCTATTCATCCAAGGGTCACTAAGATGTACCGCGACTTGTGGGAAATCTATTAGTGGAGTGGGATGAAGAGAGATATTGTAGAGTTTGTGGCTAAGTGCTCTACATGTCAACAGGTTAAGATAGAGCATCAAAAGCCTAGTGGTCCTATGCAGGAGTTCATTATTCCTACTTGGAAGTGGGAAGAAGTGAACATGGACTTTGTCACGAGTTTGCCTCAAACTCATCATCAACATGATTCAATCTGGATCATTGCAGATAGAATGACCAAATCAGCTCATTTCCTTCCAGTTCATACCTCTTATTCAACCGAGGATTATGCCAAACTCTACATCAGGGAGTTGGTCAGCTTGTACGGTATTCCTCTATCTATTATCTCAGACATAGGTACCCAGTTCACCTCTCATTTCTGAAAAGCATTCCAAAAAGGTCTTGGTACCGAAGTCCATCTCAGTACAGCCTTTCATCCTCAGATAGATGGTCAACTAAAAAGGACCATTCATACTCTAGAAGATATGCTAAGGGTGTGTGAAATTAATTCCAAGGGAAGTTGGGATGACCACTTGTTTTTGATTGAGTTTGCATAAAACAACAGCAATCATTCCAGTATTCAGATGGCTTCATTCGAAGCTCTCTGTGGTAGGAGATGCAGATCTCCAGTCGGTTGGTTCAAATTTAGTGAGGCCTCAGTCATAGGGACTGACTTAGTATTTGATACCTTAGAGAAAGTCCAGTTAATTAGAGAAAGACTTCGGGCTGCTCAGAGCCGATAGAAGTTTTATGCAGATGTTCATAGAAAAGATCTCGAGTTTGATATTGGTTACTATGTTTATCTAAATATCTTTCCCATGAAGGGAGTGAAGCGGTTCGGCAAGAAGGGAAAGCTCAGTACCCGATATGTCGGTCCTTTTAAGATACTCAGTTGTTTCGGCAAGGTAGCTTATGAGCTCGAGTTTCCTTCAGATCTAGCCTCAGTTCATCCAGTCTTCCATGTCTCTTTGCTCAAGAAGTACATAGGTGACCCAGCAGTTGTAGTCCCTATTCAGAGCATAGATATTCAGAACAGCCTCTCTTATGAAGAGATTCCAGTTGAAATCCTAGACTATCAGACTCGTAGACTGAGGAATAAAGAAGTCCCTCTAGTCAAAATTCTTTGGTGAAATTAGTCTATTGAGGGAGATATTTGGGAAGTAGAAGCAGACATGCGTACCAAGTATCCTCACCTCTTCTCCGCCAACTCAGATCAGGCTCAAGGTAACAGTTCTCCTTAAGCTTTTCAACTTCATTTCCAGTATTCATTACAAATTTGATATCCAAATTCATGCTCATGTTCCTATTATAAATTCGGTATCAAGTGTCATTGCATATTCAGTCATGCATTCATGTATCAGTTTAGTTATATAATCATGCATCAGATATGAATTCTCATTGTAAGAAACTTAGTTCATCAGAACACTCAGTTATGCATTCATGAATCAGGTATACATGCATCAGATATGCATGTTCAGTATGATATATTCAACTTATCAGTCATGTCAGTCATGAAATCATGTTTCAGTTGTTCATGCTCAGTATTCACGTCAGTTGTCTTTTCTCCCCTCTCAGTCAGTCTCATTCGAGGACGAATGTTCCCAAGGGGGAGATATTGATAGACCCCGCAAAATCATATGTTGATAATCAATTGTTTTGTCTTCTAAAAGCTCTTTGGAAGGTTCAATACTTAGAATATTTTAGCTAGGTGTTCAACACTTAGTCTCATTTTAAGCCTTCGAACTTTCGAGATTTAATTGATGACCTTTTTGACCTCTGTTTTCTAATTTTCAAGTTGTGTTGCAATGGGGAAAGTCCATAGTACATTCCGGGTGAGTTTTGGAATTTTTGGAATTCGTTTAGGACAAGTTTGGATTTTGAACCAGTAGCTAAAGGCTATAAGGGGGCACCGCCCAGCTTATAGCCTTGGCCCCCCTCTCCCTCAATATCAAGGCACCGCCCAGCTACAAAAGGCTCTGGGAAAGGCGCCGCCTTGCTATAGCCTTTGTGCATAGTTTTATAGCATTTTATCTCCGTGCTTTAAGGGGTAATTTGGTCATTTTACCACCCCTATATATATCAAAAACACGGAATTTAGCCCTCAAAATACCAAAATATACTTCTTTTCATCAATTTCTCTCAAGAACAAGAACAAGGGTTTCAATTTGAAGACCAAAATCCAAGAGATTTCACCGTAGATCGTTAAGGAACTTTCATCTAAGGTATGTGTTCTGTTGATTCATGGACTCCTTTCTTCCACGAAGTTCAAGAACCCTATTTTAAACTATATATATATCATTATATTCATGTTATAACTTGATTGTTGATCATGTTAATGTGTTGAATGATTCCAAGATGGGACCTTTATGTGTTTCTATGAAACTAGGATGGCATGTTAGTTGAAATATATATATGAATTTTGGGTGGTTTGAATTATTAAATTAATGAATATACCTATGTCATAAAGTGTGCATGCAAGGTGTTCGATAAAATGCCTAGGAGACTAGAAATCATATTTTCATGACTTAATAGGACCTTAATGACAATTCCATGCTCTATCCCTTATGATTTATCATGAATTCCATGCTATTATTGCGTATTGTTGTTGTTATATGGAATACTCATGACATTGGAGATATGCAAGTATTTACATGGTATATGCATTCTCTTCCATGTACAAGATTATGATGACTACGTACTTTATGAAATCCCCCACTTATTGTATTATGGATTGTTATTGATGGTCATGTATTCAAGAAAGTCATGCTTTGTCATTTATCTTCTATCGAGTCCTGGGGGTACTTGTACCCAAAAAATATAGTTGTGTGCCTAGATTCAGTGTCATGTTTTCATGATACTCTCAGTCAAGCCATCTTCAGTAGAATTCAGTCAGTCATGTGACTCAGGAAAGTTCAGTAACTCAGTAATCTCAGTAGTATTCCATCAGTCAACAGACTTTATGAATTCAGTCAGTTCAGTCCAGTTAATCATGTTCGGTATCTATTCAGAAGGAAGTAGGAATTACCACCGAGTAAACCCAAGGATGGGAACACACACTGTCAGATGAGGGTGTGATTCTTAAAAGTCATCCTTGTGTTCCAGAACTATGTAGCCAGCATAAGTTGTGACATCAACACTGTCAGATGAGGGTTGATGAGGTGGATAAGCATTGTCATATGAGGGGCCCTCCATTCTCTTTTGGGGATACTATCATATGAGGGTTACCTACAGCTTGTCTCTACCAATGGTGTGATATTGACATCCTTCCAATTTGGGCACGGATTGGACCACAGCTCAGCTATTATAGCGCATTTGGGGAATGTCAGTTAGATAACTCTCTCCCACAGTTTTAGAATCAGTCTCAGTAAAAGAACTCAAATAGTTCTTCAGATTTTAGGACTGTCAGATACAGTCAACTCAGATACAGTACGGAACTCAGCTAGTTCCATCAAGTTCAAGACTATCAGATACAGTCACCCATGTTATCAGATATATCAGTAAACTCATGTTATCAGTACTCAGACTCAGTAATCATGTTTTCATGATCTCATTTACAGTATTATGTATTCATGCATGTTTTCTCACGTTCATGTTAGTCAGCCAGTTAGTATTGTTCATGCATATGAACCCCATGCATTCAGCCTACCTCACATGCATACTAGTACATTTAAAGTACTGACTCATTTGCGCTATGGTGTCTAATACCATAGGTTCAGAGACACAAGCTCCAGAGCATCAGTAGCATCCCAGTTTCTGTAGTCGGAGTTAGTAGTGAGTCCTCATCCTTCGAGGACATGATCATTACTTTATGTTATTATTTATTTTAGCTCAATTTTTCTAGACGAAGTTAGTTGGAGACATGTTCCTTTAACTCCGTATTCAAACAGTACTTAGAGTCTTTTAGATTCGATTCAGACTTCAGTTGTTTTCAGTTTTGTTTTGGTATTGATAAACCATACTATTTAGACATTCTTATTTCATTTATGATTCAGTGTGAACCTTATGGCCTTTCCGCCTTTATTTCCACATTATATACAGTATGTTATACTGTGTAGAGGTACAGATATCAATCATGGGTTAGCTTGTGGTCCTTCAGGATCATGAGCACAGTGTAGTATTCCAGGTACCAGATTCGGGGCGTTACAATAGGCCTAATCATTTTTCCTCTTTGTAAGAATTTCCTTGGTAGGTAACTTCTTTCGATCTATCGGGTTAGATGCTTCACTTCTTGTCATACAGTATCAATTGACCCATAGGAGTTCGATTAGGTTCCTCCTTTGAGTCAAGTCTTCAACAACCTTTGAGTCCTTGAATAAAAACTCATCTAGGCCTTCAAACTTATGTTCATGAGAGATCTTCTTTGAGTCCTCCTTCGGAAGCATTAGATCATGAACCTGTAAGAGAGAAATATTAGTACTAGGCAAAATGCTAGTTCCATGGTTAGCATGTAACAAAGGCTTAGGCTTGACAAGTTCCACAACTAAGTGTTCTTTCTCTCCCTCATTCAATTCAACCCTTGGCTCAAAATTCTCACATAACTCTTCTTCTTCAGCTAAGTTTTTCTCCTCATTCTTAGCTTCCTCTTTCCATTCATCCTTAACTTGATTAGGTTTGCCTTGGTTTAGTTGAGTTTGGGAAAGGTATTTTGAGTATGTCCGCTCAAGGAAGCTTGAAAGTTTGGGGTAGAGTAAGGGAAGTTTAGACGACCTATCATATTGTCCATTCTTCTAGAGAGAGAACCTTTCATCCCTTCCATTCTTCCTTCAAGAGATCCCAATCGGCTATCTATAGCATTAACATCTTGTTTGACACTCAATATAGCTGCCATTATAGCTTTCATGGTGACCTTTCCCGATGCCACAATACCTAGTAAAGAAATACTAAACAAAACAAAAACAACAAAGAAGTTAAGGTTAGAAAATCAACCTCACAAGCTCTCAAAGTTCACAACTTTGATCTATCTCTCAATAGGCGTCGCAAGCGTTGATAAATCATTTATACTCCAATGAGTTTGCTTGGTACCAATTGTGGCTTGAGGTGGGAATAGATTCTTGTTTGAAATGACTCAAAGAAAAACATGTACGGACTTGAGTAAAGAACTTACAATGAATTCAAAATAGAAAATCTTGAAAGAAATAGGACTCAAGAACTAACCAATCAACTTAGTATGTAAATTACTAGTTGATGAGTAGTTTAAGAATCAAAGAAGAGATTAGGAATCAAGAAATTAAAACTAAGAATCAAACCCTGAGAAATAAAGTTTGGAAAGTGTTGATATATGTTTTATAACTTGAATTGATGTTGGAGAAGTGTTGAAATGTGTCTGGGGTGTGCTTAGGGCTGCCTTGCATTCAATTGAGGGTGATTTGCATTGAGGGTTGCGTTGGGACCTGCTACAGCATAAGGGTTGCAGGTGCAACACATCTTGGATGTAGGAGAGGCTTTCCTTACTGTTTTGAGGTGTGACCACAGGTCAAGGTCAGACCAGGTACACCTTGGAAGCAGATGCAACGTAGGTTGGCCGTCTCCCCCTTAGTGAATCGTTGATTTTGTCCTTAATTGGTCCCCTATTGTACTCTCTTGTGGGATATCATTTGGAATCTTCTTTGATGATTTAGGACAAACACTTTTTACAAACTTTTCTTCTTTCTATTTGGATCATACGCCATCTTTTGATTAAATTTTCAACTTGAAAATTTAAATGTTTTCAAGGACATCAATCTTTATAACTTTTTCTCCGGAGCTCGGAATGAGTTGAAATTTTGAATGTAAGCACTTTTCAAAGTTCTAAACCCATTCAAAATGTCGTTTTGCCCAAATTCTCAACCAATTTTCCCATATTTTCATTCCTTTTTACTTTTCTTCAAGTTCAAGCTCTTAACAATGGTATATCACTCAATTTGACTTCGATTTGGCTCAAATTTGAAACCTAGACTCCTATAGTGTTACAGACCACAAATCTAACACTAGAAACACAAGAAAAAACTCAAAATTTGACCTAGGTCTAAAACGTGAATAGTAACTTTTTTGGGATTTTTAATTTTAATACTTCTTTTTTTTGTTGATTTTAAAGATAACAAACTCAAGATTGACTTTGTAGGAACAAAATCAAGCTCGGCTATGATACCAAATGATATACGAACAAAGTACGAAATTGAAAACTAAACTAAGATATGAATATGAATGATAAAGGGATAGATAGAAAGCAAGTAATAGATAAACACAATAGATGAATGAATAGCAAACTAAGGGTGTATAAAACCCCTAACCCTCTATTCAATGTCAAACAGAGCACCTAACTCCTGCATAGACCTCAAGAGAATTGGATTCCCGAGCAACCCACGTTTCTAAATGATAAATCAACACAAGAAATTCCACGTTTTCCACAGGCTAATCCAGGATTGCCTCACACTTTCATAAGTGTTTACATTCATAATTCATCAATAACTACCTACTAAATGAAAAAGAAGTCCTATTTATAGTCTAGGCTAAGTTATTACATCATATGGGCCCAAAAGTGACCCATTTTGGATTGACAAAATATAGAAGCCCATTAAACACATGCTTGACCATTTGTAGAGCACATGGGGCGCATCCCAAGGGTATAGTGGGCTGTTTTGACCCGCTCTAGTGGATCTAGAGTGTTTTGTATGCACCTCTAAAGAGAATGGGGTGCATGTCCTCTTCTGAGGTCTTTCTAGCCCTGTTTGCCTTCCCTTGGCCTCTTTGACGTCCCTTAAACCTCCTTGATCATCATAATCATCCAATGGATTCCTTTTGATAGCCACCTAGGAGTCATCAAGTGCCTCTTGACCCATAAGCATCCTCTCTAATGATCCAGAGCTTATTTGTATTGTATTATATAGTAAAGATAAATTGTGGTATTATTTAATATTTTCTATTTCTTATCGATTGGACCAATCACCACACTGCTGGTGCAAGTCTTCAAAAAATGAAAACACGCCAAGGTTGAAACAATAAAACGAATAAGAAACTTATGCACTTAAATGTGTTATAAAATTTTCTATGATTATAAAAGATTCTTATTAAAGAAAAATAAGTAGTCAAAATAATTATTTTACAGTGAAGATACAAATGATATACATATTTATACACAATATATATATACACACAATCAGTCAGTATATATATAGGATTTATTTTGGCCATGTGGTCATGTGGCCATGTTAACTTAACATGCCTTAATAAAACTTTAATTAGATGTGTGTTTTACTAAAGCAACATTATTAGTAATGTTTCATAACACTAAATTTGACTATTACTCAATACTTTATGTAATATCGAAAGAAATCTCAGGATATTCCAGGTCAAAGCCACTGATCCATCTTTAATTACAAGGAAAATAGTGCAGAAAATCTTGCACAGAGGGACTTTGAAGCCAACGCTGGCCAGCAAATTAGGAAGTCTTAACTACTATCCGTAGTGTTTTTTAGTTTTTTTATTACTGTTGCTTTGATGTCATAGGGAGTTCTGTTTATTTCACTGTTTGGTTGTCATATCTATACAATTTTGACTATGTACTGAATGTTAAAATTTTGGAAATAAAATGTTAAGGCGAAATCCATCGGCAGGCACCTAAACTTGGCACAATCTTTCACTTTGACACCTAAAGTAGACGATGTTCATTTTTGACAAATCAACTAGCATGTCGATGTGTCACTCTGACACTTTTTGGACAATCAAAAATCATATATGTTACACATGTAAATTCACGTTCTATGACATGTAAAGGGACCAATTATAAGAGGACATTTGTTATTTTTATCAAAATAATTTTTATATAATTAATTTAAATAAAAAATGTTAATAACCCCACCCCCACCCTATATCATCTTCCTCAACCACCCAACCCTACCCCATATCATCTTCATCAACCCCCCAACCCTACCTCATGTCATCTTCCTCAACCACACCACTCCACACCACCCCCAAATCATCTATCATCACCCCCACCCCAAATTGTATTCTCCCACCCTCTCTCTCCCTCCACCCACCCCTCTCTAAAATATCATCAATCCAACCTACCAATCACCGATGCAACAGCCCCCTCCCCCAATCCCCGCCACCACAATAATCTTCATAATTATCTTCTCCAAACGCCGCCACCAGCCTCATCCCCACTCCCAAAAAAAAAAACAATCATCTTCTCCAAGTATTTCATCCATTACACAATTCTGGTCCACCAACCTTGTAGCGCTTGATTCCTAATTGTTATTTAGAGCCACAATATTATCCTTGTCAAGCAAATTTGAGAGAAATTACATTGTAAATTTTTAAGCTCCTTCAATGGGGAAAAGTTTTGAGATAGATTTTAGAGTTAACATGAAAAAATGAATAATATCAAATGCAATTCGATTGTGAAAATTTCCTCCAATTGGGAAATCCCAACAAATTTTTAATAGATTTTGTTAAAAAAAAAAATTCTTTACGGATTTTCTTTTTGAAATAAATGATTGTGTATTCGGAGGTAATTGAAGAGAAGATATCGATTATGGAGGGTTGGTGTGGGTGGGTGGGTGGGTGGGTGGGTAGGTAGAGGAGGTGACACGATGGTGGATATTGAAAAAGACGACTAAGGGTGGGGGAGCGAGCGGGGGGTGGGAGGGGTGGATGGGCTGGAGAAGACAGATTTGGTGGGGGGGTAATTATAATCCATTTTTTTAATAATTATTTGGGTTAAAAAATTTGCTTGGTGGTACAGTTTATTTCAATTTATTTTAGATTATTCCACTAGAAGAAAAAAAAGCTTCCCGCATTCGATACTAGATCAACTTAACGAATGATATCAATTTTATTTATATGAGTGGATTTTATAAATTATATGACTAGTTATTATTCAATTTTAGATTCAATTTTATAAATTATATTACTAGCTAAATCAATTTTATAAATTATATGACTAGCCAAATCTTTATTTTAGATTCAATTTAGTTATTATTAACCCAACTAAACTAATTCAATTGAATATTATTTGCAAACCTAATTCGTATGAGAGAGAACAAACCCCTAAATGTGCATCTAATTTTTAATTCTCTGCCAATAATTTTCACCTTTAAATAAGTTTAAGATTGATAACAATGGTGGATAAAATGAATAAGAGGGTTTAGATTAATAGGGTGAGTTAATATATTGCTTGTGGGCTAACTTGGACACCACATCAGCCGAAAAATACTTTCCACATGCCTTTAGGCAAGTGTAATACCCACACCATGTCAGTTGTGCAAAAGATACCAAAATAAAACAGTTGGACGTTAGTTGAGGTACTTAAAATGAACAACATTAAATTTAGGGGCTAAAGTGAAACATCTTGCCAAGTTGAGGTGACTGTCGATGGGTTTGGCCAAACCCATCGACAGTCAGCTCAACTTGGTAAGATGTTTCACTTTAGCATCTAAATTCGACGTTGTTCATTTTAAGCACCTCAACTAACATCCAACTGGTTCATTTTAAGCACCTCAAACTAGGATAAATGATATGTATATACCCTCTGTCATACTTTGGGAACACATATGCCTCTATCGTTAATAAAATGGTATCTATATACCCTCACACTAATGGTAGGGGCATATGTGTACTCAAAGTATGACGCAGAGTATATACGTACCATTTATCATAGTTCGAAGCTATATTGTTCCCTTTTCTATTTTAAATTTTTATCTCAAATAATTAACCTAAACTTACTACCCGACTCAATAAACCCATTGAATCCTTTCAAACCAACTATATATGACTCTATTTATTGTTTCTAAGCCGATACCTCCTTTGTTTTTCTCTTAAATGTGAACCCCAATAATATTATAGTGATTAATCATTGCTACTAGATGATGTTTACTAATTGGAGGGAATGGAGATTAGGTCCAAGGTGGATGAAACTAGGGGTGCGGTGATGGTTCACTGGTGGGGTGTTTCTGATTCGATAGAGACGTTGGCTATGTGGTGTTGGTTGGTTATGGATAGTGTTTTTTCGATGAAATTTTGCTGAAAATTAAAATTTAAGGGATTCAATTTACTTGGTATTGTTTTGGGCGTTATGGGTTAGTGATAAAAAAAATTTGAAATTGATAGTAGTAAGTGTTACGGTATTATGTGTATATCGTTATAGGGATGAAAAAATGTGTGGCGTCTCTTGGATTTTAATTGGGATTGGGTCAGGTAGTGGTTTATTGGGTCGAGTAGTAGGTTTGGGCTAATTATTTCATATAAAAATTAAAATTAAAAAAAAAAGAATAAATATACCCCCGTACTATGATAAATGGTATGTATATATATCCTCCGTCATACTTTGGATACACATATGCCCCCACCGTCAGTGTGAGGGACATATATGTACCATTTTATTAACAGTAAGAGCATATGTGTACCCAAAATATGACGAAGGGTATATACGTATCATTTAATATAGTTCTAGGATATACTTATTTATTTTCATGTGTGTGTGTGTACATATATATATATATATGAAGAGCAGTATTTCCTTCTTTCAACAATGTTTGTTCACTATAAATTTGGCATATAGGATAAAAAGAATTAAATAATAAGTATTATTATATAATATCACCCTATAAGAATAATAAATGTAATGCCTTGAAAAATGCATCGAGTGATGAATAGTAGTGGCGGAGCCAAAATTTTCATTAAGGGAGGTTTAAAAGTGCACACATGAACTAACCGAAGAGAGTTCAACATCTACTATAAATAATAGGAGTAGGGGGCGCTAACGAGCAAGAAAAGGGGTGCGCTAAGGCGCAACGGCTTTAGCGCAGCTGCTACGCCCTTACTTCTTGCCTTATCTAAAAAATAATTTTAACCATGTATAAATAGTATAATTTTTTGTTGAAGGGGACCCCTTCATTGTATGTTAGCTCTAACCCTGATGAATAGTATTTAATAACAAGCACTACTAAAAAAGAAAAAAAACTGGCCACAAAAACCAACCACATGTGGTCGATTTTCCTGCATTTGCGACCAAAATAACGACCAAAATTCATGGTCGGAAAAAGCATGGTAGTTTTTCAAAATTGACCAAGTGTGGTCGGTTTTATTAAAAATATATTTATATATAGAGTAAATACATAATTATCCCCTGATCTTGTCCGAGTTTTGCAAAAAGACACCTAAACTTTCACTTCGACCTATTACCCAACGATTCCTTTTTATTTCGTTGCAAACACACCATTTTTCGCTGAATCTCAGTCACAACAAAGAGAGTGAAATACACGCGCCAATCAGGTGTTGCCACGTGTCAAATACATTTAATTTCATATATTTTTATTTTTTTAATATAATTTTCCTTTTTATTTAATTTAACACCCCGCCCCACTCCCTCTTCCCCCCACCCCTAATCCAGTACCTCCACCTCCCCCCATCCAGCACCTTTCCTCCCCACCCCTCGCGTCCAGCACCTCTCCCTCTCCCCGCGTCCAGCACCTCCCCTTCCCCCTCGCCGCCTCGCGTCCAGCACTCTCCCCGTCCAATTTTTTTTTGTTCAAATCAATTCAAAAATTAGTTTTATGATTGAATTGAGTTTTAAGAATAGTTAAATGATTGAATTGAGTTTTAAAGATAGTTAAATGAGCTTTAATGAAGCTTTAATAGAGCTTTAAAAAAAACTTCAATGAAAGAGCTTTAATGGTGACATTGTGTTGAAGAGTTTTAATGGTGTTAAAGAAGATATTGTATTGAAGAAGAAATGGTGGGTAGTTAAATGATATGATTTAATTTCCAAATAGAGCTTTAATTATATGATTTAAAAAAAAAAGCTTCAATGGTGGAGCTTTAATGGTGGCATTGTGTTGAAGAAGAAATGGTGGGGTTATGGTGATGATGATGATGTTGTTGTTGTGGGCGTAATTGATGTTGTTGTTGTTGTAATTGATGTTGTTGTTGGAATTAATGTTGTTGAGTGATAGTGATAAAGAAGAAGTTAGGGAAGAAGACAGTGGTGGATGGGGGGTTGCGGGGGTGGGGGGTATGAAATAATTTTTAAAAATAAATAAATATTAATTTAAAAAAAAATAGAAATTATATATCAAATTATTTTACACGTGGCAGCTTGTAATTCGTCAAAAACGTCAAATTTGAGGCTTTCACGCGCCTATGGAGCGTGTGTACATGCAAGGGGTCAAAATGATGTGTTTGCAACGAAATAAAGAAGAATCGTGGGGTAATAGGTTGAAGTTAAAGTTTAGGTGTCTTTTTTCAAATCTCGGACAAGATCAATGGGGTAATTATGTATTTTCTCATATATATGTATATATATATATATTTCAATATTATTTTTTTATCAAGTAAAAAATTTAAATAAAAATAAATTTTTAAAAGAAACCAACCATAAGTTGTCTTTTTTTATTTAAATTAAATAATTAATTTAGAAAAAAAACGACCACATGTGTTTGATTTTATTTAAATTAATTAATTAATTTATAAAAAAACGACCACATGTGGTCAATTTTGTCGGTTTTTTTATAAATTAATTATTTAATTTAAATAAAAAATCAACCACTTGTGATCGATTTTTTTATTTAATAATTTATTTAATAAAATATTTAGTAATTAATTATAGTAAATGGTCAATTTTAAAAAAAATTACCAGAAAAATAGACCACATGTGGTCGATTTCTTTGGTAATTGCCTAGTACTACTGTACTAGTATCTAGATTCATCATAATCAACTCACCGACATCACAACTACGACCTCACCTCATCTCACTGACCCGACCGACAGCATCTCACTGGTGACGACAGAAACTCACCGACAGCTTGTCTCAGCGACGTAACTCATCGTATCTCAGCGACCCAACCAGAAACTCAAACCTCTATTTGAGTTTATGATTGGGTCGCTGAGACGAGTTGAGTGACGTCGTTGAGACGAGCTTTCAGTGAGTTGTTGTCGTCATCGGTGAGATGCTGTCGGAGGGGTCGGGTCGGTGAGCTAAGGTAAGGTCATAGTTGTGATGTCGGTGAGTTGATTGTGATGAATTTAGATACTAGTACAGTAGTACTAGGGTAATTACAAAGGTAAAGGGGAAATTGAGATGGGTTGGGTCGGGTCAATGATCGGGTATTATAAAATTATTGAGAAAATCAATTATAAGTGGTCGATTTATTTTTAAAAAAAAAAGTTACTATCAAAATAAAAAATTCACATTTTCAACATTTTCAAGTCACTAAGTCATCTCCCAAGTTACCAAAGTAAACTACATTCAATACGAAAATTCACATTTCAAGTACCTACACTTAATCACTTTCAAGTCACTAAGTCACCTTTCAAGTTACCAAACTTAACAAAATTCAAAATGAAAAATTCACATTTCAAGTACCTACACTTAATTACTATCAAGTCACTAAGTCACCTCCCAAGTTACCAAACTAAACTACATTCAAAAATAATAATTCACATTTCAAGTACCTTTTCAAGTCACTAAGTCACCGCCCAAGTTACCAAGCTTAACAAAATTCACATTTTCATCATTTTCAAGTCACTAAGTCACCTCCAAAGTTACCAAAGTAAACTACATTCAATACTAAATTCACATTTCAAGTACCTACACTTACTCACTTTCAAGTCAATAAGTCACCTCACAAGTTACCAAACTAAACTACATTCAATACAAAAATTCACATTTCAAGTACTGTAATACCCCGTATTATCCTTAGTTCAGTTCATCTCCTAGTGCATATATAAGAAGTTTAGAACTTGAAAATTTTACTAAGTGATGGAGAGTTAGTCATATATTTGACTCCTTAACTTCGCGGATTTTTAAGTCAACCTTTCGGGCTCTGAGACGATGGTTTTTGAGTTGATTCATGTTCAGGAGTGTAAGGATCATGTCTCGGATAAGTTTTAAAATTTTTGGATGAGGTTTGAACCGTGTTTGGATTGTATTTCCAGTGGATTACCACGATCGCACCGCGTCGTGGTGAAGTACAAAATATCACTCGTCCTTCGGATGGCAAATTCTAGTGGATCAACGCAATAAACTCGCTTCATGCCAAGCCCCTAAATCTCACTCATCCTTTGGATGGTAAATTCCAATGTCTCAATGCGATAAGCTCGCATCGCTCCTAGCCCCTAAATTGCACTCATCCTTTGAATGGCAAATTCCAGTGGCCCAACACCATTCCACCATGTTGCGGTGAAGGTGTATTTTCTATGTTCTTGATCCATAATTTAAAATTCATGTGTCATGTGTGTGAAGTGCTTATTAGGTGAAGAATGTTCATAAAAATCACTTAGAGCGAAGTTGAGCTAAGAACCTTAGATTCGTCCAAAGTTTGGGGTTCAATTCTACAAGGGTCAACTTCAAAAGTGTATAACTTTTAATGTCTATAGAATTTTCCAGCTAAAGACCCACCAAATTGTAGAAAATTGAATCAGCTTTCCAATGATACCAATTTCGCCTTAAGCTGATACCCGAGTGAAAAGTTATAGCATTTTTCGTGTGAGGCAGTAAGTTAACGCGATGGTACCGCATCGCAATAAGGTGAAGAATCACGATTTGGGTTACAAATTTTTGGTTTAAATGAGTGAGGGGCAATTGTGTCTTTTCCCACCTCAACCCAGGATGTAAGAACAGCATATTAGACGTCATTCTAAGCAACATATACTCATTATTCACCAAATTTCTCTCCAAGAAATCCAAAGTTTCACCATTCTTTTTTCAAGATAATCAAGAATTCAAGTTTTCGGATTCAAGAACTTCAAGAAAAATCTTCAAGAACACCATTAGAAATTCAAAGTTCAAGCTTCTACATCTGTAATTACCCCGTATGTTTCCAAGCTAGGAAATAAATCAGTTTTTCTAGGTATGAAACCTCATATCCTGTGATTCATATTTGAGTACATGATTTAAAATGAGTATCCTAGCGATAAGATAGCTTATGATGTGTTAAGTATGCTCATGTGAGTCACTCAGAGTAAGGCAAGCTAATAGCTTTTGGATCCATCAAGTTTTAGTGTGTGATTCCGCAAAAGTGACACTAGAATGAGGATAACTTGATTTATATGTGAAATTTTGGCAGATTTAGACCCACCAAATTGTAGAGAATTGAATTAGCTTTCCAACGATTCTAATTTTATAAAAATCCGACACACGAGCAAGAAGTTATGGCCCTGCAAAATAGGAGTGCGACGCATAAACAATCGCACATGGCTACTGGAACAAGTGTGCGACAGGTTGTGCGGTGCACAACCTCAAGTATGCGATAGCATGTGCGACGCACACCTTATCTTATGCGATAGGATGTGCGGCGCACACCTTAGTATGTGCGATGAGGTGTGCGAAGCACACTTATGATTTCAACCACGAAAAATACTTAGTTTTTGAGTTATTTTGAGGATAATTAAGTCTTTTAACACTCCTTACACATCCCAATACTTAACCTCAGAAAATTTATAGCTTCTAATCACATTAAAACCCTATTAACATCTTAAGTTCATTATCCAAGAGCACAAGAAGGAGAAAAACTACTAGGGTTGCATAATCAAGCTTGAAGGTCCAATCTTTCAACAATTTCATCGCCATTAAGGTATGCGTAGTGTTCATCCACGGATCTCTTTCATTTGTGGAGTTCAAGAATCAATCTTTGATAACAAAATCATGAGTGTTTTGTGGTGATATAGTTGTATTCATTTGTTATTTGTGGTTTGTGTTATAGAGTGGGAATTTGATGAACTTCCAGAAAGATTGTGATCATATAGTTGGAACCCATGAATTTGGGTGGATTAAAGTGGTGTAAGTTTGTGCATACACCTATGCCTTAAAGAGTGCATGCAAGGTGTTTGATAAAATGCTTAGTATGTGATAAACCAAGTTTCCATGACTCAATAGTATTTGAATGACAAGCCAATGTTAACCGTTATAATTTGATATGAATTCCATGCTCTATGCTTTATGATTTCACATGAATTCCACGTTGTTGTTATGTGTCATGGTTGTGGTATGGAATGAGCATGATATTGAATCTATGCAAGTAATTACATGTCGTATGAATTCCCATTTCCATGTATAAGGTGCTGAGAACCATGATTAGTATGAAATCCCTTACTGATGATATTATGAATTGTGGTCTCCAATTTTGTGAACAAGTCATGTCGTGTGTGTCAGTTTCCCTCTATCGAGTCTTGGGGGTATTCGTACCCAAAAAATATAGTTGTGTGCCTAGAGCCATGTCATGTTTTCACGATACTCTCAGTCAAGCCATGATCTATAGAAATCAGTCAGTCATGTGACTCAGGAAAACTCAGTAATCTCAGTAGTTCAGTATTCTCAATAATTTCAGTACTCAGTAACCTCAGTAATCACAGTAAATCTCAGTAACTTCAGTACTCTTAATCAATCCTCAGAACTCATTATATTCCGTCCGTCATTGGAATCCAGTAAACTCAGTTTTAGCTCCGCTAAACAATACCACTAGTATCTGTTCAGTTAATCAGTATCAGTTCAGCAAATCAGTTCAGTTAAGTTATTTAGTTCAGCCCAATTATTCAGTTCAGTGTCTTTTAGATGGGAGTAGGATTCAGCACCGAGCGAACCTAGGGATGGGGGCTCACCCGCTAGAATAGGACTGAGATCCCTAGAAGCAATCCCTAAGTTCCAAAACTACGTTGCCAGTATAGGTACGAGACGTCACCCGTTAGATAGGACTGACATACTCAGGGGTCACCCGTTAGCACATTTATATATATAGGATTGATCCAAGGAGTCACCCGCAAGATTAGGACTAACTTCACAGCAAATGTATTTACTGGTGGTGCGGTACTGACACCCTTCCAGTCAGGGCAGAGATTGGACCCCAGTCAACTTAGCTTGGGTCATGTTGGTTAGATGAACACATCCCATAGTTTCAATTACAGAATTAGGGCTTTCAGACACAGTCTACTCGGCTTAGTAGTACAGATTCAGTACTGTTAGATACAGTCGATGCTTATCATTGTAAATAGACTTCAAGATCGCCCATTAGCTAGGACTGATCTCAACTATGATTAATCAGTATCAAAATCATTAGATTTAAAGATCACCCGCTAGATAGGACTGATCTCAGACTAAGTCCAATCATCCTTATTATCAGTCTACTCATGATCATCCGTTAGATAGGACTGATCTCAGATTTAGTTACTCCAAGTAGAACGGAACTCAGATATTTCCATCAGAACTTAGACTGTCAGATACAGTTGCTCAGTATCGGTTATATCGATTAGTCTGATCATTATAGTTATATTAGCTATATCAGTTGTCATAGCTCACGTTACCAGTATTCAGTTTTAGGACTGTTATACACAGTCATTCAAACCAGTTCTTCATAATTTGAACTGTCAGAAATAGTCAATAATCTATTCAGTACCCCAGTAAAAGTAAATTCATGTCGTCAACATTCAGACTCAGTAGTCAGCATCATCACGAGTTCAGTTATAGTTGTTTATGCATGTATGTATTCTCGCGTTCATAGTAGTTAGCATTGTGTATGCATATAACCCTTTGCATTTAGCCTACCTCACTCGTATACTCAGTACATTCAGACGTACTGACGCATTTGCGCTATGGTGCTTTGTCTTATGTTATGCCATAGGTTCAGAGGCACGAGCTCCAGATCAGCAGTAGCATTCCAGTGTTCAGAGTTTGTAGTGAGTCCTTCTTATTCGAGGACAATATGATTATTGCTATATTTACTATTTAGTTGCTAGATGGAGTTAGTTGGAGACATGTTCCTTCAACTCTTTATTCAGTTCAGTTAGAGGCTTTCAGACTAGATATCATATTAGATATTCAGATCTCATTATTTTCAGTATTTATGACTTATTTTGGTATTGTTATACCTTTTTTAGACATTTTGTTATCAGATGTTTATTCTGTTCAAACCTTATGGACTTTCATGTTCATGTTTCCGTATTTTATGATATATTATGCAGTATACAGGTATAGATATCAGTCATGGGTTAGCTTGTGGTCCTTCGGGGTCATGAGCACCGTTTAGTATTCCGATTCAGAAAATTAAGGTGTTACAAACTTGGTATCAGAGACTAAGGTTCAATAGAGTCCTAGGAAGTCTGAAAGTCGCATCTAGTAGAGTCTTGTACATGCATGTGTTGTGAACCACACCTATGTGCAGGAGTCTATGAGATGTTTTAGGAACAATTTCCCTTCTTTTAGTATTCATGTCGTGCCAGTGAGCAATCAGATTTGTATAGCTTGTTTTCTCATCCTTGCATCTATTCATGCTATCCAAAATCTCAGAGAATGTAACTATTTCAAGGTAGAACCTCCTAGTAGTTGCAAGTTCAGTCCATCTCATGCATTAGTTTCAGACTCCCAAAGTTAAGTTATAATCTAGTTCGTAGAAGCCCTGCGCATCACCCAGTATCTCCGTAAGGTAAGTGTCCTTAGAGGGACATAGTGTCCCAAGGGGGAGATACCACACTTTCTCTTAACGCTCTCATGCCTTAGATCCTTTAATTTTTCCTTGCATAACGAATTCAGTCTATAATAGAGGGTACTCATAAGTTGACCTTCAAGTTAGACCTCAGCTGTAAGTCAAGTATTCATAGGTTCAGTTCAGTTCATGATGTTCAGTCCATATGTCACGTAGCAAAATCAGTCATGTTCTCATGTTTCAGTTCAATCTTAGTGCCTTTACCATTGCATGTTCAGTCGCATGTTCGTGAGTCAGTTCAGTCATGTATTCACGCATCAGATATGCATTGTCAGCTTATCAATACTTTCAGTCATGCATTCACGTATCATGTCAGTCATATAATCATGCATTAGATATTCATGGATTCAACTTATTAGTTAAGCATCAGATATGCATTCTCAATTTGAGAAACCCAGTTTATCAGAACAATCAGTCCTACATTCATAAATCAGCTACCCATGCATCAGATATGCATGTACAGTATGATATGCTCAGTTTTCAGTCATGTCAGCCATGAAATCATGATTAGTCATTCATGTTATATAGTCATGTAAGTTGTTTTTTCTCTCATCTCAACCAGTATCATTCGAGGACGAATGTTCCCAAGGGGGAGATATTGTAATACCCCATATGTTTCTAAGCTAGGAAATGAATCAGTTCTCCTACGTATGAAACCTCATATCCTGTGATTCATATTTGAGTATATGATTTACAATGAGTATCCTAGCAATAAGATAGCTTATGATGTTTTAATCATGCTCATGTGAGTCACTCAGAGTAAGGCAAGCTAATAGCTTTTGGATCCATCAAGTTTTAGTGTGTGGTTCCGCAAGAGTGACCCTTGAACAATGATAAATTGATATATAAGTGACATTTGGCAGATTTAGACCCACCAAATTGTAGAAAATGGATTAGCTTTTCAATGATTCCAATTTTATAAAAATTTGACACACGAGCAAGAAGTTATGGCCCTGCAAAATAGGAGTGTGATGCATAAACAATCGCACATGGCTACTGGAATAAGTGTGCGACAGGTTGTGCGGCGCACACCCTCAAGTGTGCGATAGTATATGCGACGTACACCTTAGCTTATGCGATAGTATGTGTGGCGCACACCTTAGCATGTGCGATGAGGTGTGCGACGCACACTTATGATTTCAGCCACGAAAAACACTTAGTTTTTGAGTTATTTTGAGGATAATTAAGTCTTTTAACACTCCATACACGTCCCAATACTTAACCTCACAAAATTTATAGCTTCTAATCACATTACAACCCTATTAACATCTTAAGTTCATTATCCAAGAGCACAAGAAGGAGAAAAACTACTAGGGTTGCATAATCAAGATTGAAGGTCCAATCTTTCAACAATTTCATCACCATTAAGGTATGCGTAGTGTTCATCCACGGATCCCTTTCGTTTGTGAAGTTAAAGAATCAATCTTTGATAACAAAATCATGAGTGTTTATTGGTGACATAGTTGTATTCATTTGTTATTTGTGGTTTGTGTTATAGAGTGGGAATTTGATGAACTTCCAGGAAGATTGTGATCATATAGTTGGAACCCATGAATTTGGGTGGATTAAAGTGGTGTAAGTTTGTAAATACACCTATGCCTTAAATAGTGCATGCAAGGTGTTTGATAAAATGCTTAGTATGTGATAAACCAAGTTTCCATGACTCAATAGTAATTGAATGACAAGCCAATGTTAACTGTTATAATTTGATATGAATTCCATGCTCTATGCTTTATGATTTCACATGAATTCCACATTGTTGTTATGTGTCATGGTTGTGGTATGGAACGAGCATGATATTGAATCTATGCAAGTAATTACATGTCGTATGAATTCCCATTTCCATGTATAAGGTGCTGAGAACCATGATTAGTGTGAAATCCCTTACTTATGATATTATGAATTGTGGACTCCAATTGTGTAAACAAGTCATGTCGTGTGTGTCAGTTTCCCTCTATCAAGTCTTGGGGGTATTCATACCCGAAAAATATAGTTGTGTGCCTAGATCCATGTCATGTTTTCACGATACTCTCAGTCAAGATAGAAATCAGTCAGTCATGTGACTCAGGAAAACTCCGTAATCTCAGTAGTTCAGTAATCTCAGTGCTCAGTAACCTCAGTAATCATAGTAAATCTCAGTAACTTCAGTACTCTTAATCAATCCTCAGAACTCATTATATTCCGTTCGTCATCGGAATCCAGTAAACTCAGTTTTGCTACGCTAAACAATACCACTAGTATCAGTTCAGTTAATCAGTCTTAGTTCAGCAAATCAGTTCAGTTAAGTTATTTAGTTCATCCCAGTTAATTAGTTCAGTGTCTTTCAGATGGGAGTAGGATTCATCACCGAGCGAACCTAGGGATGGGGGCTCACCCGCTATAATAGGACTGAGATCCCTAGAAGCAATCCCTAAGTTCCAGAACTATGTTGTCAGCGTAGGTACGAGACGTCACCCGTTAGATAGAACTGACATACTCAGGGGTCATCCGTTAGCACATTTATATGTATAGGACTGATCCCAGTTGGGCACCGAGTTGGGCATGTTCACATGTCCCACAACTACGAGCCAACATATGTCCAAATTCAGATTATTTCTATTTACATGGATGACAGATACAGATTGTGATCACTTAGTTCAGGTTATACTAATTGGCAAGAGTATGAAACCTCTCCCCAACATGAAGTTTTCCCCTTAGGGGAGCTAGACGTTGGACACTATGATAGCTCACATGGTGTATGTCGGTTAGAAGAACCTCCCTAACATAAAAGAATAAAAGGAAAGCTTTTTAGAAACTAAGTGTAAAGGCTCACAATTTTATTCAGATATTGTTTTATGATATTGTTTTATACAAGACATTAGCTATGAGATTTCATCTTTCAATTTATAGATTTAAAGGTGAGTCCTTTTTACACTTAGCCTACATGATTTGGGAACAAACTTACTTCAATCCTACTTATTCCACTACTAGAAAGAGTAAAAGTACAGCTTTTAGAACTAAAGTGTTATGGCTCACAAGATTTATACATTATGTTTTATTATTCATGATTTATGATTTTCAGCTTCAGATATTCAAGCCAATGTGAGTCATTTACACTTAGCATGCATTCTTGAAGAGTTATATGAATATTGATTTATTGTTTTCACTTATGTATTCACCCCCACATGCTCGGTACATTCCAAAAGTACTAATCCACATATACGTCTATGTGCTACATTGTCTCATAATATAGGTACTAGTTGTAGCACTCATATCATAATCAGAGAGTTTGCAGCTTCCAGTTAGCCGGTGATGGGCTCTTTTGATTCGAGGACTCGAGTCAAGTCTAATTTTAGTAGCTTTTCTTTTATTCAATCGTATTGATTAGGGATGGTTGGGGGTCATGTCTTAGCTACCTATAGTCAGTATTAGTAGAGGCTTCATAGACAGTCAGTAGAGTTGATGTATTTGATTCCAGTTTCATTTTGTAAAAGCAGAGTTGTAATTATTTTAATTTAGTTTTGTATTGATCAGATTTAGAAAAGATTTATCTTCCGCTTATTTCATTCATATTTATGTATTTTATTCAGTTGCTCATGAGTTATGCCAGTAGAAGGGTTAGCTTAGAATCACTTGTGGTCCTATACACCATGTGACATTAGGGGGTAGTTTCGGGTCATTACAAGTACTTACACTTCAATATTTTCAAGTCACTAAGTCACCTCCCAAGTTACCAAACTAAACTACATTCAAAACAAAAATTCACATTTCAAGTACCCACACTTCAACATTTTCAAGTCACTATGTCACCTCCCAAGTTGCCAAGCTTAACAAAATTGAAAATGAAAAGTTCACATTTCAAACACCTACACTTCAACATTTTTAAGTCACTAAGTCACCTCCCAAGTTTCCAAACTAAACTACATTCAAAACAAAATTCACATTTCAAGTACCTACACTTCAACATTTTCAAGTCACTATGTCACCTCCTAAGTTACCAAGCTTAACGAAATTCAAAATGAAAAGTTCACATTTCAAGTACCTACACTTCATCATTTTCAAGTCACCAAGTCACTTCACAAGTTACCAAACTAAACTAAATTCAAAATGAAAAGTTCACATTTCAAGTACCTACACCTAAATATTTTCAAGTCACTAATTCACTTCACAAGTTACCAAACTAAATTTAATTCAAAATGAAAATTTCATATTTCAAGTACCTACACCTAAACATTTTCAAGTCACTAATTCACTTCTCAAGTTACCAAACTAAACATGATTCAAAATGAAAAGTTCGAATTTCATGTATCTACACTTAAACATTTTCAAGTCACTAATTCACTTCTCAAGTGACCACACTTTACTAAAATCAAAACACAAGTTCACATTTCAAGTACCTAAATTCAAAACAAAAATCACTAATTCATAATTCAAGTAACTACACTTAAATATTTTAAGTCACTAATTCACTTCACAAGTTACCAAACTAAACTAAATTCAAAATGAAAAATTCACATTTCAAGTACCTACACTTAAAAAATTTCAAGTCACTAACTCACTTTTCAAGTGACCACTCTTAACTATATTCAAAACACAAGTCCACCTTTCAAGTAACTATACTTAAACATTTTCGACTCGTTGATGCACTTCTCAAGTGACCACACTTAACTAAATTCAAAACACAAGTCCACATTTCAAGTACCGACACTTAAACATTTTCAAGTCACTTATTCACCTCTCAAGTGACCATACATAACTAAATTTAAAACACAAGTCCATATTTCAAGTACCTACACTTAAACATTTTCAAGTCACTAACTCACTTCTCAAGTGACCACACTTAACTAAATTCAAAACACAAGTCCACATTTTAAGTACCTACACTTAAACATTTTCGACTCACTAACTCACTTCTATAGTGACCACACTTAACTATATTCAAAACACAAGTCCACCTTTCAAGTAACTACACTAAAATATTTTCGACTCACATTTCAAGTACCTACACTTAAACATTTTCAAGTCACTAACTCACTTCTCAAGTGACCACACTTAACTAAATTCAAAACACAAGTCCACATTTTAAGTACCTACACTTAAACATTTTCGACTCACTAACTCACTTCTCTAGTGACCACACTTAACTATATTCAAAACACAAGTCCACCTTTCAAGTAACTACACTAAAATATTTTCAACTCACAATTCACTTCTCAAATGACTGATGATAGGCGAATTTACACGCCTATAGTGCTATATTTTACCCATATTTTAGCCATGTTTTGAGGACAAATTATATAATTCATGCACTTTTAGTCTTTTTTCCTGTAAGTGAGCTAACGAACATGATTAGCAAGTTTTCAGGTATAAATGATGCAGAATTCAGCGTTTTATGGATAACTTGATGCCAAAGAAAGCTTCACGAAAGGAGGAAACCAAATCTTGGACGCCAAGGACCAAAAGTGGCGCATGGAAAATCTGTCCCGGGCAAAAACAATAATTCTGAAGACTTTGGGGACTAGCAGTAACTTATTAGGATTAGGATAATGATACCTTAACCTAGTAGGATGGGTTAAGTAATTCATTAGCTTAGTAGGAATAGGATATGGGTATTATAAATACCCTATTTTGCTAGAGATTTTAAGACTGGGAATTACAATTCTAATTCTACTTTTCAATTCTTATTCTACTTCCGCAAGACCTTTTCTATTAATTCTACTTTTTATTCTTCTTCTATTCATCTAATCAATTCTTAATTTCCTCAACAAGAGAAACGTTACTTTGCAAGGAATTCACGCCTAACGCCTACCACACTTTGCTACACGAAATATTTATTGTGGTATAATAACAATGTCTATTGTGATTTTCTTCGCACTCATGGGTAACTAAACTTCTCTGTTGGGGTTATGGAAGCCATATGAGATACTATCTATTGCTATGAGTTTGTGAATTCGTGACACGTATATTGCTTATATCATTATTCTCTTCATCTTAATCTAAATTCTTTGTGGTTGCAAACGCATAGAATACGCCAGTATAGCATTAACTTGTTTGAAAGAAAGGTTATATGTCTGGAAAAGAGATAATGTCAAGGTAATAGGGTCCCATCCCCGATTAAAAAGTTAGTGTCGTAACTGGATTAACCTCTTGGAGAATTTGTACCGTTAGATACACTTTAAGCTCGAAAGAGTTAAAGTGAAATAGTCCTTGTTCAGGTCGAAAGACGCTTGGATTTACCATCGAATACAATTCTCTATAAGCACATGCATGTCTGAACTCCGCATAACTCATAGCAAATAGAGACGTACAACTCATAAGGTGGACATAACCCCAACCTCTCAATTCTCATCGTTTACATCTTACTAAACATTCTTTCTTTTTACTTTGCTATTTTCGTTTTTTCTCTACTATTTGGTTACATTACTTGCACAACAAGACTCCCCCCTTTTTTGAGACATTCACTAAATGTCTAGTAATCTTCGCTTACTTGCTGACCAAGCTATTCCCTGTGGGATCGTTACCCAACCCAGTTGAGTTCTATATTTGACAAACGACCGCTTTACACTCTTATGAGAGCTGTAGATTGAGCGTTATCAAAAATTGGCGCCGCTGGCGGGGAATACAAGTGTCAATTAAGTTCGTAATAATTAGAAGACCCTTTGGTCAAAGATTCTCGTACTTTTACTTTTTGTTTTTGTTTTTGCTTATGCAGGTTTTTATTCAGTGCATGCCCCATACCTGAAGTTCTGGTCAACCGTTATTACCTATCAATCCTGAACCACAACGTATTCGCAGAATGGAGGCACAACACGCAATTGAAAGGATGGTTGCTTAACAGGAACAGGTGAGACTAGCTGCGCTAGCCGCCGCTCTAGTGCATCAACAGAATATTGATAACCCTGGGCGAGCAACAAATCCTGACGATGAAGATCTAGGTGATGACGAGCTACTAAACCCTAGGCATGCCGCTGAGATCGCAACACCTGCCAACAGAAGAGATCGTCAAGCTAGGTTTAGGCCTGAACGCCAAGCTATGCAGCCAGCTTTCGACGATGATGATGATGATCTTGATGGAGCCAGAGCCACAGGAGCCATTATTCCTCCACCATTGGCACCCGGAGCCAAGTTCAACATCACGAGCACCATGATTCAGTTATTGCAACTCAAGGGATTATTTGGTGGACTAGCAGGCGATGATCCGAATATGCATCTCATCAACTTTATTTCTACATGCAAGTCGTTTGACAATCCTGGAGTTGGTCAGAATGCAATTCGGTTACGCTTATTTCCATTGTCTCTGTCTGGGGAGGCAACTCTATGGTTGAATGGGCTGACTCCTGATTCTATTACAAATTGGAGGCAATTGAGAGACGCTTTCCTCGAAAGATTTTTTCCGCCATCCAAAAGAGCACAAATGAGAGATGAAATCAGCAACTTTCGTCAGCTTCCAACTGAAGCCTTTCATGAAACATGGGAGAGGTTCAAGACGAAGCTAATGAGGTGCCCAAACCATCACATGACTAATGTTCACCTAATGGAGATACTTTACAGAGCCTTGAATTCAATAACTAAACCAGTTGTGGATAATGCGGCTGGAAGATCATTTATGGATCTCACCTTTGGTCAGGCAAGCAATATGCTAGATCGTATGACGAAGCAAAGTAGAGCTTGGCATACCAGGGATTCTGAGGTAGCAAGCCCCACTTTATCTATAGGCATGACTGCAGACCAAAGGAGAAGAGAAGAAGAACGTGATCAAGATATGGCGCACATGAAGACACAAGTGGATCTTTTTACAAAGCATTGATTATCAGGGAAGACCGAAAAAGTCAAAGCCATTGCATCAAAAGGAAGAGACGAATCTGATTCGGAAGAAGAAGCCAACTACTTAAACAATCAGGGGGGTTTCCGAGGTAGTACCCAAGGAAACCAAGGTCGGAACTATTATGATAAATATGGAAACAAGGAACAAGGTAGTTGGAAGAACAAGAATGACAAAAGTGGTTTGTATGTTCCCCCTGGAAGACGTGACGCCACCACATCTAGTTCTGTAAGTATGGAAGACATGATGGCTAAACTACTGAAAGGAGTGGAAGCAACTAGCGCGGGAGTAACGGAGGTAATAAATGATTTGTCCTCTATGAAGCAATTAGTTGATTCACATTCCACTTCAATCAAGCAAATAGAGCAGCAATTGAGCCTACTTTCAGCAGCACTCAATCAAAGAAAGGCTAGCACTTTACCTAGCGACACTGTGCAAAATCCAAGGAATGAGGGATCATGCATGGCTATTACTACTCGAAGTGGTAAGGTGCTGGAAACTTCATCTAAGGGCAAACAAGTGGTCGACGATGTAGCAGACATTGATGACAAGGAAAAAGAAGAAGCTGCCGTAGAATCCACCCACGACGTCCATGATGGTACACCGAGTATGTTGCAGCCTGAAAAGGCTGAAAAATGAAGGCAAGAGGAGAAGAAAGCCATGGAGAGAACAATTCCATACCCACCACCACCTTTTCCTCAAAGATTGAAGAAGGTGGCGGATGATACAAAGTTCAGCAAATTCATGACTATGTTAAAGCAGCTGACCATTAATGTTCCATTGGTGGAGGCACTTGAACAAATGTCTGGGTATGAAAAATTTATGAAAGATCTTTTGACGAAAAAGCGGGCAGCAAGCTATGAGTTGAAAGATAATGTTCATCACTGCAGCGCCATCGCTACCCGATCACTAGTTCAGAAGAAGGCTGACCCCGGAGCTTTCACTATTCCTTGCACTGTTGGATCTTTGAATTTTGCCAAGGCATTATGTGATTTAGGAGCCAGCATCAATTTGATGCCATTATCTATCTATAAAAATATGGGGTTAGGTGATCCTACTCCAACCAATATGAGGCTCATAATGGCGGATAGGTCGGTAAAATGACCTGTTGGGATTCTATGTGATGTATTGGTAAAGGTTTCTTCATTCATCTTTTCGGCAGACTTTGTTATTTTGGATTGTGAAGCAGACTCAGAAGTTCCCATAATCTTGGGGCGCCCTTTCCTTGCTACAGGAAGCGTGCTTATTGATTTGAGAGCTAATGAGCTTTCATTCCGAATAAATGACGAAGTAGTTCGCTTTGATGTGTGCAAATCAATGAAGCAACCCAAAGAGCTGAACGTATTCTCGGTGGCTTATGTTTACTTTGATGATGAGAAAGAACTACTTGAAGAAGAGCAAATTATTGATGACCCAGTGGCGGTTGTGCTCGTGAATGAAGAGAGTAAGGATGCTGAAAATTGCGAAGAAGCTATTTGTGCTCTATCAGGATTAGGGACATATCGCCATACTCCCAAGAAGCTGGACCTCGATCTCAAAAATCGACCCACACCACCAGCCAAGCCATCCATTGAAGAGCCACCCACGTTAGAATTGAAGGAGCTGCCTAGTCATTTAAAGTATGCATTCTTAGGAATCGGAAACACACTTCTAGTCATTGTGGCAGCAGATGTGGGTGAGCAACAAGTTGCAGCTCTCATTGCTATTCTACGGAAGTATATAAGAGCCATTGGTTGGACCATTGCTGATATTATTGGTATTCCACCTGGGATTTATACACACAAGATTCAGATTGAAGAAAATTGCACACCCACCATTGAGAATCAAAGGCGTCTCAATCCACCTATGCAAGAAGTGGTGAAGAAAGAAATTATCAAGTGGTTAGACGCAGGAGTTGTGTATCCAATCTCCGACAGTACATGGGTAAGCCCGGTACAATGTGTTCCCAAGAAAGGAGGCATGACGGTGGCCGCAAATAAAAAGAATGAGCTTATTCCACTCAAACCCATCACCGGATGGAGAGTATGCATGGACTACAGAAAGATGAATTCTTGGACACTCAAAGATCACTTTCCAATGCCATTTATGGACCGAATGCTAGATCGATTAGCGGGGAAAGGATGGTTTTGTTTTCTAGACGGTTATTCAGGCTATAATCAGATTTGTATTTCCCCCGAAGACCAAGATAAGACAACGTTCACATGTCCATATGGCACGTTTTCCTTCAAATGTATGTCATTCAGGCTATGTAACGCACCAGCCACCTTTCAACGTTGTATGATGTCCATTTTTCTGATATGGTTGAAGATACTTTGGAGGTATTCATGGAAGATTTTTCAGTCGTTGGTGAGTCTTTTGAAGCGTGCTTGGTAAACCTAAGTATGGCGTTGCAAAGATGTGTAGAATTCAACCTAGTGCTTAATTGGGAAAAATGCCACTTCATGGTTAAAGAAGGTATTGTTCTGGGGCATAAAATCTCCGAAAGAGGGATTGAGATTGATCGAGCAAAAATTGAGGTTATTGAGAAGCTACCACCACCAATTTACGTAAAGGGAATTCGTAGTTTCCTCGGTCACGCAGGTTTCTATCGGCGGTTTATCAAAGACTTCTCCAAAATTGCTAGTCCATTGTGCAAACTCTTGGAGAAAGATGCAAAATTTGACTTCAATGAAGATTTTTTGAAGTCATTCGAACGCCTCAAAGGAAAACTAATTGAAGCCCCTATCATGGTTGCACCAGATTGGTCTCTACCGTTAGAAGTCATGTGTGATGCTAGTGGGGTAGCCGTGGGCACTGTACTTGGCCAGAGGAAGGAGAAATTATTCCATCCTATCTACTATGCTAGCAAGGTCCTGAACGAAGCCCAAAAGAACTACACTGTCACAGAACAAGAGCTCCTAGCGGTTGTGTACGCGTTTGAGAAGTTCCGTGCTTATTTGTTGGGGACCAAAGTGATCGTTCATACAGACCATGCAGCTCTAAGATATCTAATGACAAAGAAGGATGTGAAACCAAGACTAATTCGATGGGTGTTGCTGCTACAAGAATTCGATTTCGAAGTTAAAGATAGAAGAGGTTGCGAGAACCAAGTGGCTGATCATCTATCTAGACTCGAAAATGAGCATATGGCGCAGCCTGAAATCGAGATTGATGATGCATTCCCTGATGAGGAGATCTTAGCAACGATAATGGAAAAGTTACCATGGTATGCCGACTTTGCAAATTTTGCGGTAAGTAATGTGATACCTGCAAACTTATCTTACCATCAAAAGAGAAAGTTTATGCATGATGTAAAACACTACTTTTGGGATGAGCCATATTTGTTTCGACGATGCGTGGATGGTGTTATCCGACAATGTATATCCCATGCAGAGGTGCCTAATATATTAGAAGCATGCCACACTTCCCAAGTTGGGGGACATCACGCAGGTAATCGGACAGCAAGAAAGGTACTGCAAAGTGGATATTATTGGCCTTCGATATTTAGAGATGCCTACGACTTTGTTAGAAGATGTGACCAATGTCAGCGACAAGGTGCTATTTCGAAACACCATGAGATGCCCATGTCGAAAATCCTTGAAGTAGAGCTCTTTGACGTATGGGGTATTGATTTCATGGGTCCATTCGTAAATTCGTTTGGAATGAAGTACATCCTAGTTGTTGTAGATTATGTCTCAAAATGGGTTGAAGCAGTAGCGTTGGCCGACAATGAGGGAAAGAGTGTTGTTGCATTCTTGAAGAGAAATATCTTCTCTCTCTTTGGAGTACCACGTACTATCATAAGCGATGGAGGATCCCACTTTTGCAACAAGCTATTCAAATCCGTGTTGGCAAAATATGGTGTCAAGCAACATAAGGTAGCCACACCTTATCACCCACAAACTAGCGGCCAAGTAGAGGTTTCCAACCGAGAGATCAAGCAAATCCTTGCTAAAATGGTGAATGCTAATAGGAAAGATTGGTCTAGGAAGCTGGATGATGCACTATGGGCGTACAGGACTGCATTCAAAACACCCATTGGCATGTCCCCGTACCAACTAATTTATGGGAAGGCTTGTCACTTACCCATTGAGCTTGAGCATAAGGCATTGTGGGCGTTGAAGCGATTGAATTTGAATTGGGATGATGCAATAAATCTGAGATTGGAGCAACTGAACGAGATGGACGAATTCCGTCTCCATGCTTATGAAAGATCAGACCTATACAAGGAGCGGATGAAAAAGTATCATGATCAGCGGATTGTTCGATGAAACTTTCAAAAGGATGATATGGTCCTTCTTTTTAATTCCAGACTGAAGTTATTCCCAGGTAAGTTAAAATCCAAGTGGTCTGGTCCATACAAAGTTAACCAAATCTACTCGTCTGGAGTAGTAGAGTTGGAAGACAATAATGGTGTTGTCTTCAAAGTGAATGGCCAACGAATAAAACCCTCTATCGGTCCTCTTGATTCGATAAATTATATGTCCCTCACTTATCTCGATGAAGTCTAAGTACTCGAGGTAACTATGTCGTGCCGCGACAATAAATCAAGCGCTAGATGGGAGGCAACCCATCAGTTATCGTTTTTCATTTTTCCTTTCGTTCTAATACGTGTTTTGCTTTTGATAAATAAAAATCCAAAAATAAGAGTCGTGCCACGACCAAAACTAAGGCGCTGTATGGGAGGCAACCCATCGTTCTAATCGTTTTTATTGTCTTTGAGCAAATGTAGGTGCAAGAGGTGTAAAACGAGGAGATTGGTTTCAAATCTCGATTTGGATGTGTTGCATGTTAAAGGTGGTAAGTTAGGAATGAGGAAGCAAAAGGTTATGGATTGAGCATTGCTCATGAAAATATAGGCATCAAACAAGGCTAGGCCTAGGTAAAACTAGGCCACGAACAAGGCAAAGCCTATACTATGGCCTAAGATCTCGGAATCTAATGTGCCATAGCATAGGCGCCGCCCATGCCCAAGTATGCCATAGCATAGGCGCCGCCTATGCTAAAGCCTTTTGTCTCTGAATCTCATATGCCATGCTAAAGGCGCCGCCTATTCCTAGGAATTCCATGGCATAGGCGCCGCCTATGCTCAACAATGCTATGCAAAAGGCGCCGCCTATGCTTGCCAAGCATAGGCAAAGCAAAAGGCGCCGCCTATGGTCACTTCTTGTCTCCAAATCCGATTTTAAATGGGTCAAAACCCGACCCAACCTTCTCCTATAAATATGAGACTTAGTCTTGAACCAAAAACACATTGGAAACCTAGCCTAGGCGCCGCCTATAGTCTCCAAATCCTCTCAAAAATTTTCCATTTGCTCTTTTTCTTCACAAGAACATCATCCAAAGGCATCAATCAGGTAAGTACTACTTTGTTCTTCATTTACATTCCGTAAGTAATACATTACTACTCCTATTATGAATTGTTAAATCTTGAAGTAGTATTGGTGATTTGAATGTGATTGAATTGTTGTGATACAACCAAGTGAGTGAACGTATACGTAAGAATCATCTTAACTTGTTCCCAACTTGTATTTGATTTTGATGCACTGTCATACTTTTCCGGAATTAATATGGTCACAAAAATTGCATAATCTTGTCACTTGAATACTTACATGTTGGAATGACTTGTTCATCGGGATAAGAATTATAGTTGCCTACCGACATAGGAGGTTGTGATTATTTAGATACTATACCTTGATTCAATCCCTATGTAGTAGTCATGATATATCAAACATGAAAGTATTGCCAAAATTACAAGAAGTATGACTGCTCTGATTTTATTGTTGGAATATAGCACCTAAAACGTATGTCGATGAAGTCTGACTAGTCGACCACTTTCACTTCACTAGTCCGTACTAACAAACTAAGTATGGGGTGGTGCCCCTACTGCTCGTTTATAGATTGTATCCATCGAGATGATGCTAACATGAACATTATTCTAGTCTCTGGTACAATGGCACCCAAAGCAAGACAAGGCAAAGATAAGGCTACCACTTCACAAAAAGGCAAGAAAAGAGGCCGAAAAGAGCAAGGAGAATCATCCTCGATGCAATTACCACGCCGCATGTTCGGAATAAAATGGGTTCTTGAGGAGGAAGCAAAGGAATGGTATAGGAACAACAAAGAAAGGAAATATGTTCATGTGGACTTGATAAACAAGGAAAGCCTAGCAAAGAAAGAACCACGCATGTTGGCCAAGATCATGGCATTACATTTGGATTTTATCTTCCGAGACATAGGAGAATGCAATCTCGATTTAACAAGAGAATTCTATGCCAACTGGTCACTGAAAACCACAGGAAGCGAGGTCAAGATTCGGGGCCAAGTTTTACAACTCAATGCGGATTTCTTCAACTCCTTTCTTGGCTTGCCTTCAGTCGATCCATCACCATTCAAGGAGCTGTACAGGAGACCTCCATATAGATCTATTCGACACACACTCTGTGGAACAAGATCCATGGCACACTGGAGTAGACACAAGGACACTGGTCGACACAACACCTTCCCATATGCTTCTTTGAATAGGGAAGCAAGGATATGGTTGCGTATAGTCAACTCTTGCCTCATTCCAGGGACTCAGTACACCAAGATAACAAGAGATAGAGTGAGCTTGGTATACGTATTGATGACGAATGTCCCTATCAATGTTGGGGCAATTATTCGTTCCACAATGCGGAAAGCTAGGCTACACAAGAGGTCCCACTTCAGTTTTGGCAACCTGTTGACTGCAATACTAAGGAAAGAAGACATCAAAGAGGAACCGGCTGATCACAAACTCCCACACAACACAAAGAAAGTTGACCTCACGAAGGTTAAAGATGCTGAAATCACTCATGGAGTCAACCTTACCACTTCAGAAAGGCATGCTCGCGACGAAAGCTTCTCCCGCCATTTATATGGCATGATAAAGTTTACCATGATGAGCGGGGGTCGTGTTCCAACTGCTGCAGAGCTCCAACAGTTGGATTATGACTACCCAATGAATGATCATGCGAGGGCGATGTGTGGAGAAGGTGTATATTTTGAGGAACCTCTTGATGACGACATGCCAACCGATGATGATCGACGAATGCCAGACTCCGACGTGGAAGAGAACTCTGATGACGACGACTCTGATGACGATTCCGATGCAGGGGGTATGACCCCAGACATAGAGGATGAGTTCGACTAATCAGGTTCTTCTTATTTATTTTTCACTGAGGGCAGTGTGTCCCATCTAAGTGTGGGGTGCAGGTATTTGTATGCTATACTTCTTTATCTGCATTTGCATTTATTTATGTCATTTATGTTTGGTTGTTTGATTTAGTTAGTAGTTGTAGATTTTTTTATTTTGATGCATGAAATTGTTCTGATAGGCGGCATGGTGTTATGACAAGAGTTTGTGCTAGAATCATTACTATTGAGACACTTAGGCTCTAAGTGTGACTCACTGTGTGATAATTATGTGGTTTAATTCATTCATCTGTTGGGTCAAGAGTCTATACTGCTCCCAATAAAGTTAACCATGTGCCTTGTGTGTGTAAGATGATAGTATATTCTGTGCTTGTGACTGATGCTAGAACTTGCCTGGTGTGTGTGTAAAGCGAAATAAAGAGTGTGAGTTTAGGAGATGATTTAGGCATTTCTTTGGCAACCGATACTTGTTTACCTTCGTTTTACCTACCCGTGGACTTTATCCTAGTCAACCCCTTTGAGCCTTTAAGCCATTTTCTTTGACAGACTCATATGTAAGCCTAATCCATTTTTTTCAAGACCATAATTTGATCCAAATTTCTAAGTGTTTTAAGTTGTAAAGTCATGTGACAAAATAAGAGGAAATTGGGTGAGAGTGATGCCTTAGAGAGTATTGGTACTTGAATTTGTTATGAAAAAGAGTGGCTATCATGGAGGTGTGTTATAAAAAAAAGAGAAAAGAAAAAAAAATAGAAAAACAAAAAGATAAATTGTGTTTATGATTAAATAAAAAGATAGTTATGCTTGAATGGCAAAATAGGTGAAAAGGGGTGATAGATGAAAGAAAGGTAGCAGGGTTGATTAAAAGAAAGTGTTAATGGCATAATGTGATGTATTAAAGCGCTTAGGAACATAGTCACTATTTCTGGCCAAAATAGTCCTACCCGTCCCTTAGCCTACATTACAACCTATAGAAGACCTATTTGATTCTAAGTTTCGCATTCTGATATTTAGTGGAGTATTACACTATGGGCAAGCCTATGGTCATCAGTTGCAACATATGAAGTCTTTGTGAGAGTGAGAGCAAGGATAATCTTATACCCATGTTATGAAAAATGCAATACTTATGAGTGATTATGGGTAACATCTTATGTGAGACACACATGGTTGATGAGTTTTGGGTAGTCGTGTATGATTCTTTGTGCCTTGACTTTTGAATATGAGTTGACCACCATCACGAGTCTATGTTGGAGGCTGAATTGTTTCTACTAATGATCAGAAAACTACTCTTTGTTGATAATTGTTATGTTTGTCTTGACGAATATTTTGTGTTGTTGCTATGAAACCCTAAGTAAATGTTAAGAGGGACATGATATTTTGTTCGAGGACGAACAAAGCTTCAAGTGTGGGGTGTTGATGATAGGCGAATTTACACGCCTATAGTGCTATATTTTACCCATATTTTAGCCATGTTTTGAGGACAAATTATATAATTCATGCACTTTTAGTCCTTTTTCCTGTAAGTGAGCTAACGAACATGATTAGCAAGTTTTCAGGTATAAATGATGCAGAATTCAGAATTTTATGGATAACTTGATGCCAAAGAAAGCTTCACGAAAGGAGAAAACCAAATCTTGGACGCCAAGGACCAAAAGTGGCGCATGGAAAATCTGTCCCGGGCAAAAACAGCAATTCTGAAGACTTTGGGGACTAGAAGTAACTTATTAGGATTAGGATAATGATACCTTAACCTAGTAGGATGGGTTAAGTAATTCATTAGCTTAGTAGGAATAGGATATGGGTATTATAAATACCCTATTTTGCTAGAGATTTTAAGACTGGGAATTACAATTCTAATTCTACTTTTCAATTCTTATTCTACTTCCGCAAGACCTTTTCTATTAATTCTACTTTTTATTCTTCTTCTATTCATCTAATCAATTCTTAATTTCCTCAACAAGAGAAACGTTACTTTGCAAGGAATTCACGCCTAACGCCTACCACACTTTGCTACACGAAATATTTATTGTGGTATAATAACAATGTCTATTGTGATTTCCTTCGCACTCATGGGTAACTAAACTTCTCTGTTGGGGTTATGGAAGCCATATAAGATACTATCTATTTCTATGAGTTTGTGAATTCGTGACACGTATATTGCTTATATCATTATTCTCTTCATCTTAATCTAAATTCTTTGTGGTTGCAAACGCATAGAATACGCCAGTATAGCATTAACTTGTTCGAAAGAAAGGTTATATGTCTAGAAAAGAGATAATGTCAAGGTAATAGGGTCCCATCCCCTATTAAAAATTTAGTGTCGTAACTGGATTAACCTCTTGGAGAATTTGTACCGTTAGATACGCTTTAAGCTCGAAAGAGTTAAAGTGAAATAGTCCTTGTTCAGGTCGAAAGACGCTTGGATTTACCATCGAATACAATTCTCTATAAGCACATGCATGTCTGAACTCCGCATAACTCATAGCCAATAGAGACGTACAACTCATAAGGTGGACATAACCCCAACCTCTCAATTCTCATCGTTTACATCTTACTAAACATTCTTTCTTTTTACTTTGCTATTTCCGTTTTTTCTCTACTATTTGGTTACATTACTTGCACAACAAGACTCCCCCCTTTTTCGAGACTTTCACTAAAAGTCTAGTAATCTTCGCTTACTTGCTGACCAAGCTATTCCCTGTGGGATCGATACCCAACCCAGTTGGGTTCTATATTTGACAAACGACCGCTTTACACTCTTATGAGAGCTATAGATTGAGCGTTATCAATGACCACACTTAACTATTCAAAACACAAGTCCACAGTTCAAATACCTACACTTAAACATTTTCAAGTCACTTATTCACTTCTCTAGTGACCACACTTAACTATATTGAAAACACAAGTTCACCTTTCAAGTAACTACAGTTAAACATTTTTGACTCACTAATTCACTTCTCAAGTGACCACACTTTAGTAAATTCTACACATTCATGACAATTTATATGTCAAAAGTCAAAACTTTATTTACCTATTAACTTTTTAGGTCTAAAAAACTAATGTTATTTCCTATATTGTGTAACTCTCTCATTACAACATCTTAAAAGGATATTTTGATATGTTTCATATACTTGTTGCAAGATCCAGATTAAAAGACTTTCTTAAGACACTTAAACAAAGCAGTGAAGGATCCTATATTGTTTTTCTTTTAGAGAGATATGTCTAAAGCTCTTGTTTATCACAGAGAAAGATAGAGAGTTTATAGAGCATAGAGTGCGTCAGTTGTAAGTTGTCTTTGAAGGAAGAGAAGGGTTGTTTATCTAGTCCAAGTTGTGTAAAACTATACCAAAATAAAAATAGTAAAACAATATTCTTGTAAATCAATTAGGAGAAAACTTTTCTTGAACGAATATTTGAATCAATCACACAAAAATCAGTCAAACAATAGGGGATTAAATCAAGCAACAGACAAAGGCATATAATATTCTAATTTTAAAGAGCAACCAGTGTCAAAGCTAATATAATATTGTGAATCCTTAAACACACCAGTAAAATTATATTACTAAGATCATGATTCAACAATAGTATTTTCGCATATAACAAACGGTAAAAGAGGGTTCTTAGCATATGTCAATTAAAGAACACAAATAAGGACAAAATCAAAGAGTCGGATCAAAATTCAAAAAACTAAATTTCACTAATTTCAAATCACAAAATCAGTAAAAAAAATAATCAACATAAAGGGTTTTGGGCGAAACTTGAAAAAGAAAACAAACCTAAGATGGATTCACATGCGAATCCGTCATGTACTTAAGATTCTACCGTTGACATTTGCTGGAGTGGCAATGGTAATGGACTAATAATTTTTTTATCGAAAACAGGTGAAGCAATGGCGGTGTTGGTTGGAGATTTATCGTCCATGGTTGGCGTCCACTGGTGAGGCTGATTTCGCTGGCCAAAATGATGGGATGGCGGCCGGAGTTGGCTGTTGTGGCGGCTGGTTCGTATTTGGTGGCGGGCGGTGGAGTTAGGTTTGTTGGAGTTTCGCCGGTTGAGTGACGGAGAGGGAGTCGACGCTGGAGCAGTGGTTGGTGGGCAGCGGCGGCGGTTCTTGATGGTTCCGCCGACTGAAGCCACGGCTGGAAACGGAAGAGTAGAGAGAGGAGGTAGCGATTGGGTGCAGCTACTCTGGCGTCTCACTAGCCATGGTGACCGGCGTGGTGGTGGCCGACGGCAGCTTTTGCTATTTGATAGAAAGAGAAAGAAGAGAGAGTAAGAGGGAGAGACAGAGAAAGATGCAGATGCTAAGAGAATAGTGGGATTAGGATTTATTTTGTTGTTTATAAAGGAAAGGAAAGGGGGTGTGATCTCAGCCGTTGGATCGATCTTGATCCATGGATGAGATTAAAGGATTAGAAAAAATAAATTGAGACATTTTAATGTATTAAGGTGGCTATAATTGTCATCAATTGAGCACAAAAATAGTCAAAAATTAAATACGTAGAAGAATTTAAATGAAATTGGTTGATACAATAATAATAATAATAATAGATAATGTATTTTGTAAAATAATTGTGAGTGTGCATGTTTACGAAAAAATAATAAAATATTATATTTGAATTAATAAATCATAAAAAATGGTAATAAAATAATTTATTTATATTTTCGGTTGGATTATCGATTAATTAGAATCAGTTATCTAGCTTTTTGATTACTGCATACGTAACTACACGAGATATACAGATATATACATATATTCTATTGGCTATCATGCTTTCAAATACATACTATATACATCGATCACATACACCATTTTATTACCCCATAATATACATCGGTTAGTTTATCTTATGTTATTATACCTTCAACAGTATGCTATATGTCACCTTGATTGATCGCATGATATCAGTATATTCAATATATAACTGGATATATTTTGTTAGCTTTAATTTTAACTATGTATTACGTACATCACTACACAAGAGATATACATACATATATATAAATGTAAGCTTCGAACTACGCACTACGTACATCACTGCACACACACACATACACACACTATCGACTATCAAGTTTTAAATACGTATTATATACATCACATACGTACACGAATATATTACCCCATAATATAATGCGACGTATTTCATATACATACTTTGACGAGTTATCGATTAATTTGATTATTAGCTTACATTAATATAACTTCAACGTACAGTATATTATTACTTTGATCAATTTAAATCAAGGTATTCAATATGTTTGGATAGATTTTGCTAGTTTTTTACTACATAGTTCATCGATCACTACATCATGTATATATATATATCAACTCTTGACACGTACTATATACATCACATACACGATTTTACTACCCCATAATAATATACAACGTATTTCACATATGCTCATATGAATTATCGGTTGGTTTATCTTTTGTTATTATACCTTCACTACATAATATATATATATATACTATATATACCTATACATACACACACATATACATACTATCGACTATATTAAGTTGTAAATATGTACTATATACATCACATACGTACATGAGTATATTATCCATTAATATAATGTGACATATTTTACATACATACTTAGATGAGTTATCGATTAATTTGATTAGCTTACATTAATATAACTTCAACGTACAGTATATTATTACTTCTATCGTTTCAAATTAAGGTATTTAATATGTTTGGATAGATTCTACTACTTTTTGACTGCATCGTTCATCGATCGATCACTACATCATATATATATCAACTCTTTAATACGTACTATATACATCACATCCACGAGTATGTTACCTCATAATAGAATACATTCATTATATTCTGATGAATTATCAGTTATATATGTACATTACATTATTATAACTGCAATAGTAGCATATAATATTATTACCTTAACTGTATGATATAGACATATTCATTATACAAAGATTATGTTTAACGTCATTTAATGTATATACTAAGGAAAATATTTATTTTATTTATTGAAACATAAGTAAAAGATAAAGATTATGATTAACGTAATTTATTTATTTTAATTGATATATTTCTTAGTATAATATTTTTACAAAATCTAAGTTTGATTGATTTTTATTATTATTATATTGGTTACCGAATACGTGTGCTCAGTGTAATTTCAAAAAATTATATATTTGATTTTACATATATTATTTTTAATAAAAATCGACCACAAGTGATCTCTTTTTTAAAATATTTTATTTTTTTAATTCAAAAGCGACCACAAGTGGTCGGTTTTTAAAGGTTATTTTTTTTAATTTTTTTTAATTCTAAAATCGACCACTTGTGGTGGCTTTTATAAAATATTTTAAATTTAATTTTTAAAATAAAACTGATCACAAGTGATCGCTTTTTAAAAATACTTCTTAATTATATTTTTTAAATAAAACCGACCACAAGTGGTCGGATTTTTAAAATTATTTTATTTTTTATTTTTTTAATTCCAAAATCGATCACTTGTGATCGCTTTTATAAAATATTTTAAATTTAATTTTTCAAATAAAACCGACCATAAGTGGTCGCTTTTTAAAAATACTTTTTAATTATATTTTTTAAATAAAATCGACCACAAGTGGTCGGTTTTTAAAATTATTTTCTTTTTTATTTTTTTAATTCCAAAACCGACCACTTGTGGTCTCTTTTATAAAATATTTTTAATAATTTTTTTTAAATAGAACCGACCACAAGTGGTCAGTTTTTAAAAATTATTTTTTAAAAATTTTTGTTTAATTCCAAAACCGACCACAAGTGGTCGGTTTTTTAAAATTATTTTTTTTTATTTTTAAAATAAAATCGACCGCAAGTGGTTGTTTTTTAAAACTACTTTTTAATAATATTTTTTAAATAAAATCGACCACAAGTGGTTGGTTTTTAAAAATTATTTTTAAATTTTTTTTAATTCCAAACCCGACCACAAGTGATTGGGTTTTAAATTTTTTATTTTTAATTTTAAAAAAAATATATATAAAAAATATTAAAATAATTATTTTTGAATTTTAAAAAATATATATATTTTAAAAAAAATAAAAACCCGACCACATGTGGTCGGTTTTTTTACGACCACAAGTTGTAGTCGATTTTTTATGGTCGGAAAAATTGTTTTTTTAGTAGAATAAGGTAAACTATCCATTGATTTTTCAAACTAGATAAGTTTCGCTGGGCATTTATTCTTAATATAGTGGATAAGTAAAGATAGACAGAGAAAGTAATAGGAAAAAAAGTACTAAAATTCTCTTAATTTGCTAAAATGAACAAGTAAAATGAAACATCTATTTTTAGAATAGGGTCAAATTGAACAAAACGAAAGGAGTAGATTATTTAACTTTTCAAAGGACGTCTTTTTTAGTACCTCGGTCCATCTTTTCTTGTTCATGTTACTAAATATAGATCTCAAATAATACATGTCCGATTTAAAAAAAAAAAACTAATGGATAATTTGTCCATTTATACTCATTTTATCTTGGTTATTAAATATTATTCATCACCTAATATATTTTTAAAACATTAAATTTATTAGCATATTCAAAAGGTGAAATAATAAAATTACTCCTATTATTATTTATTACTCCCTCCGTCCCAAATTGAAATGGTACATTGATTAAGAAAAATAATTAATAACATGGCTAGTTTACCATAGTACCCCTATTAAATGATGTTTACATTTTAATTTGAAGAAAAAGTAATTAATGTAAAGGGTAAAACATGGAGAAAAAAATCATCTCTTCTTGATTAATGAAAAAAGACAAGTAAAATGGGAAATCAAATTAAAAAATTTGATACGGATAATTTGGGATGAAAAAAGTACAGATGTGTGTCAATTCAAAAGTAGACAAGTAAAGATAAAGTCACTGAGTACCTTTTATGAATAACGAGAGAAATTGGCATCACAAACACGATTACTTTCGCAAAATTTTCATGGAAATAACAATGATTTTTTAAGAGTTAATTAAGACTCATACAACTGTTATTTCTACCCTACTTGAGGACTAAATGAACTTATTCTTTAGAGTTCTTTGAAAATCCTTGGACTCAAAAGGGTCAAGAATTGACTTTTCTGATCCTTCCCTTCAATTTAAAAGATTAGCAATAAAATATAATGAAGATACTTGAGCCATAATTCCAGATGCCTTCCTAAATATATATATATACATGTTTAAACACTGCTCACTTTCTTGGTCACGTAAAAGAGCATAAGTAAGTGGATAAGAGGGAAAATATTAGTGTTATAAAATTGCAAAAGCTATGTGAACTTGGAAGAGAAAATATTAGTGTTATAAAATTGCAAAAGCTATGTGTACTTGGAAAGAAACGTTAAGAAAATATTCAAATATCTTGCTGTCAAATCAAGTCAATTTCACATATGATTCGATTTCCACCACAACTAGATATGATTTTTTTTTTTCTTCCTTCAACATTTCATTTGTAAGGAATAAACGTAGAAGATTAAAATATTTAAGAATTATTGGTTGTGTTGTTAATCAGTACTGTTGATTACCTTTAATTTATTCTTCTTGGAGTCTTCAAAGGGGGTAAAAATTCGGGGCGACAACCGAGCAGATTGGTCTGAAATTTAACGGATCAAAATGAGATGGGTTAGTAAATAAGTTGGTTTTTATGAGAGAAAATACATAAAGCCCCACTAATTTTGTTCGAAATTTTCAAAAAGACACTTAAACTTTGAATTCGACTTATTAATCCACGATTCTTACTTAATCCGTTGTAAATATATCATTTTTCGCTGAATTTCAGTCACAACAAAGAGAGTGAATACACGCACCAATTAGGTGTTGTCACGTGTTAAATATATTTAATTTCATATTTTATTTATTTTTTTAATAAATTTTTCCTTTTTATTTAATTTATCACCTCACCCCACCCCATCCAGCAACTCCCCGCGCGCGCGCGTCCAGCAGCTCCCTTCCACCCTCCACCCCATTCAGCACCCCCCGTCCAACACCAACACCCCGTCAGCATCTCCCCCTAACCCCCCACCCCCACTTCGTCAGCATTTCCCGTCTAGTTTTTTTTTTTTGTTCAAATCACTTCAAAAAATAGTTTTATGATTGAATTGAGTTTTAAAGATAGTTAAATGATATGATTTAACTGCAAAATGGAGCTTTAATGATATGATTTTAAAAAAAAAAAACTTCAATAGAGCTTTAATGGAGAAGCTTTAATGGTGTTGAAGAAGACATTGTGTTGAAGAAGAAATAGTGGATAGTTAAATGATATGATTTAACTGCAAAATGAAGTTTTAATGATATGATTTAAAAAAAAAGCTTCAATGGAGCTTTAATGGTGACATTGTATTGAAGAAGAAGGGGGAGGAGAAAGGGGGTACGGAATAATTTTAAAAAGAAAATAAATTTAATTTTTAAAAAATATATATATAAATTATATATCAATTATTTAATGTGACAGCTTTTCATTGGTCAAAAAAATTAAATTTGAGCCCTTTCACGCGCCTATGGCGCGTGTATACACGCAGAGGGTCAAAATGATGTATTTGCAATGGAATAAAGAAGAATCGTGGGGTACTAGGTCGAAGTTAAAGTTTAGGTGACTTTTTGCAAAATTCGGATAAGATTAGGGGGTCTTTATGTATTTACTCTTTTTATGACTTGTATATTTATCGAATGTCTTATATGACATGTCCAACTTTTTAATGACGTGGTGGATTTTGAATGATAATTGACGGAGTTTTGGATTGTATTTAATGTTGATGAAGATTTATAGCATCATTCAAGTAAGAGAAAATACACCATTTCACCTTTGAACTTATCCGCTCAACTTAGTTAAGTACTTTAACTTAACTTATAATTATTGATTCAGCTTAACAACTTCCAAGTGAATTAAATAAAACTTTAAAATTACAATCTCAGTCTCACAACGAAGAGTGCACTACACACGCATCATGTCATTGGCACGTAAGAAATTATTTTTAAAAAAAAATGCCCACACACACTATTTTTATATATTTTTCAAAAAAAAAAGTAAAAAATATATATACTATTTTATTTATATATATAAGAGAAAATACATAAAAACCCCACAAATCTTGTTCGGGATTTTCAAAAAGACACTTAAACTTTGAATTCAACCTGTTATCCCACGATTCTTACTTAATCAGTTGCAAATACATCATTTTTCACTGAATTTCAATCACAATAAAGAGAATGAATACACGCACCAATCAGATGCTGCCACATGTTAAATATATTTAATTTCAAATTTTATTTATTTTTTAATAAATTTTTCCTTTTTATTTAATTTATCACCCCACCCCCTCTTCCCCCATCCCACCCCATCCAGCAACTCCCCCTCCCCCGCGCGCGTCCAGCAGCTCCCCTCCACCCCCATTCAGCACCCCCACCCCCCGTCCAACACCCTCACCCCGTCAGCATCTCCCCCTAACCCCCCTCCCCCCACACACACTGTCAGCATCTCCCATTCAGTTTTATTTTTTTGATTCAAACCACTTCAAAAAATAGTTTTATGATTGAATTGAGTTTTAAAGATAGTTAAATGATATGATTTAACTGCAAAATGGAGCTTTAATGATATGATTTTAAAAAAAAAGCTTCAATGGAGCTTTAATGGTGTTAAAGAGCTTTAATGGTGTTGAAGAAGACATTGTGTTGAAGAAAAAATGGTGGGTAGTTAAATGATATGATTTAACTACAAAATGAAGCTTTAATGGTATGATTTTAAAAAAATGCTTCAATGGAGCAAAAATGGAGGAGCTTTAATGGTGACATTGTGTTGAAGAAGAAAGGGTAGGTGGGGGGAGGAGAGAGGGGGTACGGGATAATTTTAAAAAGTAAATAAATATTAATTTAAAAAAATATATATAAATTATATATCAATTATTTACACGTGACAGCTTTTAATTGGTCAAAAAAGTCAAATCTGAGCCCTTTCACGCGCCTGTGGCGCGTCTATACACACAGAGAGTTAAAATGGTGTATTTGTAATGGAATAAAGAAGAATCGTGGGGTAATAGATCGAAGTTAAAATTTAGATATCTTTTTGCAAAACTCGGACAAGATTAGGGGGGCCTTTATGTATTTACTCTATATTAAATAAAAAAGAAACCCCCCACCCCTATTTTCTTTCTTCTTCAGACCCCCCCCCTCACCCCACCCCTGTCTTCCTTTTTCTCCTCTTCCGGCCCTCACCCCCACCCCCACCCATGCAAACACCCCCTCCACCTTTTTTTTCTTTCTTATTTAGATCATCTCCACCCCTACAAACGCCCCCTCCCCCCATCATTTTTTCTTTCTTGTTCAAATCATTTCCCTCCCCCCACCTCTCTCCTCCCCACACCCTGTAAACGCCCTCCTCTCTTTCCTTTTTTTTTTGTTCAAATCATTTCCTCTTCCCCCCCCCCCCTTCTTTTTCATCCCCCACCCATTTTTCCTTTCTTCTTCGAACCGTCAAAAAACCCCGCCCCTGCACACCCCTCTCTTTTTCCTCTTTCAGCCCCCACCCCATACATACACGAAAAATGCCCCCCCCCCTTTAATTTCTTTTTTCTTTCTTCTTCAAACACAAAAATACTCCCTACCATGTCAAAAATAATTTTTTTCATTTGTTTTACTACTCAAAAATTATCTTATTAGTAAAAAAATTCAAGAGTAAAATCAAAAGAATTCTCATTGATGATAAGTAGTTCAAAGACAAAATTATCGATTTAATTTAATTTTTGTTTAAATTTGAGAGAGTTAATTGAAGATTGAGATGGTGTTCAATAGGAAAAAATCTTAATTTGGTGTCTTTGTGGTTCTTTTTTGGTGGTGATAATGGAGAAAAATGAAAGAATTAAAGGAGAGAGTTGGTGGAGAATGAATTTGAGGTTGTTAATAGAGGAATTTATGGTTAGAGAAAATTAGTGTTGTTGTTGAATTGTAGTTGATGTTTTGGAGAAGAAAGGGTGTCTAGTTTTCTTTTCTTTTATTAAAAATTTTATTATATTTAAAATATAATATTAGTCAAATTGATTTTTTTTATAAAATATATGCGGGTTTTTTCTTGAAAATGTCACGTCAGCATTAGGGGTAAAACTAATTCACTTTAAACTTATTATATAAAATGTACGCGTTTTATAAAGATTTATTTTAAATGCTTATATTTTATAATAAGATATAAAGCTTTATTTAAACGCGTATCATATAAAACTATTTACTTTTGAAAAGCGTAAATAATTACTCCCTCCGTTTCAAAAAGAATGACCTACTTTTCTTTTTAGTTCATTTAAAAAGGAATGACCTCTTTTCTTTTTTGTCAATACTTTAATTTCAATTTTTCACATAACATATTTAGGAACATAAGATTAAGAGACATTTTGACACAATTTTAAATTAACGCCACAACATTTAAAAAAAAAATTATATTAGAATCATTACTCAAATAGAAGGTGTCCACCAATACCCACAAACTACTTCTCCCTCCGTTTCAAAAAGAATGACCTAGTTTGACTGGACACGGAGTTTTAGAAAATAAAAAAACTTTTGAATTTTGTGGTGTTAAATTAAAGATATGTCAAATGTACCAAAATGTTCTTCAATCTTGTGGTCTTAAACATGTCATGTGGAAAGTTAAAATTAAAAAGTTGCTAAAAAAGGAAAGGAGTCATTTTTTTAAACGGACTAAAAAGGAAAGTAGATCATTCTTTCTTAAACGAAGGGAGTACTAAGAAGGGCCTACGTCTACCTTGTTTTTACGATCCACAAACTACTAGGAGAATCGCTTTGACTAGGATGATACTTGATTACAACTAAGGTTGTTAAGTGGGCCGGGCCGGGTCAACCCGAAACCGGCCCTTTAAATTTATCCGGGTTGTGGGCTGGGGCCAGGTTGGGGTTAAGTGGTCCGGGCCGGTCTCAACAGTAAAAATTTTAAAAATAGCCCTAACTCGGCCCACTAAACCCAACCCGGTCAAACTCACCTAAATCTGGTCAAATCCGATTAAAAATTCGGTCAAACCCTGTAAAAGAAAAAAAGTTTGTTTCAATGTACACTATATATACCCACCTATATACATTTTAAATACGTTAAACAATATATATACACTATATATATAGTATATACTACATTAGAATTTAAAAAATATATACACAATTACACATATATATGCACCATTCAATGTATATGTACTACTTTAAATAAAATATACTACAATATATATACATTACAATATATATATATAGTTATATACTAATTTATAAAACATATACACATGTATACGTTAAATATACACATCTATAGAAGATATATTCACATATATACGCTCTATTCAATGTATATGTACGACTTTAAATAAAATATACTACAATATATATACATTACAATATGTGTGTGTGTGTGTGTATATATATATATATATATAGTTATATACTAATTTATAAAACATATACACATGTATACGTTAAATATACACGTCTATAGAAGATATATACACATATATACGCACTATTCAATGTATATGTACTACTTTAAATAAAATATACTACAATATATATACATTACAATATATATATATATATATATATATATATATATAGTTATATATATATATATATAGTTATATACTAATTTATAAAATATATACACATGTATACATTAAATATACACGTCTATAGAGGATATATTCACATATATACGCTCTATTCAATGTATATGTACTAATTTAAATAAAACATATACTAAAATATATATATACTAATATATATATATATATATATATATATATATATATATATATATATATACTACAATATATATACAATTTATAAAACATATACACATATATACATTAAATATACACATCTATAGAAGATATATACACAAATATACAAAACATATGCTACTTAATATAATAAATTAATAATACTTGGTAGTAAATTAATAATATATTAGAAGTAAGTTTTTAATTTAAACTAGAAATTCAATTTAAATCATTAAATGAAAAAAATTACAAAGTATGAACTAAGGAGTGAATGAATGTTGAATTTTATTGATTGCGAAATGATCCAAAATTTATAATTTACATGAATGAAAAATCTACTAATTATGCATCATTTTTTCCAACTCATTCATGTTAATATTAACGAGAACTTGTATAGGATAGTCAAAGTCAACGGGGGCAAAATCATGCATTGGACTTGATTCTGTTGAGTTCTCCCGTGAAGACATAATTTCTTCAAGTTTCTGCTCGTCGTTCGGCTCCGGTTCCATTTCTTGGTTTCCGTGAAGACATAATTTCTTCAAGTTTCTGCTCGTCGTTCGGCTCCGGTTCCATTTCTTGGTTTCCGTGAAGACATAATTTCTTCAAGTTTCTGCTCGTCGTTCGGCTCCGGTTCCATTTCTTGGTTTCTTCTTTCCGCTCTAATCCAATCTCTGAGGCAAACTAGAACATTCATTGCATTGTTTTTCAATGAGTGTCGGTTGTCTCCAAGCCGATGTCGTCCCTGACTAAAGGCGCTCTCTGATGCAACGATTGAAATTGGAGCATTCAAGATATCTCTAGCTAATCTTGAAAGCACAGGATATTGTGTTTCATTACTCCTCCACCAATCCAACGTGTTGATCCGTCGTCTACGATCCTCTAGCGGCGATCGAAGATAATATTTCAGCTCTTTCCTATAAGTTGATGTGTAAGCTTTGTCATCAACACTGTTCCAACAAGGTAAATCATTAAAGGAATCAAGAAAACCACTATGTGCCGACCTTTTAGAAGATGATGGCTCCTCGGGAGGATGAGGAGCGACAGATGGAGTGATATTTGTAGGTACGGCTAAATCAACTAAATCAGCATAGTGATTATATAATTTTTCTATGTATTCATTTGCATCACCCATAGCCGTTCACAAATCAGGTTGTACTTGTTGAGAATCATTGTTAGTATCTATTTCTAAGTTAGCATAAATAATAGTACTAAAGTGACACATAGTATTATATTTCATGCCCGGATTTATCATAGCACCAACCAAGTAAATAGGAGGAATCGGGAAAAAATATTTTTTAAATTTAGTAAACATGGCACCAACATCTTCATTATAACCTTCTTTATTTTTATATTCTTTGAATAAACCAGAAATATCGGCTATATATGCCAAAATATTATAAACAGTATGATAATAAGCACCGAAAAATTCAACCGTAGCTACATAATTTTTTTCTAAAAACTTAACAAGATCATTAATTACAACTCAATCAGAATCATGTAGCATGCAATCAGCAGAATTAACAAATGAACCGCAATGTTGGTTAAAAGCTAGTGTAATAGGAACTCTACATGTATAACAAGTTTTTAAAAAATCATACGTAGAATTTCATCTAATATCAATTTCCTCAGGCATCCATATCGGTGCAAGTCCATTTTCTTGACATTTAACTTTAAATTCTCTAATTCTCGATCTACGATTATTTTCTTGAAAAAAAACAATAGCATGACGGATTTTTTTAATATAAAACTCAAAAAACTCAAGACCATCTTTTACAATTAAATTATATATATATAACACGCACACTTAAGATGAAAAATTTCAGGCAACAACGGAGATAGCTTAGATTTTAACTTTTTTATAGCAGTCTTGTTGTTAGAAGCATTATCAAAAGCAATACATAAGATTTTATTTTCGATACCATAAAATCCGATAACTTTAACAATAGAATCAGCAATAAAATCTCCAGTATGTTTACGGTCTTCGTCATATAAAAAAGCAAGAATACGTTTTTGCATCACAAAATTACTATCCATCCAGTAACAAGTAACGGTTAAATAATCATTTTTATTTACAGCACGACCAAGATCAGAATTAGGGACAATCTACATTGAATATTTTTTAACAATGTTGATAAATAAAAACAATATTGTTAATGAATTCTAAAAATATCAGACCGACAAGTACTTTTAGGAATACCATTAAACATAGGATTATAAATTGCTTGAATATAATGAATAAAGGCATTATAAGAAGGAAAACTAAAAAGCAAACAACCCACAGCTATCATTTTAGCTATTTCTTTCTGGCCCCTCAATTTATTATACTTCTTCGTTACCTAATCGGTTGTTGGGTCCATTCTAATTTGTGTTGGCCTACCAACATCCCACCACCTCGTGCAATATTTAACTCTCTTTCATGAGCATCATCTATATGTCTCATTAACGTACCCGTACCCCCTTGTTTGCCTCCGTTTTTATGTTTATATATTTGTTGACAAATATTGCATTGCACCTCAGTATTTGATATACGTTCAAAAAATTGTCATGCAATACTAGTTGTTTTACGAGCTCTTGGGGCACGGGGAGGACGGGAAGGGAGATTAACCGATTGAGATCTAACGTTAGCATTTTCTACTGCGGGTGTCTCACCAATATTTTCATCATCTTCGTTTAAATTAACCGCATCTACTTCATTTTCTTCTTCTATACCGTAATTTTCTTGAGCTTCTACATAATCCATACCGTGAGCACCTACACCTATTTCTTCCTCAAAAGGTGTACCAAGCGGTACCGGAGGCGAAGGCACACGGGTATATCTACTACTTGAAATACCTCTACCGCTAGTAATTTGCTTTTTACTACCACTACCGCTTTCGGAATAAAAAAATTTAACACCTTTAGTAGCGAGGTTTCTTAATTTATCCATAATATAAATTAAACTAAAAAAATTCAAAATACACAAATATAATAAAATTAAATATTCAACAATTAATACAATAAATAAAAATTAAACGTAAGAAATGGAACGACAATATCAAATTTTGGAAGTATACGAAGGTTGCGACTTTAGAAACTTTCACTCGTACTTTGTAATCGCAAAATTAAAAAATTAAAGTGAGTACTTTAGGAAATTAAATATATTGAATATTTGAGAATTGAGATTTGAGAGAGTGAAAAATTGTGTGAAAAATGATTTGAAGGTGTAGGGTCCAAACGGCTAGTTTGACCCAAATATCAAAAAAAAAATTGAAAAAATATAAAAAACTTATCCGAGCCTGACCGGTTAACCGACAGGCCTAGACCGGACTTGGTCCGGATTGGGTTAATCGAGCCCAACCAAAAAACTTAACCGGCCCAAGACCCGATACCCTACAGCCCATGAACTGAGCGAGCAGGGTCAAATCGAACCAATTTTATTAAATAGGTCGGTTCAAACCGAATTAAGCCGGGTCAACCTGGCCCATTTGACAGGTTTAATAACAACCCAAAACTGTCAGATAAGATTTATGTACAATTATATCCTGTCACATTGTTGAGTTGATGGGAAACACAATCAAATGGAAATAGTAATGAGAATATCAATTAATGTTCACATTTTGCCTTCGTGTGACGTCTTCTTAGAAAATTCAATGGCCGGTGGTATATGAAATTCTGCTTACGTCATGCAAATTCAATCAGTGAGTGATCATTTACGTCAATCTATATTCTTACTTTATAAAGTGAAATTGATAAGTATTACATATAAGGGAGGGAGGATCTCCCTTTTTTTTATAGTCATCACAAATTTTGTAATGCAATTAAATAGTTATATCTGTTTATTTATTTTTTATACATACTTTTACATTTATTCCTATGTATTATTTTATAATACTTTGATTTGATATTTTGTAATTAAACTACACGTAGTATTTTTTTTTATATATAAATCTCTTCTTGTTCCTTATTAGACTACTTATTCTTTTTTATTTATTTTTTATATTAAAAATTAATTATTTTTCTTTCCAATCTATTTTAGAAAATCACGAAAGATTTATAACTTTTTTCACATTATTATTATTATTATTGTTTTTATTATTATCAAGTAACTAAGTAAAGTATGAATAACTAAATTTAAATTTTTAAAATATAATTAATAAGGATTATTTCATATATTTTGCCCTTAATATATTAAATTCTTAAGTTATTTGTCAAGTCAGAGAAACAAGTAAAAAGGAATTGAGAGAATATCCTCTTCTTTTTTTTCATTTTGTTTGATCCTTATACTAAAAATAAAATTTTCTTGAGAGAATACTCTTTTCTCTTCTTCTTTTTTTTTTCATTTTGTTTGACCCTTGTATTAAAAATAATTTTTTTTTGTTTATTATTTTAGCAAATAAAGAAATATTTATTATTTTCTTTCAATATTACTCTTATCATTAAATAACTATACAACATAATAGTTGTCAATCATATGCTTTCAAATCGTAATTATAGAGATAAATAAACCAACTCCTATTAAACAACTACTTATTAATAGGAGTATCAAATCAACAAATGTAAAATAAAATGAAATGGATAGAATGCATATTTTTTTTTTTTTACATTTTAATAAAATTTGTGCAACTTTGAAGTTAGAATCTCATTTTCAATCAGAGCATTTTTTTAATCATACTTATTCTCTTTTTGAGTACTGTGTTTGGTACAATCATTTTTTCAATTAAAAATATTACTTTAAAAATATTTTTTTTAAAATTAATGTGTTTCTTACTTATTTTCTTATATTTGGTATGTAAGAAAAATATTATTTAAAAATTATTTCTATATAATTTAGATAAATACTATGAGAGATGAGGTATGAAGTGGCGGGGATGGGAGTTGTGATGGGGTGAAAACAAAGTGTATTGAAGAGCGAAGGGCTCAATGAATGTGAAATGTAGAATATAATTTTTCTACTTCCACAAAATTATTTTTATAAGTCTAAAAAGACTTATTTTCTAAAGAAAATATTTTTTTTCAACAATCTATCAAATATGATTTTTCTTTTTTAAACATGCTGAACACATCACTCATTGATTTTAAATTAAATTTTATGTCCATTCATATTTGTTAATTTCCTTCGTACTTTCTTTTTCATAAATAAAGTCCTTTAAAAGTTATTCAAATATAACGAAAAGACTTTAATAATCATAGTAGTTTACCATACAAGACATAATCAATGTATTACAAAATTAAATTAATTATATCATAGAAAAATGTGATTTAAGTTATATTTTTTAAAAAATTATATTTTATATTCTTTATCATGAGCTTGGATCCGGGCTTAGCACGGGCCTTATGCAACTAGTATAATATTAGGTGATTTCATAACAGGTCTTATACAATAATGTATTATTTTTAGTTAAATTATAATCTTTTATGTTATTAGTACAACAACAAGAAACGAATCCAGAATTTGAAGATTATGTTTGTCACATTATCTAAATAATAAATGAGTCGAATTTTTTTAGTTTTACATTACCATTCGGGTTATTTATCTTTTGCTATCTTTATAGACAAAATCGAATATGCATATTTAGAAATGTGTTCTTTTTGATATTCCGAGATTATATATATTTAAGCAGTCCATTTTTTATTTTATTTTAAAAAAAGAGGTTAGTATCCAAATTTTGAGTAAAATATTACACGCTAAAAATTCAAGCTTGTATAAACTATCTAATATCTTTATATTTAAAAAAAAAAAAAGAATTGTAACTTCAATCCAATCATCTTCACTTAGGGTGAATGTCGATGAAAGATCAAAATGACTTTTAAATTTAAAATATGCTAACATAATAATATCCATCCATTTTAAAACTTAAAAAGCATTTAAAAAATTTATTATTTAAATACATTTTTCTGGAGTGAGTATAATATTTATGTTTAAAACTTCATATTCATTGTTATGGAATACTTACAAGACATGCGATCAAAATTTTGAAACTCAGCGAAAGTGAAAGTTAAAAAAATAAAAAATTAATTAAAGGAAAAAGAACAAATCTGAATTATAAATAATAGAAGAGGTAAAGAAAAACTAATCAAAAAGAAAAAACTCAGCAAGAAAAAAATCAAGCCAAAATTAAACAGCATTGCTGCAGATGGGCTTCAAACCCTCGACAAATGCGTGGCCACTTTTCACCTTTTGCCACTGACACCAGTTGCGCGGATTTCCAATAAAAGGGGCAAATAATTTCGCAGTTAAATAAGAGTTCTTCAAATTTTAAAAATTAGGTGAAAGGAATAAAACAAATTTAAATTTTTTTAAAAAATATTTTCATTTCAATAACTTTGAAAAGTTGTTCAACAACTTTAATAGTTGTTCGACAACTTTGTGAAGTTGTTCAACAACTATTAAAGTTGTTCGACAATTATACAAAGTTGTTCGACAATTATACAAAGTTGTTCAATAACTGTGCGAAGTTGTTTTACAACTGTGCGAAGTTGTTCAACAACTGTGCAAAGTTATTGAGACAACTAATGCAATTATCGAACAACTGTTCCACTTGTTTAAACGACTTTATCTTTTTAACTTGATAACATTGTGGGACCCACTTATCCCCTTTTTTTAATTAAAAATTTGAGAGGGTCTATGAACTCATTTTTCTCCCAGTTGCCCTTTGGATATTCCGCATTCAAAACTACAATATATCCTATTTTATTAAGGAAAAAGGACACTGTCTATTCTATTTTGAAAAAGAAATAGCTCAAGTTTTATCTAATAAATAATAAATAATTAGTCAGTTATTATATTCTCAAATTATAGCACTGTTCTAAGCTCAGAAACTAAGTCACTTTTTTACTTTTTTATTATATTATTTTTCTAATTTTGTAATCATCCTTCTTTCTCAATCTTTGATAGCGAAGAATCCCACGATTTTTTTTTTTTCTAATTCTTAATTTTTTTCAAGCTAAATTATCTAAATTGATTTTATTTTTGAAATAGAGGATGGCGTGGATGAATCAAAAAGGAGAGGTGGCTAACAAACCCACAAAATTTTTATCTTTTTTCTTCTAATTCTTAACTTTTCCATCTAAATTTTTTAAATTGAGTTGAATATTTTGAAATGAAGGATGGTGTGGGTGGATCTAAAAGAAGAGGGCGAAAAGAGAAGAAAGAATGTGTAAAATATGGAGGTTGATCGGGAATAGAAAGGAAATGACTATTGCGTTGAAGCCTAAAGTAATGGTGGATAAGTATGTGAAGAAGGACTTTAAAGGAAATGAGTTGTTTTTGAGAAAAAAAAAATTGTGTTTTATGATTTGAAATTTGAAGATTTGAATATCGGTGAGTTTAAAGAGTTTTTGGAGAAATGAAGGCGGGTATATTTGTTGTATAGAATATTTATATGTATAAAATATATATAGAGACTGTTTAGAAAGTTTATAGAAACTGTATAAATATTATATAAAAACTGTATAAATATTGTATAGATACTGTATAAATATTGCATAAAATATGTATCTGAATAATTATTTCAACTAAATATTTTATATAATAGATATAAAAATTATATACTTATAGAATATGTATTTAAATAATTATTTCAGTTAAAGATTGCATAGAATGTGTATAAAAACTGTATAATTATTGCATATAATATGTATATGTATAAGACGTGTATAGAAGCTGTATAATTATTGTATAGAACATCTATTTAAATAATTATTGCAGCTAAATATTATATAAAATGTGTAATTAAATAATTATTGTGTAGAATATATATTTTGTATATTATCTGTATAGAAATTGTATCATTGTTGAATAAATTATGCATATGTATAAGATGTGTACATAAATGGTATCATTGATGTATAATGTATATGTATCATTATTATATAAAATATTTTATTTTTACATAACAAATAAAAATATACTTCACTTGTATTTAATTAACAAAAAAAAAAAATAGAGTGATAATTACAATTATAAAAATTTGTATTTGACTGTTACAAAAAAAAACTACGAGGTTTTATGTGGTTGTTTTTTAATTAGAATTAAATTTTTTAATTAGAATTAAAAAAGTATAAGACAATTGTTTTATTTAAATAATAAAAAGGAGATGAGCCTCACTCTTTATTTTTTTTTTTAATCAACTACAACCGTCAAAAGATATTCAGCCAATTGAATGGCTAGAATATGAAAATTGAATTTCATAATTATTTTCGTGAATTTTGTTTGCACAGAAGTATTATTTGTGTTTTTTTTTTTCCTTTTATTTATATATACATACATATATATACAAAGTTTTCACCGAAGTATCCGAATATTGTGACATCTCCAACCTCATACATAGATCGTCTCTACAATAATATATATATACATATACTAATTTAGGATACATGCGTTTTACGTTTATATCATGTCAACTTATAAAATTATATATAAAAAAATAAAATTATTTAAAAATAGTAGCAATTAACATTAAAATAATTTTTTCAGTTCCTCCATTCTATTGGAAATATCCAAATCTATGCAAGAATCAGAGAATATCAACTGTAGTCAGCTAATCATATTCAAAAAATATAAAATTAAAGAAAAATTATCATTAATTACAAGCAACAAAACAAAGAAAATCGAGGCCAGTGTTGATGTCAACATAACATTTTTTGTTGTACTACATTATAAGTTTACATGTCCATTATATATAGTAAATTCTCCATTGCTCCCAAATTGATTAGATCACTCTTTGAATTTCAAACTCTCCTCTCTTTTACAGCATATAAAGTCAAATTTTTCGTCGCTATAAACGTGAATACTGCAAGCATTTACTTTTCAACTATTGAACCCACTCACATAAATTATTCAGGTTCTCGAAAAAAAAAAAAACCCGGAAAAATTCTATCAAATATCACATATTCATAAGATAACGAAAGGAGACACTACATGTTCATAAATCAATGGACTTGCTTAGAACTTATATTGATGTAAGCGTCAATAGTAGATTCGACAACTCAACCGTATTGATGATCCCGAAAAGGATCGCACCCCAAGGAAGTTAATATAGCTAGCATAACCCGACACAAATATTAGTAGCTGATTTTACGGCTCAAACTTGTGACTATATATATAGGTCACACAAAAATAACTTTATCATTGCTCCACAAGATTACTCGCCACAAAGATCCTTTTTCTATTATTTTTTTTATTTATCAAATTATATAAAAAAAAAAATCTTAATGGGAGTAGTTAGAAGTCAGATGTTGGCTAATCATTCACTAAGAGATGATACTGTAGAAGGTGTTTCCTTGTCGTCCCAAAATCTGCAGACGTGTTCACCAATCGGTATTTTCTTTCTCATCTCATCCACATAAAGCAATATTCTAATAAAAAAGTTAAAATCTTATACATTAATAATGCAAATAATTCTTATAACATTATCAATACAGTTAGATAAATTATAATAAGTTATTGCTTACTCTAATAATCGGCTCATTCTTATGACTGTATACAACTCAAGTTCTTCAATCTTCACCGTGCTATTACCCCAAATCACCACATGTTGATCACATTCTTATGAATGCATTGGCCTCAGTGTTGTCAATAACCAAATTCATGAATTGATCAAATCTAGGAACAGTTTCCACAACTCAGCGATTGACATTCAACTTAATTTGGAGATTTGTGTCCATACACTTTTTGAGATCTGAAGACTAACTCGTTCTATTCATCCTTTTTTCCTCTTTTCATCTTTAAGAGGCAAACGGATGTATAAGAAACAATATATAGTAACAGAACTATACATAGTAATAGAAAAAGAAACTATAATCTAGTAACAACACAAGCCATTGTAGCCCTAAAAAGTGAGCTTTGAAAAAGATAGATTATACGTAGACCTTACCCTATCAATGTTGTTTTTGGTCGAACCTTTAGACGAGAGTCCACTGAAAATATCCAGGCAATATAATAGTCCTCGTTACCTCAAGCACAATCAACGAAAACATAATTTGATAACACAAATTAAGACCTGATTATTTTTTTTACTTTTATGACTGTTTTTTTTTTGTTAAATTAATATTTCAAGACTTCAAAAAACTGAACGGAACCTATAATGTTTAAATTAGTCTTTTCGCGTAATTATTTTGCCTACACTATCCAAAGAAAATCAAAGTAAATATTTATTAATTTTTTGATGTTTTGTTTTCACCTTCACCTCCATTCTCATCAAGAACTAATTTATTATATAACCTATCGTGAAAATATGGACTAACTTCATGCTACAATAACTAACTTCAAAAAGTTGAAAAAAAATTCCCTGCAGGCAATGAGACTAAGTCTTATTATTTTTTTCCTGGGCATTGATTTCTTCCTATATAGCATCTCTCCTGCAAGAATGATTGAAGGCTTCAACAAATGATTAATATTAATTTGGCTTTCTAATTATATTTGAAGTTTTATTTAAATGTGTAGTATAATTTTACACCTATATTTTTTGTAAATATGATCTCTAATTAAGTAATTTTATTAATTATTATGTCTAACTAAATTTAAACTGCACATTTAAATACTTTCAAATATAATTTAAAAATACTTTAATAATGACAATCAAAATTCAAAACATTTTAGACATGATATATATCGACATATCATAGAAATCATAAAATTATATAGTTGATATGTGTCAACTATTGCTATTTGCTAGCAACAACTCAAGAGAGTCACGTGTTAATGTCGTAGTCTTGCTCCCTTATGTTACATCAATTTTAATATATTTCTATAATTACTTATATTTGTTATTAAAATGATCTCTAATAAAGTAATTTTATTAATTATTACGCTTAAATAAATTTAAACTACATATTTATATAAATTTCTAATATAATTTAAAATATTCAATAACAACAATCATAACTTAAAATACTTAAGACATGATATACATTTACACGATATACAAATATTAAAAATCATATATAATGCATATGTGTTGATCATAGTTAACAACGACCCAATAGAGCCACGTATTAGTGTTGTAGTGTCTTAGCGCTATTATATTACGTCAATTTGATAACTTGTGATCGAATCATTACTTATATTTGTTGTTAATGTTTGATTAAGATTTTTAAATATTTTAATCACGACAGTCAAAATTCAAAATACTTTAACATGACAGACATCAACACATTATAATAAAAATAAAATCATTTAATGCATACGTGTCAACCCTACATATATATTACTAGTTTAACCCACACGTGTCTCGCACTTGTAACGTTTGACCATTTAAAATTAAATAATTTTGTCTATTACGGAGATTTTTAATAAAGTGTAAAAGCTCAAATCAGTTTTCAAAAATATTTCACACTTTAATATAATAATATAAATATAAACATATGCACATATATATTTTACCACCAGAAGTTCCTAGTAGTTGACGGATCATCACTTTTGCGTTTGTCATATAGTTTTGCTTTTTCTTGTTGACACGGGCTAAGAGAGACGCATCAATTTGAACCATATTTGTGCTATGATTACATATTTAAAATCTTTCTTTATTTTTAAAGTCAATTTTTTTACAAAATCATTGATTGCATTCTTATTACGTACTTAATTTTTTTTTTAAAATCTGATACTTCTTAAATTTTTCGTATTCTAATGGTTTTATATTTATTTCTAGATTTTTCAAATCTTCTTAAAATCAAATTTAGTTGATTTAGAATTCTTAAACTAATGAAAAAAGTATTAGTTGTCATTAATTTTGATGACTAATAAGGAAATGTTTTACCATAAATATATTTAACTGATTTCAACTCTTAAATTAGAAAAAATAGTAAAATTTTGATGACTTATAGGAAATGTTTTACCATAAATATATATAATTAATTTTTAAATCTTAAATATTAAAAAAAATTAGTGAAAAAACGATTTTGTCTAAAGCAAAGACTTTTAATGAAGGGCAAAATGTTCAAACAATATTTCTAAGACCCTTCACACTTTTAATATATTATAGATATAGATTACTACTATCACACACATTAGACCAAAAAAAGTTATTTTATGAAATAAATAAATTATACATTTTCTAACTTTTTATTTTAAATTATTCTCAAATTAAAAATAAAAGAAAAATAACAATTTAGACTCTTTCATCAATTTCTCTACGAATTAAAAGGAGTCGCATGGATATTTCTGTTAATTTTATCTCTTTAATTCTTTATAGGAGTAAGTATTAATTATTTTAATTTTCATTTAGTCAGTTCAATTCTTTCAATTTTCTTTTACTATTTTAATTTTTTTAATTTCTACTTTTTAATCTAATTTTTTTTTTTTTTACATTAATTATGTTCCATTTTCTTTCTTTTTATTTCTCAATTATTACTTCTTGTAATTTTATGTTATGTCACATATTTTTTATTTTATTTTTTGTTTGTTCATCTAGCATAACTGATTAACTACATTACTATTTTAATTTTTGAATTAAGGTAGAATTTTATTGTTGAACGAGTTTACAGACTCATATTTTCTTTTCTTTTGATTAAATTATGTGGGTCGTGAAAAGTTATCAAAAAATATGAATTAATTATTTTTATAATATTAGTTGTAAATATATATTTATTTATTAATATATTTTAATAAATAATATACGTACCTTAAATATCAATTTAGTATCTTTTATAAGGGTTAGTTGTTATCAAATACGAGTCTTATTTTAGACATGGTGGACATCAATACATTATATAAATTATAAAACTCATATAGTTCATGTGTATCAATTTGGTTAACAACAATCCTAAAAAGTCGTCCGCTAATATTGTGGACGCGCTTATGCTCTCGTGTTACGTTGATTTGACAACTTGTCAATTATTATTTATATATGTTACTAATACGACCTCTAATTATTAATTATGTTTAAATTATTTTCTTTTATAATCATGGTATCCGAGCCAACTTGCAATAAATTTAAACTATATATTTAAAAAATTTGAATAATAACAACAGTCAAAATTTTAAAATACTTTTAGACATAATAAATATCGACACATTATAACAGATTATTTTTAGTCAACGTGTCACAAGCATACTCTTATTTTTTTTTTTTAGAAAAAACAAAGATTCAAATTAGATTTTCTCGCCTATTTACTACGGCGACGAAAAACTAAATTTGAATCCTAAAAATTATACAATTCACATATGTTAACCCCAGTTAACAACAACTAAAAGATATCAAGACGCATTAATGTTATAGTCTTGGACCCCTATATTATGCTGATTTGATAATTTATGAATCATTACTGATACTTGCTATGAATATGTTCTTTAATTAAGTAATTTTATTAAATATTATATTTAAATAAATTTAAATTCTATTTAAATAATTTAAATATAATTTTAAAATATTTCAATATCGACAGTCAAAATTCAAAATACTTTAAACATGATAGACATCAGCATATTATAAAAATCATATAGTTCATGTATGTTGATCCTAGTTAACAACAACTCATGAGAGTCATGCATTAATGTTGTCATCTTACGTCCTTATGTTACTTCGATTTTATAATTTGCAAATTATAATTTATATTTTTTATTAATATGATCTCTAATTAAGTAATAGAGTATTATATTCAAATAAAATTTAAATTGTATATTAAATTAATTATAAATATAATTTAATTTATTTCACTAGCGGCAGTAATAATCAAATCATTATATACATAATAGATATTGACACATTATAGAAATCATGAAAATCACAAAGTTCACATGTGTATACCCTAGTTAACAACAATTAAAGATATCAAGACATATTATTATTGTAGTTTTGTACCTCTATGTTACAATAACTTGATAACTTGTGAATATTACTTATATTTAGTATTAATATGACCTCTAATTAAATAGTTTTAATTAATTATTATATTTTAATAAATTTAAACTATATTTAAATAGTTTATAAGTCTAATTTGAAAATATTTCAATAATGATAATCAAAATTCAAAATATTTTAGACATGATAAATATTGACACATTATAAAAATAATATTTTTTATATTTGTTAAACCTAGTTAATATTTTAAGAAAAATACTTTTGTGATAAACTTTAGAGTTGAATGACTTTTATATAACAAATAAATAAATAAATTTATGTGATAAGTTCAAAATTTAGTTAATCATTGACGACCTTTGCTCAAAAATATTTTAAGAAATTATGATCAATATATAATAAAATTGGTTTTAAAATTTGATGAAAAAAAAGACTCAAGAGAAATAGAGGGAGAAGCACGAAAAAGGGAACAATGAGAATGAGTAGAAGGTGAAGTTTGATGGATCTCCTAGTTTAAAGTTAAATAAATATTTTTCTTCCATATTTAATGATAGTCATAATTTACCCAACATAAATTTTAGTTGCATTTAAGTTTCAAATCTAGAAGATAGTAAAAGGTTAGTATTGTCTTTATACATTTGTGATAATTTTTGGGCCAAAAAATTGTGGTCATTTAACAGCTTCCTATTAGAAATTCAAATTTAAGATGAAAAAGGACAAAAATGTCTAAAAACTAACTAGTTTATAGTGTGAATAATATTTTTTACTATTGTGGTCAAATTTTTTTTTCCTTTACATTTTAATACAATACTTAACTTATTTTTCCCTCTGTTTTTTGATTTTTTCTATTTTCTAAGTAATTAATGTAAAAATTGATTCCTTAATTATCACAATTAATAATTTACTATCCTTTTCATATTTCTTATTATAATTATTGGTAGTTACAACTCAACATTAAAAGATGTACTTATAATTAAGTTGATGTATATTGTGATTATGTGGCGTACCCCTTCAAATTCTTAATAATAAAACATTAGTGCAAGCATATATTTTTGTACCCCTTAAATTTCATTACTTCCTATTAGAAATTCAAATTTAAGATGAAAAGGACAAAAATGTCTAAAAACTAACTAGTTTATAGTGTGAATAATACTTTTTACTATTGTGGCCAAAATTTTTTTTCCTTTACATTTTAATACAATACTTAACTTATTTTTCCCTCTGTTTTTTGTTTTTTTTCTATTTTCTAAGTAATTAATGTAAAAATTGATTCCTTAATTATCACAATTAATAATTTACTATCCTTTTCATATTTCTCATTATAATTATTGGTAGTTACAACTCAACATTAAAAGATGTACTTACAATTAAGTTGATGTATATTGTGATTATGTGGCGTACCCCTTCAAATTCTTAATAATAAAACATTAGTGCAAGCATATATTTTTGTACCCTTAAATTTCATTATTAGTTAATCAATGAAGTTTTAAAGTTTTAATTATTTTTCTGCTTTCAAATTAATTAGAAATTAATGCAACCACCCTCTCACATATCAATTATGACAGTTTCTTATCCATGCAAAATAATGCAATTCTCGTGATTTTAGTATAATTGTTGAGAAATGTAAATGACTAGAGGAAATGGTAATTGACCTATAATAATAATAATAATAATAATAATAATAATAATAATAATAATAATAATAATAATAATAATAATAATAATAATAATAAGTAAATTAAACTTGAAGGAATTATCCAAAAAAAAGAAGAAAAATAAAATAATTTTTTTGGCCAAATAGAGGTGTCACAACATTTTTCTAATGCCTAGCTTCATATATGTATTGATGGTGAGAATTGGAATCTTGAGTTTCTAAATATAAATTTAATATATTTTTTGAAATTCAGGAAATGTGAGTCCTAATAATAACTAAGGATCCTAATAATTTATTTTGTAGTGTCATTTAAAATTTTATTACTTTAGCATTTAAACATTATATATACGCAGATACAAAATCGAAATAATATTTTTAATTCATGAACTTTTAATTATAATTCTTATATTTATTGTGTTTTGACATATTATTTATATATGTTAAATAAAATTTTTAGTAAAAAATATAAATTTATAGCATCTACATAGAGATAGATAAAATCACTTTAATTTTTTGAATTTGAAAACTAAAAAGAAATCTTAACGCATTTGTTGCACTTGAATAATAGTAAAAATTATATTTTTATTTCATAAAATAATTTATCACCGCGCGAAGCGCGATTCATTCCACTAGTAATATGATAAGATTGCTCTTATCATTTACTACTTCTTAATTTTCATGTCAATCGAAAAATGGATAAATAAAGATGGATGAAGGAAGTAACGTTTAATTTTATTTTTAATGAGATATTTATAGTGAAGCAACATCTATAATTTATTTTAGGTCATAAATTACAAAAGTCTTTCCATATTTCTTAAATTTTGTGCCTAGTCATTAGTCAAACTACCTAATAAAAATTTAAATGGAAGAAGTATATTTCTACTCTCAAAGCGGCAGCATATTTATAAGTGCTGCTCAGTACAAATGACGAAAATTTTGAACTAAATGGTCGAAAATATATAATGTATTGAGATTGTATAATAATGTATAACTATGTATATGTGATGTATACACAATTATATATTAATCAATATAATGATGAAAGATTTAGTACATATTACTCAATTTCATGCATTACGTCTAGAATATATGAGTATTTATAATTAAAATCAGTAATAATCATTTAATTTTGATTTTGAGATCATTTTACACCATTTAATAATTTTAAAAACTGTAGATGTATTTAGTATTTCTATCAAGGATAAAATGGGAAACATATATATAAAATACTCTTGATTTTAGAGCTTGAATAACTAAATTGAAATAAACATTTTTAAAAAGAAGGTCAACTAATACGAAACAAGAAAAGTGTATATATATATATATATATATATATATATATATATTTTTTTTTTTTTTCCTTTCTTTTTCAACGTGTTCATTTTTTTTCCAATTTCAACAAATTCAAATCATGATACATCAAATTTACTTTTGTATCAATCAACAATTATATTGTTTTTAAATTTTGCGTTAAATCCAACATTGTCACATGAATGAGAAGAAAAAGGGTAATCTTTATTCTTTCATAGAAATACAAATTTTGGACTAAAAAGAAGAAAAGTGGGAGATCATATTTGCAAGAAATCGGAGGCAGAGGAAACTTCAACAAAGTGGGCCTATTGCACTTTGCACTTCGACAACAATTAATCGAGTGGCCATTTATGTAATAATTAATAATTAAATTATTGGACAATCAATACAAATTTTAATAATTTAAAGTTTAATTATAAAAAAAATTTAATATTTTTATAATTACTGAAAATCTTAATTTTAGGTCTATCGAAATACATAATCAACTCTCGATACATCTAACGAAGATACTTTTTTCTTTGATAAGATACATAATAAGTTCTCGATATATTTTTTCAATTTTGGATCTGTCGAGATACATAATACATCAAACGAAAATATATTTTTTCCTTTGTAAAGATACATAATTAGCTCCCGATATACTTTTTTCGATTTTGGGTCCGTCGAGATACATAATTAGCTCCCGATACATCCAACAAAGATACATAATTAGTTGAAATTTTTTTAATGAATTTATAAGGGTGAGAATTTTTTAAAATATGATAAGTTAAGGTATATTTTTATGTTATTTTTTATAAATTATTTTGAATAAAAAAATTTGACTCAATAAATATTTTGTCTATTTTCCTTGTAAAAATTCGATCTCCTCCAGCAAATGACTTAACTTTAAATATCTCTCATTTGTTGTTGGAAGCAGGGGCGGATCTATGTGTATGGGTGAGGGTGCCACGATACCCGATAACCTCGACTGAAACTTTGTATATACACAGAAGAAATGAGATATAGATTAAGCTTGTCACCCTTAAGATCAAGTAGTTAGATAGCGCCAGTGACAAAGGGAGTTCTCTGTCACCCAGTTGATTCGAGTCCGAATCCCTCCTGGTGCATGTTATTATATTTTTTTTATGTTTTTCCTTGCTTAGGAAGGGCTTCAGCTCTCTTTCTTCACTCATTCACTGTTTCGCCTTTTTCATTGTTTTTTTTTTTAATTCTATTCTTTACTAATCCAATTTTTTGTGTTAATTATTTCTTAAATTTTTAACTTTCTCTTTTGTTAATTACTATTAATCTTTTGTTACGAGTATTAAGTGTATCTCATATCAATGAACAAATAAAAATATATATAAATAGTAAATTGTTTTAAAAATTTAAGTTTTTAAAAATAATTTATTATCATGTTAAAGTTTTTTTAAATTTAAAGGTCTGTTTAATCTTTTATCAAAGTTCACGCTAAATGAAAATAACTATATTGAAACTATAATTTTTACTCCTTCTCAATTATATATGTGTAACAACATATAAAGATAATGGAATATGAATATGTTGAAGTAACGATATTAGATGGTTTATACAACGTTTAATTTTTTAACATGATTTTTTTTCTTTCTGTTTTAGAGTTAAATTCTCTTATTCGTAAAAAGAAGTTGGACTAATTAGGTATCTTGAATCTCAGATATCTTGAAACAGAATATAACTAAATATCCATATTAAATTAATTTGTATATATAAAAAAAAATCAAAATGTAACTCAAAATTTTAAAAAATCGATCCGTTTATCTTAGTGGATAATTTGACATCCGGAACTTAGAAATCCTGGATCCGCCTCTGATTGGAAGGAAAATGTCCACTGATTTTAGACCTCATTACATATTTTTAACTTATATCAAATCTCTTATACGGTAGATTTTAATTTTCTACGTACGAGATTGAAAATAAAATACACTAAATTTATATAAATTATATTTTCTTATTTAAATTGAAATAGGAGTCCAACAATATCTACAAACAATTAATTGGACTAGGAAGATACATGGTAACAGCCAAAATAATGTCTGCTAATATTTTTGTGGGGTTATTTGAGACTTGAGTCAACGGCAAACATAATAGTAATAGAAAACAAAGTGTCTTTTCTATTGTTCAATCAAATATTTGAGAATGCCAAATTAATGTTCACAAGTGTCTTTTCTATTGTTCAATCAAATATTTGAGAATGCCAAATTAATGTTCACAACTGTCTTTTCTATTGTTCAGTCAAATATTTGAGGTTAAATTACTTAAGGTGTAAAAGAAATTAAATTATCAAATTTGATTTTAAGAAGATTTAAAAAGTCTATAAATCTACATTTATAATATATTAAATTCATTAACACTTGAAGACTTTTGATGGTAAAAATATATATGTGCTTACAATAAATTATATGTTTTGAACTTTTTGCACTTCATTAGAAATCTTCGTGATAGATAAATCATCTAATTTTAAATAATTAAAAATTATTCGTGCGACTAAACTAATTAAAAAAATAATAAATATATGATATAATTTATTAAATTATAAATAGAAGATAGACTGATTTTTCCTCTTAAATATAGTGCATACTTCTTTACCGTTAATAAGAGTATAGTTGGAAGTATGACTGTCAAGTGGGCCGGGCCGGGCCAACCCGGAACCGGCCCGTGTTATTTAACCGGGTTGAGATTCGGGCTGGGTTTGGGTTGGGGTCTAAGTGGGCCGGGTCGGGCGCAACAGTAAAAAAATCAAAAACCACCCTAACCCGGCTCACTTAACCTAACCCGGTCAAACCCACCTAAACCCGGTCAAACCCGATTAAAAAATCAGTCAAACCCGGTCAAAAATATAAAAAAAAAACTTTTTTTCAATATACATTATATATACCCACCTATATACATTATAAATACGTTAAACAATATATATACACATATATATAGTATATACTACATTAGAATTTAAAAAATATATACACAATTACACAATTACACATATATACGCACCATCCAAATATATATTTACTACTTTAAACTTTAAAGTTTAAATAAAATATACAACAATATATATATATATATATATATATAATTATATATATATATACACATGTATACGTTAAATATACACGTCTATAGAAGATCTATTCACATATATACACTCTAATCTATGTATATGTAATACTTTAAATGAAATATACTATAATATATATACATTACAATATATATTTGTATAGTTATATACTAATTTATAAAATATATACACATCTATACGTTAAATATACACGTCTATAGAAGATCTATTCACATATATACACTCTATTCTATGTATATGTAATACTTTAAATGAAATATACTATAAAGTTATACATTACAATATACATTTGCATAGTTATATACTAATTTATAAAACATATACACATATTTACGTTAAATATACACGTCTATAGAAGATCTATTCACATATATACACTCTATTCTATGTATATGTAATACTTTAAATGGGATATAATACAATATATATACATTACAATATATATTTGTATAGTTATATACTAATTTATAAAATATATACACATGTATACGTTAAATATACACGTCTATAGAAGATCGATTCACATATATACACTCTATTCTATGTATATGTAATACTTTAAATGAAATATACTACAATATATATACATTACAATATATATTTGTATAGTTATATACTAATTTATAAAATATATACACATGTATACGTTAAATATACACGTCTATAGAAGATCTATTCACATATATATATTCTATTCTATGTATATGTAATACTTTAAATCAAATATACTACAATATATATACATTACAATATATATTTGTATAGTTATATACTAATTTATAAAATATATACTCATGTATATGTTAAATATACACGTCTATAGAAGATCTATTCACATATATACACTCTATTCTATGTATATGTAATACTTTAAATGAAATATACTATAATATATATACATTACAATATATATTTGTATAGTTATATACTAATTTATAAAACATATACACATGTATACGTTAAATATACACGTCTATAGAAGATCTATTCACATATATACACTCTATTCTATGTATATGTAATACTTTAAATGAGATATACTACAATATATATACATTACAATATATATTTGTATAGTTATATACTAATTTATAAAATATATACTCATGTATATGTTAAATATACACATCTATAGAAGATCCATTCACATATATACACTCTATTCTATGTATATGTAATACTTTAAATGAAATATACTACAATATATATATACATTACAATATATATTTGTATAGTTATATACTAATTTATAAAACATATACATATGTATACGTTAAATATACACGTCTATAGAAGATCTATTCACATATATACGCTCTATTCTATGTATATGTAATACTTTAAGTGAAATATACTACAATATATATACATTACAATATATATTTGTATAGTTATATACTAATTTATAAAATATATAGACATATATACGTTAAATATACACGTCTATAGAAGATCTATTCACATACATACACTCTATTCTATGTATATGTAATACTTTATTTTAGTTTTGATGAATTTCTAAAATAAGAACTATTTTGGGACACAATATTTTGGCGTAAACGACAATTACAATGAAAAGAAAAAAGAACTCAAAAGTTGTTATAAATGTATTTACATTATAGTGAATGTCTATCAAGATTTATCAAGACCTACTTTGATATCTATTAGGATTTGAAGCATCTGTCTTTTACTCAGACTAGGAGTAAATTTTTTCTATAAATAGAGGAGTTTTGTTCATCGTATTTACAATCTAATGATCTCTCATCCATCAAGAGAAAATAAGAATCACTTTCTCTATTCTCTCTACTCTTCTTCTTTATTCTTTCTTATTTTATAACACGTTATCAGCACGAAGTCTCTTACCAATTGAGATCTGTACGAAGTCTCTTACCAATTGAGATCTATTCGTACGTGGCTACACAAGTTTTTGAGTCTCTAACTAATTTAGATTATCAACACGAGATTCTGCCAAATAAGGTGAGATTATAAATCTAAAGGTAATTTCAAGGTTAGAAATTTCTTATGTTATCTGTCTTTTGCTACTAATAATATAATTATTGTTGAATTTGAGGAAAAATAATTGGGTTGGAACCATTTATATTTTGAATTTATTTCTCAAGAACAATATTATCAAAAGAGATGATAATATGTTAGGTTCAAATTCCATCGATTTATGCCTAAGACGCCTTTATATGGATAAGACGTTCAGTTTGAATCTCAATGCACCATATTGATATATTATGATGGCCAAGGCAAAATAATGGGTATTTGATGAAAAGTCATGAAATTCGACCCATTGAATATGCTCCATTCCATGAAGTGAATGTGGTAGCAATATATGATAAGTCTGAAATATGATAGCTTACTTCATTCTTGAGGTGTATGTGGTAGCAGTGCATAATATGTCTGAAAGAAGACAAGCAATTGAATGGACGAATATACACGTGGAGGGACAATATGATAATGATCATCAAAAGTGATGATATTTTCACACGCTTATATGATTATAAGATATGCTAGAGAAAAATTCTCTAGATTATATGTATGCCTCGATTTGCTTCTGAAGTAGCAAAATCTTGAAAGAGGTTATAAGCTATCATAATTTGATAGACTTAAGGCACGATTATATTCCATTCCTGGGGAATGAGAAACTTATTAATGTAAACGTGCACTTGCTCACAACTCACCTCCGAAAGAGGTTGAATAATTTTGAAATCTACTTCTGAAGTAGTAAATCTGAAATTTATTCATGTAATAGTAAATCTGAAATTTACTAAAGAAAAAGTACATGTCATGGTAAACTTGGAGTTTACTAGAATAAAAGTTCATAAATTGATATGAACGATTGTGACATCTCGAAGATGTGCATGTATTGAAGAACTAGAAGATTCTTCAAAAATTGTTTATGTCGTTTGTTCTCATGACAAGTTGGTTGGACCAACTACTATTGGGATTGGATCCCTTCAAATCTGAAAATTATAAAAGGTGAATAAGGGCCCGTTCACCTATCATGCGATATGTTGAAAAGATGCATCAATAAGATGATCACATGTACATTCATGGTCAACCTACGTTTGACATTCATAAAGTTACTTGTTCAATATAAATTGAGCATAATTTTCAGATTGTGTAATCAAGATAATTCATCTTGATGATGATGGTTTAGCATTGAATGTCTTCGATAAATATCTAAACCATTGTTAATAAGAATAAAACTTAATGTATTGGTCTGAAATATGATATATTGAAATAACATTTGTATGCATTAGATCAATAAATTATGATTATTTCTTCCCTCTTAATCGGTTCAAGGTCGGGAATCAATTATTCCATCTAATAATTTTGATGTGTGGTATACGATTAATGAATATACCATAATGCACAAAGATGGATTTCTCAAAGAAGTAGAGGATGTATGTTAGTTTTTCTAACATAAGGGGGAGATTATAAGCGCTATGAAATATGTTAGGAATTATCACCATATCCTCATCCAAAAGATAATTCAAGTCAAATGCTGAAAGTATCTCATATTAAGCGCAAGTGCTCTTATTTTGTGTTCCTAAAGGACAAAGTCTATGCATGCGTAACACATGGTAGACTGATCGGTTCCAAATAAAATAGTCCTTGAAAAATAAGGAGCAAATAATCATAATAAGAAGGCAATGAGCTCTTGAAGAGCCTACGACATACCACTTCATGAAACCTTATGAGAGGTTCATGTACCTGAAAATAATGAAGTGATGAGATCTCAAATGTTATGTCGCATTGTGAACCAATACAAAATGATATATCACCAATATCTCTGACACAATATTGACACAATATTGTGAAAGATTACGAGGATATGAATTCTACGTTTATTTAAGCATGCTGACGTAGAAACATTTATCAAGTGACATGAAAGGATGCATTTTGATAAGCGTAAAACTTATTTGATTTGCAGTCCAGACACTTGAAGATGTCACTCATGAAATGTTGAATATTTTCACTTGACAAAACTTATGTGAAAATTTTTAAGGATTCAAACTGCTTGAAGCATATAAAAGTTTCTGGGAAACTTATTTATAATCCTTATATTGTATAAGCTTATTGCTTGAACATCATTGGAACTCTTTGAGAGTTTTCAAAGCAATAGATTATTTACTGAAATTCAAAATATATCGAATTGGATTGGTTATGAAGTACCATATCTTAGTGCAATTAATGCACTCATGTACCTTGCAAATACTACAAGGCCTATCGCCTTTTCAGTCAATTTGTTAGCAAGGTATATTTCTGCTCCTACTATGAGACATAAAAATAGGATAAAACACATGAGCTTGTTTTATTCTAAAGATTGCAGTCCCGATCTTATTGGTTATGCTGATGTTGGGTACTTATCCGAGCCGCATAAAGCTCGGTCTCAAATAGGCTATGTGTTCATATGTTGTGGTACTGCCATATCTTGGAGATATACAAAGCAGTCTATCGTAGCCACTTCATCGAATCATGCTGAGATAATAGCTATTCATGAAGCAAGCCGAGAATGTGTATGGTTGAGGTCCATGATACATCTCATTTGAGAAAAATCTGGTGTGAAATATGACAATCTACCCCAATTTTATACAGAGATAATTCAACATACATAGCACATCTTAAGGGAGGATTCATAAATGGAGATAGAACGAAGCACATTTTGCCAAAGCTTTTCTACATACACGAGCTATAAAAGAATGATGATATTAACGTGCAACAGATTCGTTCAACTGACAATGTGACTGATTTATTTACCAAATCTTCTTCAATTGCAACTTTCAAGAAAATGCTGCACAAGATCGAGATGCAAAGGTCAAGGATGTTCCCATTATGGGGAGTTAATACGCGTTGTACTCTTTTTTCCTTACGAAGTTTTGTCCCACTGGATTTTTCTTGTAAGGTTTTTAATGAGGCAGCCGAAATGCGTATTATTAGAGATGTGTACTCTTTTTCCTTCACTAGATTCTTTTTCCTACTGGATTTTTTCTAGTAAGGTTTTAATGAGGCACATTATCTACCAATTAGACATTTAAGGGGGAGTGTTATAAATGTATTTACATTATAGTGAATGTCTATCAAAATCTATCAAGATCTACTTTGATATCTATTAGGATTTGAAGCATCCGACTTTTACTCAGACTAGAAGTAAATTTCCCCTATAAATAGAGGAATTTTGTTTATTGTATTTACAATCTAATGATTTCTCATCCCTCAAGAGAAGAAATAAGAATCACTCTCTCTATTATCTCTACTCTTCTTCTTTATTATTTCTTGTTTTATAACAAAAGTCAATTTTTTTTGGCCAAAAAATTAATTAGCCAAGGACATCTCAATTCTCTCTCTCAATATATATATATCCAAATTTCATCAACATATGTAACTTCCTCTGCCTCAAATTATCTACATGTTTCTCTTTTACACGCTTTTTAAAAAAAATACTAATTTATAAAAGTTTGACTATCTTACTCTTATTTATGTTTTAAGATATATAATCTCTCTGTCTTGAACATTTACTTTATTTTTGTGTCATCGCCCCATAATTAAAGTGTTTATAGTATAGGTGGCAAATTGGTTGAGTTACGTTGAATTTAGGCCGGTCAAGATAGGTTAAGTTAATAAATGGTACGTCCAAAAATTACTTGGGGTGAAATGGGCAAAAATGTGGGCCATAACCCAACTCGTCCAACTCTTGCTAAATTGTAATTGCTTTATTTATTTTTCTATTATTTTCGGTACCTGGTAAAACTATTATTTCTCGTTATTATGACAATTTAAAACATATCAAATTTAAAAATATTTTAACAAAATTTATTTTAAACTAATTTGAACTAGATATCAATCCTAACTTTAAAATGGACTGAGCTAATAAATAGATAGGTCAATGATTAGCCCAAACTAAGGGCATGTTGGATGGGGTATGATCTTATGAATTAATTTTGACACCTTAGTTTGTTGTCTTCAACAATAATTACTATATTAATTAACAATAAATAGAACAAAAATGATTAATTTTATGACGAACTTCTAATATGACATATAATTAAAGCTATTTTAGAAATCACTACAGATAGTTTGAGACGAATGAAGCATGAGAGGAAAAACAGTCAGATAATAGACTTCTGCCCTCATCTCCATAGAATTCATTTTTGTTGTTTTACATGGAATCATGAGATGTCAAGTTTACACAGAACGTAACATATTAAAACATTTTAGATCACATTACATTCTATGTCATCATCTCCAACATTCGGCAGATCATAGGCAAACGATCAAGTAATATAAGAGAGAGATGATGGTATGAGATAAATCAACTTCTTTATATGATTTTCTTTCTCCTTCTAGTTTTGTTTACCAATTATAATGATCAAAGTCAAAGGAGGAAATAAATTCTTGACCTATAAAAGGTGAAGGTGGACACATAAGTTCACAATCAATTGAAGGAGCTAGAAAATCAATTCTAGTAGTATTGAAACTTTCCACTACAAATGGTTCTGTCCAAAAGCTTCCACTTGTAATATCCTCCAATGCTTCTTGAAAATTTTTATGTTGCTCTTGATAATCAGTGGTATTGTAAGAGGAAAATTCTTCACTTGATGACTCCTTTGGTGACCTGTCTGAACTTTCCAGTACTATATTTTCATGTGAAGCAATACTCATACTAGGACTTGCATTTTTATTTTCCACACTAGTACTTGTTCTTCTAGTATTACTTCCACTATTCTTCTTCTTATTAGATTTCTTGCTTGACACATCACTTGAGGTTGACGCATAATTAGCGCGCTTCTTAAGGGCTGTGTGCCAATGATTCTTTATCTCATTGTCTGATCTTCCTGGCAAGTGAACAGCAATCGCCGACCACCTGTAACAATACAAGTTTACAGTTTGACATTAGAACAAGAAAGGGGATGAATGAAACTATCTTTGGTGAAAATGACAAAATTATATTTTATCGTATAAAGTAATCGAACTTTGCGTAGAAGTATTTAAAATCAAGGAGGTTTGATTTGACACTCTACTGCAGAGGCAGATGTGACCTTTTGGCACGGAGTATATAGATAATACCTAGTAGAAACTTATTAAAATCTTAGATTCAACTCCATGATTTGAAAATCAAAACGGCTGGATACTAAGAATTTTAAAAGTTGGGCATATTAAATTTAAATTTTGAATTTGCCTCAATTTTGCTGACATTGCGAGTGTCAGCTGGTAAAATTGGACATGTTAAAGAAGAATACGTACTTATTTCCAAGTTGAGCATGGAGGTTCAAGATAATTTCATCTTCTTCTTTGGTGTAGTTCCCTCTTTTAACATTTGGCCTTAAGTAATTCATCCATCGAAGTCTGCAGCTTTTTCCACACCTTGCTAGTCCTAATTCACCAACACCAACAATCGGTCAGTCGGAATAAGTCTACAATAGTATGATAATTATTATGAAACTTAGATGAAGTTGTTCAATATTCGGTTCAGATGAACCTAGAAATTATGAGCTAGATCTTCCCCCATTAAGACGGATGTCATTATACAATACATCGACAACACTATACTCCGATTCTAACTCAAAAACTGTACTACTCTAAATTATAAGGTCTGCAGAGATTCTCACCAGCATACTTAGGAAGTTGGCGCCAATTCCAGGAGCCATATTTAGTAATATATGCTGCTAATTTCCTATCTTCTTCAGGTGTCCATGTTCCCTTCTTCCTTCCTTTTTCGTCATGACAAGGTGTTCTCACCATCTCTTACTTTATTATCTCCAAGAAACAGCACACAACAAATTAAGAATTATTTGTAAAATAAATAAGTGGAGAAACTTATTGCTCTTCCCACCTGAATCAAAAGTTTCTTAAGTTTGAGCCTATTTATATAGAGGGAGCAGAACGTGGAACACGTTGAAAAATGGGGCCTTCTTACAAAGTGTCTTTTTTACTAAAGAAAATTCCATTATCCTTCGTCAATATCAATACATCTTTTTATATTTTCGACTAAAACGAGTAGCACCTTTCTACGTACTCATATTTCTTATCAAATGGACCAATCATAAAAACTTGTGGTGGGCTGAAATTACACGGAAACAATACCACATCAAAGGAAGAAAAAAGGAAAATGACAAAAAACAATCAATTGACTGTTTACCCGATCTGTAGACTACTCTACAAGTACTAAGCCTTGGCTTTGAGATTCATATACGGTGTTTTTAGATACAATTCGGATATGAGTAATTTGAAATTATATCAATTCGAAATTAAATTTTTATTTGAAATATAATTTAGATTTTTTGAAATTGTATTTTTCTCATAAACGTAAAGCACCACAATTTTATAATCTCATGTTTATTTTATATATATAAAAAAGATTACGCTATTACAAACTTTCCAAATGTACATAATTTATGAGAATTCACTAGTCAGGAATAATTGTAAGTAGCTATATATGCTTCAATATAATGTTATATGAAGAATCTCTTCACATTAATTAAGTAAGTCTTTTTATATTTTAAATTTTTTATTTTACCCTTAATGAAATAATTTAGTCAGACAAATATCTCTAGTCTATTTTAGATCAAAAGTTTCAAAAAAATTTCTTCATTCTTGTACTCCATGGAAAGATAACTAATACCTTCTTGGTTATGTAAAATTTTGTTTAGTTTTAACTTAATATTCAATGGTGATAATAATAACATTCTCGGTGTAGTTTCACAAATCCAGTCTAGAAAAGAATAGAGTGTACGCAGACCTTACCCTTAACTCAAATGTAGAGATGTGATTTTCGATAGACCCTCTGCTCAAGTTAAAATAGTTCAAAATAATTCCAAAAAAAGCAACAAAAGTAGAAGAAACAACAAATAGTGACAAGAACAACAAAAATTACCAAAAACAACGGATAGTAATTAAAATCAAAAGACAAAAAATTACAGGAGCAATAATACAACTATTAATATGAAAGAACAACAAGACAACACACTATTATCAACTAACTTTTTACCCTAATCTATTTCCTCCTTATCCTCATATCTAACATCATATCCTCATATATTTGAAAGTGCACATGTACGTACCAAAGACAGTTTTACCATAAATACTTTTGGGTTCAACCCCCTTGCTCTTTCGATCAATCCCTTTCCCAGCCCCTATTTAAATTAAATTAAATTAAATTAAATTAAAATACTCCATCTGTCTCATACATTCAACTGCAACGTAGTTGAGGTAAACATTCATGCATCACGAATATTATCAAAGTCTATTTTTTTTAGTTTCTCTGAAATTTGTACCCACAACGACAAGCAAAAAGGATATGTATATATCAATGGACCACGTAGTGGACATGGAGACAGTGACAATTGGTAAAATTCACAACACATCCTTAACTCTCTCATGTCTGAAACCTTTTTCTTCTTCTTCTTCTTTTTTTTCAAAAACTGAAGAATATAATCTAACAGGCAATTTGCAGGATTATTAAATGTGTTTCACTAATCAATTAGTATAATTACATGTATTACATAGAAGAATCACAATCTATGAATTATACCTTATTACAAAATTGTTTGAACGCTTTTTGATAAAGAAATCTTCACTAAAACTTTAAAGGAATTGGAGAAGTATGAAGGAAAAATTTTGTCTGTTCTTTTTTTTTTTTTTTGGTCTCATCGTGTAGGAGTTCTCTCCTTATTTAACAGATGCAACTATCGTTTCAGAGACAATCATAATAGTTGTATCTTCTTATTCTTTAACTGAAATTAAATATATATAAAATATATATTTATTTATTATTAATACAGATCCAAATTGAACCACATGAATAGTACGATCCAATTTTATACGTCACAAATAAGGAAAACAATAATAGTGTTATGAAATATAAAATAAGAATAAGAAGAATGAAGAGAAAAGAGAAAGTGATTATTATTTCTCCCGAGAGGTTTCTTTTGATGGGTGAGTTATAATGAAGGAAAATCCATTTATTTATAGGGGAAAATTAACCTTGAGGGACATCTTCAAGTGTTTGGACTGCAAATCAAATAAACTTTATACTTACTAAGATGTGCCCTTTCATGTCACTTGATAGATGTTTCTAAGTCAACATGCTTAAATAAACTTAGAATTCAAATCCTCATAATATTTTACAATACTGCATCAATATTGAATCAAAGATATCGTCAATGATATATCATTCTGTATCGATTCGCAATTGGACATAACATTTTGAGATCTCATCACTTCATTATTTTCAGGTACCTGAACCTCTCATAAGGTTTCATGAAGTATTATGCCGTAGCTCTTCAAGAGCACATTGCCTTCTTATTATGATCATTTGCTCTTTATCCTTTTCAAGAATTATTTCATTTGAAACCAATTGGTCTACCACACTTCATGCATGCATAGACTTTGTCCTTTAGGACACAAAATAAGGGCACTTGCAGCTAAAATATGAGATGCTTTCGGCATTTGACTTAAATTATCTTTTGAATAAGGATCTGATGATAATTCCTAACATATTTCATAGCTGTTTATAATCTCCCCCTTATGTTAGGAAAACTAACATACATCCTCAATCTTCTTTAAGGAATTCATCTTTGTGCATTATAGTATATTCAATAATTGTATACTGCACATCAGAATTATTAGATGGATAACTTGTGGTTCCTGACTCAGAACCAAATTTGAAGGGAAATTAATCATAATTTGTTGATTTGATGCATTCAAGTACTTTTGTATATAATATTTTAAACCAACATATGAAACTTTTGTTCTCATTAGTAATGATTCAACTATTTATCAAAGGCATTTAATGTCAAACCGACATTATCAAGATGAATTATTTTGGTTACACAATCTGAAAATTATGCTCTTAACTTTATTTTATTGAGCAAACAACTTTATAAATATCAAACTTTAGGTTGACAATAAACGCCCAAGTGATCATCTTATATCGATGCATCTTAATAGATGACATGATAGGTGAACAAAATCATATTCACCTTTTACACTTTTTAGATTTTAAGGGATCAAATCCCAACATTAGTTGGTCCAACCAACTTATCATGATAACAAGCAAAATTAAAAGTTTATAAAGAATTTTCTAGTTCTTCAATATATGTTCAATACTCAATATCACATTTTTGGGTTATCGCAGTCGTTCATGTCAATTTATGAACTTTTATTCTAGCAAACTCCAAGATTATCATGACATGTACCTTTTACTTTAATAAATTTTAGATTTACTATTATATTAAAAAATTTCAGCTTTACTACTGCAGAAGTAGATTTTAAACTAACTCTTCTCAGTTATTCAACCTCTTACGGAGGTGAGTTATGTTACCATCACAATCAAGTGTACATTTGCTTTAATAAGCTTTACTAAATATTATCACATTCACCCCAATGAATGGATATGTGCTTATAACAATTAAAATTCTCATTCCCAGGAATAAAATATGATTGTGCCTTAAACCTATCAAATTATGATAGCTTTTAACTCCTTTTAAAATATTGCTAATTTAAGAGCAAATCGAGGTGCGCATACAATGTAGAGAATTTTTCTCTAACATATCTTATAATCATAGTAAGCGTGTGAAAATAGTATCACTTTTAATGATTATTATCATATTGTTCCTCCACACTTATATCTGTGCATTCATTCACTTGTCTTCTTTCAGACATATTATACACTACTACCACATTCCCTTCAAGAATGAAGCAAGTTCTCAACTTTCAGATTCATCATAATTGCTACCATATTCACTTCATGGAATAAAGAATATCAATGGGATATGTTTCATATATAACTTTTCACCAAACACCCATTATTTTGCCTTAGCCATCATAATATCATCAATATGGTGTATTGAGACTCAAACTCAATATCTTATCCATATAAAGACGTCTTAGGCATAAATCAATGAGAGTTGAACCCAACATCTTATCATCATGATGTATCAGAATTTTAACCCAATGTTTTAACCTCTTAATGAAATGAGACTTAAATTCATCATCATATCTTATAATAATATTGTTCTTCATTAACAAATTTAAAGCATAAGTGGTTCCAAACCAATTATTTTTTTCTCAAATCCAATAATAATTATATCATTAGTAGCAAAAGACAAATTACATAAGAAATTACTAACATTGAAATTACCTTTAGATTTATTATCTTACCTTGTTTGGAAGAGTCTCGTGTTGATAAAGTGTTATGAAATATAAAATAAGAACTAGAAGAATGGAGAGAAAAAAGAGAGTGATTATTATTTCTCTTGAGTGATTTTTTTTGATGGGTGAATTACAATAAAGGAAAACCCCTTTATTTAAAGGAGAAAACTAACCTTGGGGTTTCTAACTTTTCCATAAACAGATATTCACTATATATGATAAAGTAGACATTCACCATAATGGTAAAATAGACATTTACTATATATGGTAATATATTTATAACAAATAAAATTTTAGAGTGTGGTTGGCATGGAATTTTTCTATTTTCCCATGATTTATAGGTTAAAATATTTTAGAAAATATTTCTATAGCAAAATAGATTGGAGCACAAACAATGTAGTTTATGCTTCTTAATTAAATTTATCTTCACTATCTAACTTATAGTCGAATTTGAAAAATATGAACTTTTTGTATTGTTTTCTTTGGTATGCTGTTATGAACAACTTTGATGCTCGATCTTGAGTCTTTCGAATCATGATAGATTAAAAAAAGGTTGTGTGATTTTCAAACGAGCTAGAAGTCTACATACATCCAATCCAATGCTATTGAGTGATGCATTAGTATGAGCATGAAAGATGAAACTCCTTACTCTAATTAGGAAACTGAAGGAATGAGACTCATGATATCAAACACCATAAAATACCAAATTAAATTATTTGTGTTGACTTTTTAAATTTATAAACCAAACCAAAATAATAAAATTCGAGTTTTACAACCTCGTTTTTTTTTTTTAGTTTTCTCGGGTTATTTAGATTTTTTTCTTTGAAGACTTCTATAATTAACTTGTGCTTAAAATATTTCTTTAATCCTTGCAAAATACAACTATCTGAGGTGTTCCTTAAGAAAATAACACAATGTGAAATGAGTTGTGACTATAAAATATTCAACAAAAAATAATAATAAAATCATATAAAATCAATATTGCATGTCAGTAAGTTATAATATATATAATCATAATTTAAGAGTATTAAGTCACATAAAATAAGTCTAATAAGTATTAATTACATGACTAAATATTAAATTAAGAAAATAAATTTAGGTTATGTATTTATGCAAAACTAAAGAATAGATATCCAATATTATTATCATTCCTAGTGTTTTAATTGAATATTTTTGTTAGCATTAGTATTGATTTGAGCTTTATTTGAGTTACTAATATCTATGACATTGTAAGACCGCGTAAAATTTTGACGATTTTATTTTTTACCCTCCTACATGTGTAATGTCAATTTTTGACTTCAATTATGTTTAGGGATGTAAAAAGGGTGTTTAGAAAAAGTTTTAGAATTTTTGGAAGGGTTCAGGGTTATTTTAGGACCTCGAGTCAGTGAGCCTCTGCAATAAGGGCATGCCACAAAAGTTAACCTCCGCGATAAGGGCGTGACATGGAGGCTACCCTCCGCGATAGCGGCATGCCACACCATTATCTTAATCTCTTCCAATTTTTTATTTTTCATTTGAGGTGAGGGGCTTTTGGTCTTTTTACCCCTTACAAGACTTTATAACATTAAAGTGACTCTCTTCCTTCAATTCTCAACGATCAAAATCCTTCTTTTTCCTCTTTAACTCAAAATCCAAGAAAGTTTAAGAATTTTACAAGGAATTCACCATCTAAGCTCCAAACTTCGAATTCTCTTCAAATTATTCTATATTTCAGGGATATTGCTCATTCCTAACTTGTATTTTTACATTGTGGCATCTATTTACCCAATATTCATGTGTTTTAATTGATAGATTTGAAATTGAATTGAGGAATTTTGATTGTTATTATTTGAATTGCTTTTTCCATGCTTTAAATGGATTATTCATGCTTTAATTTATGGTTTTGGGGACTGAATTGGTGCATTGCTTTAGTGGTTGGAATGGAGGACATGAATTTTCCCAAATTGGATGAATTTTGGACTGATATGTATATGTATCCCAACATTCTATATTAATGTATATGAATGTGGTGCATATGGTTTACGACTGGATTTTGGAGATTACATTATTTTATCCCTACCCCTGAGTTACATACTAGTGCCCGCCCCACTGACCGTCCTTGGACGCTGCATCGTTTCATGATGTAAGGTCAGAGGAATTTTTTGTTGCTCCTGTGCAATGTTAGGTGATTCGGTATTCCTGTGGATCTGCTGTGAAGTGGTGATCCTCCATCATTCTGAAGGCCTGGTCACTTCACTATTTTTAGTATTGTCTCAGTATTTTATTTTGATTTTTTTTTGTCATAGTCGGGGACATGTCCCGATTTAGTTGGTATTCTGGTTTTAAAGGGTTTTGTGGACAAGTGTGGGTTAGTTGTTTATTGGAATTATTAGAATTATCATTTGACTTATCTATCATTTTCATTGCTGTTTTGGTAGACTTTCGTGTTTATATCTATGTGCTCATGAGGTAAGGCTAAGGGGGTGGTCTCCAGCCACGATGGTCTTGAGATAGCCATCACGACTAGGCTCTGGTTTAGGTCATGAAAAATTTGGTATCTGAGCACGGTTCAGGATCGTTTGGTAGCATGATTAAGGGTGTGTAGCGTGCCTTACTTATAAGGGTGAGGCGACGAGACATTTAGGAATATTTTTTTCTTATGTTCTATTTTGGTGCTATAGAGTCTAATGCTATGAAACTCCTTTAACTCCTGGCTTACTTGCGATTCAGGTCATGTCTCCCTGAAGATCTAATGATCGTAGAAACTCTGCTGGAAACTCTGTCCCACTTGAGGAGAATGTAGAGGAAATTCACCCTATTTATAGAGTGCAGACCCAGTCTAGAGTCCCTGCTCCTGACTGTGTTGCTTCATGTGAGGTTCTATCAGTCTCTACTAGTCCTCCTCGTGCTGGTGATACTTAGGCTCAGTCACTTTAGAGAGATAACTCTAATGTAAAGTTCCGCCAGTCTATTCATATGCTTGCTCAAATGGTGGCATCACAATCTCATCAGTTTGATCATGTTGTTTCTATTGTTAGCTCATCTAAGGTCACTCGGGTTGGCCACTTTATGAGGTTGAATTCCCCAACCTTTACAGGCTCCAAGGTTGAGGAAGTTCCTCAGGGATTTATTTATGAGATGGAGAAAATCTTTAGGGTGATTCATGCTACTGATTCAAAGGGTGTGGAGTTTGCTGTATATCAGTTGAAAGATGTGGCTTACTAGTGGTATGAGAAGTGGGATATAATAAGGCGTGATAATGCTGAACCGACTGTGCGGGGATGACTTTTCAGGTGCTTTTCTTGATTACTTCTTTCCTCAAGAGTTGAGGAAAGATAAGGCTGAAGAGTTTGTGAACTTAAAGCAGTGTAAGATGAGTGTTAAAGAGTATGCTCTGAAATTCCAGCAGTTATCCTGTTATGCTGCAGAATTATCGTCTACTATGAGGGCTTGGATGAGAAAGTTTGCTTCTATTTTATCCCGTGATTTAGTGTTGAAGTGTAAGGCTGCTATGTTGAATAATGATATGGACATATCCAGACTGGTGGTTTATATGCAGCAGGTAGATGGTGAAAAGAACAAAAAGATATGGGGAAAAAAAAGAGAAAAACGTTTATATATACAGAGAAGGGTGTGAATCAACATAATAATAGGAGAGATGGTAGGCAGTGGACTAGGAAGAAGAATTAGAGAAATTCATATTCGACAGCTAGTGCCCTTTATCCTAAGACTTTTGGTAATCGTCGTTCTCAGGCTACCAGTGGTCCTAAGACATAGGGTGCCTAGTCATCCCCATGATACCTCCTTGTCATTTTTGTGGGAAACTTCATCATGGATATTATAAGGAGGGGAGAAATCAGCGCTATAATTGTTGTTAGCTTGGTCATATGCAGTGAGACTGTCCTTCGTCTAGGGTTACCACTAGAGTTAATAAGGTTTCAGTTGCCACTTATTCGACTCCGGCACCTAAGGACGCCACTTTGGGTACTGGTTCTGGCCAAAATCATCTTTATTCACTTGCTACTCGTCAAGAATCTGAGGCATCTTCGGACGTTATCATTGGCATGTTACAGTTTTTCTCTCATGGTGTTTATTATTTGCTTGATCCGGGTTCTACTCTATCTTATGTGATCCCTTAAGTGGCTGTACACTTTGGTTTTGGTCCTGAAAATATTTCTGACCCTTTTTTTATATCTATCTCGGTGGATGATTCCATTGTTGCTAGAAAAATCTATAGGGATTGTGTAGTGTCCATCTTTCATAGGGAGACGTTGGTGGATTTGATAGAACTCGATATTGTGGATTTTCATGTTATTCTATAGATAGATTAGCTTCATTCGTGCGATGCTTTTTTTGATTGTAGGACCTGAAAGGTCAACTTTTATTTTTCTAATGGACTGGTGATTAGGTGGGAGGGGAGTTCCTTAGTATCCAAAGGGAATTTTATCTCTTATCTTAGAGATCAAAAATTGATTTCTAAAGGGTGTCTATTTCATCTAGTTCGGGTTAAGGATTCTAACTTTGAAATTCCTTCTTTGCAATCTGTCCATGTGGTTAATTAATTTCTTAAAGTTTTTCCCGAGAATTTTCCTGGAATTCCTCCTGATAGGGAAATAGACATTGAGATTGACCTTCTTCGGATACCCGTCCCATTTTTATTTTTCCTTATAGAATGGCTCTGGCAGAACTAAAGGAATTTAAGTATCAGTTGAAGGATCTTCTTGATAAAGGTTTCACTCATCCTAGTGTTTCTCCGTAGGATGCTCCTATACTATTCATGCGAAAGAAAGATGGGTCTCTTTTGATGTGTATAGACTATCGTTAGTTGAATAAGGTGACAATGAAAAATAAGTATCCTCATTCTAGGATTGATGACCTATTTGATCAGCTTCAGGGTGCTAGGTATTTATCTAAGATTGATCTTCGATCAGGCTACCACCAACTGAAAATTAGAGAGGTTGATATTTTCAAGACTGCTTTTCAAACCCGGTATGACCATTATGAGTTTTTGGTTATGTTACTGATGCTCCAGATGCTTTCATGGATATTATGAATAGGGTGTTTAGGTAGTTTTTGGATTTGTTCATTATAGTCTTCATTGATGATATCTTGGTGTACTCTAAGAGTAAAGAGGATCATGTCAATCACCTTCGAATTATGTTACAGACTCTTAAGGATAAAAAATTTCATGCAAAGTTTTCTAAGTGTGAGTTTTGGTTAAGTGTTGTGACCTTTCTTGGGCATGTTGTTTCTAGTGAGGGGATCAAGATGGATCCACATAAAGTTGAGAAAGTTAAGAAGTGGCCTAGACCCACGAATTCAACCGATGTTAGGAGTTTCTCGGGTTTGGTAGGTTACTATAGGAGGCTTGTGGAGAGTTTTTCGTCTATTGCTGCCCTGACAACGTTGACTCAGAAAAAGGTTATGTTGTTAAGGTTCGATGTTTATGAGGGTAGTTTTGAGAAGTTGAAGGATAAGTTGACTTCTGCGCCAGTTTTGACCTTACCCGAGGGTACTGATGGGTTTGTTGTACATTGTGATGCGTCCCATGTGGGACTGGGTTGTGTGTTCATACAACATGGTAAGGTTATGGCCTATGATTCTAGGCAGCTTAAGGTTTATGAGAGGAATTCCTAACTCAAGATCTAGAGTTGGAAACTGTGGTTTTTGCATTGAAAATCTGGCGCCATTATCCATATGGGGTGCATGTAGATATTTATTCAGACTGTAAGAGCTCTCAGTATGTATTTATATAGAAGGAATTAAACCTTAGGCAGAGTTGATGGCTCGAATTGCTTAAGGATTACGACATAAGTTTGCACTACCATCCTGGTAAAGCTAATATATGGTTACTGGTGCTCTTAGCAGATTGTATATGGGGAGCCTATCTCACGTTGATGGGGAGAAAAGTGGATTGGTAAAGGATGTTCACAGTCTGGATAACTTCAGAGTTCATTTCTTGGATTCTGAGGATAGAAGAATCATTATTCAGGAAGTGGTTAAATCATCTCTTGATGCTAAGGTAAAGGAGAAATAGGCTTTGGATCCCACACTTAAGCAGATTAAGGATGATGAGGGTCAGTAAAAGTTTATGACTTTTAAGATTGGGGGAGGTGACATCTTGAGGTATCAAGGAAAGTTGTGTATTTCTGATATTGATGGGTTGGGGGAAAGAATCTTAGCCGAGGCTCATAATTCTAGATATATAGTACATCTAGGTTTGACTAAGATGTACCATGACTAAAGAAAATCTACTGGTGGAATAATATGAAGAGAGACGTGGCAAACTTTGTGGCTAAGTGTATAGTTTGTCAGCAAGTCAAAGTGGAGCATTTGAGGCCTGGTGGCATGTCCCAAGAGATAGAGTTGCCTATGTGGAAGTAGGACATGATTAATAAAGATTTTGTTACAGTTTTTCCGCAGTCTTGCAATCAGTATGATTTTATTTGGGTATTTTTGGATAGGATGATTAAGTCTGCTCACTTCTTGCATGTGAGAACTAATTTCTCAGGAGAGGGCTATGTCAGGTTGTCCATTTAGAAGATAGTTAAGTTGCATGGTGTGCCGGTGTCTAATATTTCAGAATGAGACACACAATTTTCATCTTATTTCTGTCGTGCATTTCAGAAAGGTTTGGATACTTAAGTGAACCTTAGCACCGCTTTCCACCCTCAAATAGATGGACAAGCGGAACGTACTATTCTGACTTTGAGGGATATGTTAAGGGCCTGTGTGATTGACTTTAAGGGTAGTTGGGTTGACCGTTTTCCTCTTATTGAGTCCGCTTACAATAAAAGTTATCATTATAGCATCCAAATGGCTCATTTTGAGGCTCTTTATGGTAGGAGGTGTAGGTCTCCTATTGAATGATTTGAGGTAGGTGAGACTAGGTTGTTTGGCCCTGACTTGGTTCACCAAGCAATGGAGAAGGTGAATGTGATTAAAGAAAGACTTAAGTCTGCTCAAAGTCGCCAAAAGTCTTATATGGATGTGAGGCGAAAGAAGTTGGAGTTTGACGTAAGCGATTGGGTATTCTTGAAAGAAGTACCCATTTTTCTTGAAAGCCAAGTACCCGCTTTTGTTCCTCGTGTTGGCTGAAAGTGCTTGAGGTATGAGCTTCGTTATCCTCTTGTCGTATATCAAATTTGTCATTTGATTCTGATGTACTCTTACTATTATCATGCTAAAAAGTTTGAACTTCTCTCTCGGGGATGAATGATCCAAAAGGAGGGGGGATAGTGTAAAATCCCATAAAATTTTGATGATTTTATTTTTGACTCTCCCGCATGAATAATGTCAATTTTTGACTTGAATTATGTTTAGGGATGTAAAGGGTGTTTTGGGAAAGTTTTAAAATTTTAGGAAGGGTTTTGGGGTCATTTTGGGCCCCCAAGACAGTGAGCCTCCGCGTTAAGGGCGTGCCACGGGGGCTACCCTTTGTGATATCAGCATGCCACACCGCTATGTTAATTTCATCCATTTTTTGTTGTTTTCACTTGGGGTGAGGGTATTTTGGTCTTTTTATCCCTTACACGACTTTATAACATTAAAGTGACCCTTTTCCTCCTATTTTCAAAGATCAAAATCATTCTTTTTCCACTTTAACTCAAAACCCAAGAAAGTTCAAGGGTTTTACAAGGAATTCACCATCCAAGCTCCAAACTTCGAATTCTCTTTAAATTATTCTATATTTCAGGCATGTATCTCATCCCTAACTTGTATTTTTATATTGTGGCATCTATTTATTCAATATTCATGTGCTTTAATTGATGGGTTTAAAATTAAGTTGAGGGATTTTAATTGTTATTACTTGAATTTCTTTTCCCATGCGTTAAATGGATTACTCATGCTTTAATTTCTGGTTTTTGGGATTGAATGGTGCATTGATTTAATGGTTGGATGGGATACATGAATTTTCCCGAATTGGATGAATTTTGTCTTAATAATGACATTAACCTCAACTCACATTTTAAACTTAATTTTGAATATAGATTATTGCTTGAACTTGTATTTTGAACCCATTGCATTGCATTAAAGGATAAATGAATGACTATGATTTTGGATGGCCTTGGTTTTGAATTTTAAACGGAACTTGGGAGTCAATTTGATTATATGAATCGATTTGGCATAATTGAATTAGCTTAAAAGCATATTGATATGATGATAGCATGTTGGTAAGTGCCTTAATAAATGACTCCTGGGTTAATGGTTGGTTTATGTGCAGAGTGTTTTAATATTGGCTTAAATAAAATTGTGTAGCTCATCGTGAAGGTGTAGATCGCAGGGGGATCAACACTGAAAATCATGTTTGCCGGCGTCGGGGGTCCATGTGACAGTATGCTTGGTGCACACATTATATATATATATATATTGGGAGGGCTATAGCCTTGATATCTTTAGCCATTCCTCGGTTCGTGCGGCTAACACACACTGGGTCCGGCAGGGAGAGCTATACCCATCTAGCCTATGAGTGCCTTTAGGATGGAGCGAGCTACATAGTTTTGGTTAATACTTTAAACTCTCATGTTCTTGACTTTTGTCTTTATTCTGACATTCTATATATATATATGTATATGAATGTAGTCCATATGGTTTATGACTAGATTTTGGTAATTACATTATTTTATTCCTACCTTGAGTTACATGTCAGTGCTCGTCTCACTGACCGTCCTTGGGCACTGCATTGCTTCTTTATGTAGGGTCTGAGGTCTTTTCTGTTACTCATGTGCGGCGTTATGTGATTCCGTATTTCTTTGGATATGTTGTAAAGTGGTGAGCCTCCACCTTTCAAAAGACCGGTTATTTCACTATTTTTAATTAGGATTGTCTCAGTATTTCATTTTGAATTCTTTTTTGTCATAGTCGAGGGTATGTCCCGACTTAGTTGGTATTTCTGATTTTGGAGGCTCTCGTTGACAGGTGTGGGTTGTTTGTTTGTTTGAATTCTTAGAATTCCCATTTGACTTATCTATTCTTCTCATTGCTATTTTGGTTGACTTTCGCTGTTTATATTTATGTGCTCATGAGGTAAGGCTAACGGGGTGGTTTTCGACCCACGGTGGGCTTGAGATACCCGTCACGACTAGTCCCTGATTCGGATCGTGATAGACGTATAAAACTTATTGGATCATTTCAAATTCTAACTTTAAACTTGAAATAATATGTTGAAAGATAAAAACAATGAATAAGTTTAACAAATATTTATAAATTACATCACAATAAATATTTTTAAAAATTGCATAAATGTAATATCAGTTAGTTCGGGTTGGTTTGACCTTTTTTAGTTAAAATCAAACCAAACTAATTATAGTCGATTTTTCTTTAAAAGCAACCATTAGTCGGTGTTTTTTTCGATTTGACTCTATTTGTAGTTCGGCTCGATTTTCGATTTAGTTTTGTTCATCCTAGTAGTACCAAGAACAACCTTGATTATGATTACGTGCCAAATTATTATAAATCACTATTTTAAGTGATAATGTAAAACTTACATTAATTCGACTAGTTTATCCATAATTATATCCTATCTCAACTTTTTAAAAAATTTCGTAAAATCTAAATTTTTTGTTTTTCAGATACATAATCGTAAAAGAGATACATGATTGATGATACATCTTAAGAAACAACTAATTCGCTATAATTATGAAAAGTAACGCTAATTAAGGCAGATCTTCTAATTAATAGTTAAATATCCCCCCCCAAAATGTTATATCATTAATAATTTAATTTTTAAAAAAATATTCTTCTCCATATTCAATTCCCAGATTCATTCTCCTTCTGCTTTTCTCTTTTTTTTTTTGTTGGTGCTATTTTTGCTTTTCAACTATTTGCAATGAATATATCACTTTTATCAATATATATATATATATATATATATATATATAATTATAAAAAAATACATGTATCTATAACAAGAGATACATTTTTTAAAAGTCTGTAAGAGATACATACTACATTATAGCAATCTTATATGTATCTCTTACTGTACTAATATGTATGTCTTTTATACATGTTATATTGAAGTTATCTAACGAGGGATACATAAACTGGATATGTAATGTACATAGAGATACAAGATGACAAAACGTATCTGATGTATTTGACATCTTTGAACTTGGCATTTAACAATCTTATAACAAGCTAAGAGATACATTTTTTAAAATCCGTAAGAAATACATACTACATTATAATAATCTTATGTATCTCTTATTGTACTCATTTGCATGACTCTTATACATGTTACTCTAAAGTTACCTAACAAAAAAATACATAAAGTAGATGTGTAATGTACACAGAGATACAAGATAACAAAACGTATCTGATATATTGAAATATGTATTTAGCACATGTAATAATTAACAATTAACAATTGCAAATAAGAGATGTAATAATCATTTCATGTTTCGATCATCAAATAATCTCAACAATGATGCAACAAGATATATCCCAACCATTAGAAATTAAGAATAGTTTATCTATCTATAATGAAAACTAGCTATCCTGGTAAATTTCAAAATCAAATACGACCCTGGCATTCCAAAACCAATTGTCATGCTCTAATGCAGTTTCTTATTAGGTCATGGAAGAGAGTGAGGGCTGAAAGATGGGGAGGAGAAAGTTTTCTGGAAAATATTTTGAAGGAGAGGATATTAAATATTAATGGTATTAAATTGATGAAGAGAAGATATTAAGATAAGTTTATAGAGAGCAATAAATATATCGTAATTTTTAGGATATAAATTATATATCTGAAAAATTAAAGAGAGAATATAAATAAGGAATATTAATAAATTTTAATAAGTATAAATTTTTAATAATTTACCTATCTTAAGTTGTGATTTTGTGCAATTTTTCATTTTTATGTCATTCACTAGTATTAGTTAATGTTTGTGGACCAGTTGGATAATTCATCATACAACAAAAATCAAACATCGTACAACAAAAATCAAACAATGGACCAGCCAAACATATTATATTTCAAAGTATTATTCCTGAAAAATATTTTCTCCCCGCTAAAAACACTATAAAATATATGATTACATGCTAAATCTTTAAGTCACTATTTTGAGTGAATGTTGATATCTTTCAAGTGGAAAAAGTTATTACGTATCTCAATAACTAATACTAATTATATAAAATTTGTTGACATCATTTTTGAGTTTCTTTTTTTAGACAAAATAAAATTTCGCGCAACTAATATCAAATGCGTGATACACGATAGAATTTTTCGTTTCAAAATTAATGTCAGCAGACTTGTTGAAGGCAAAGTTCAAAAATTCAAACGTAGGACCACCATGGCCTTGAGGCCCTCTTTCATTTGAGACCGGAATATCCTTGTAAAATTTTCCAATCAAATCAATGTACCACCTTAAGCCGCTAACGATGACTTTCTTCATATGTGTATATACTCCATCTGTCTTAAATTATATTCTCTTTGTTTCAGAATAAGTGAATTGTTGAGGTATTTATTGATGTTTTAAAATAAGTGAATTATTGAATTTTTTTCCAAATTTACCTTTATGATTTCACAACCAATTAACTTTTGAAAAAGTATTACAAGGTCATTTTTTTCTTTTTTGGGGGTAAAACTAGAAAGTTATGTTAAATTTATGTCTTTAATGTTTTTTTCTTACTCTGTATGTCAAAATCCAATAATTTATTTATTATGAAACAAATGGAGTAATATTTTTTTTTTTTTTTTAAATTATGATTTATAATAATTTTTAAATATTTATATAGCTATAAAGAAGAATTTTAAAGCTAAATTAATTCTAATTATAAATAAAGTAAATTTATTTGAAATAAATTTTAAAAAAGTGCCATATAAAATAAGACTCATGAGTATAATTTCCTTCTTTTGAATTAGTGGATAGTACTCCATTTGCTTAAAGTCAACGCATGATATCATTTTTTTAATTTTTTTTGTAGAGTGTATCAAGTTATTAAATAAGTATCATAAATCATATTTCTAATTAAGATGATCATAAAAGCGAACTACATAAAGTTACAATTTTTTTTGTTTTTTTAAGTAAATTTAATGATCAATTATTAATGACTGATGATTCAGAATGTCAGAAACATTTGATGAGAACCGTTAAGTCAAATCGAATCGATGAATCAAATCAAATCGAAGGAAAAAAATTAACTTATGATTTGGCTTGATTGGTTTGACGTTGGCAAAAAATATCGATCATTCTTGATTTGATTTGGTATTAATAAAAATAAAATCAAACCGAACCCAAATCGAATCGAACTAATACATATATAATTTTAATTTTTTATACGTAAAAAAATACTACTTATAATCTACTTTCTAATTACTTTTATTATTTTTTTATATTCAGAAAATAGATATATATTCTTGGGCCTTTAATTATAGTATTTTTCCATTAATAACAAATCAATACAGAGCCTAATATTAATATAAAAACCTAAAACTCTTTAATTGCTTCCTTTTTTATATTTTACTTTCCAAGTTTTCAGAGAGTTCTCATTATTTCCTCATCTTACTTTCCTCATTCGTTAAGTTGTGATTTAAGTTTGTTTCTCTTCTTTATCTTTTTTTAATAGAATTATGTTATAATTAATTACTTTATGGAGTTAAGTTTTTAATAAGTTATCTCTAATTCTTCGTTCTTTTGTATGCTCACATTTTATGTGAAAGGAACTTTCAGACAAGCTACTGTGACTAATGACTAGTGACTTAACAATTGAACTACTTAAGTATCCACATAATATATTATTTTGAGAGATAGTAGTTTAGACGTCTTAGTAATTTGCCAACTTAATTTTTATTGGAACTACTTTAGGACCATTGTTTTTTTTTTTTTTTTTTTTATCTTTTTAGTGAAAACATTTAATTTTTTTCTTCAATCACATTATAATTGTAAAAAAATTGAGAAAATAAAAAAATCGAAAAAACCCGACTAAAACCGAAATAAAAAAACCGATTGTATATTGATTTGATTTATAGATTTAGGAAATCGACATTATTAATTTGGTTATATTTTAATAAAAAATCGAATCAACCCGACCTATGTACACCCCTAATTACAAGTATATCCAATCAAATAAAGAAGGAAGAAAGCGAACTTTCGAAATTGGAAATAATGATATACTATTACTCTTTTTAAGAAGTATCCGCTACGGTATATTTCGCAAGTCCACCAATAATATTCTTGAATTATTGATGTAAAAAAATTATAACTCAATAAATATATGAATTTATTATTCAGTCCAAATTAAATCTCAGGGAGAAGAAACCTTCTCCTAAAAACAAGATATCAACGGTCGGTGTTCGCGATGTACTATTCAATATATGTTATTTTTTATTTTAATTTATATGATACAAATAAAATTTGATTAAACAGTTATTAAAATTATTTAAGTTTAAATTATCATAATTATAATATTTTTTCTTCTATTTTAATTTATTGAAACTGATATAATTTCGAGAGTCAGTCAAACATTTTATACTTCCTCCGTTTAAAAAAGAATGATCTAGTTTGACTTGACAAGGAATTTAAGAAAATAAAGAAAACTTTTGAATCTTGTGATGTTAAATTAAAGATATATCAAATGTATCAAAATGCTCTTCAATCTTATGGTCTTAAATATGCCGTGTGGAAAGTTAAAATTTAAAAGTTGCTAAAAATGGAAAGAGATCATTCTTTTTGAAACAGACTAAGAAGAAAAGTAAGTCATTTTTTTTTGAACCAGAGGGAGTTGTTGGACAATAAAATTTTCGAGACCGAAAAATAAATAATCGAGACAGAAAAATATTGCAACAATCAATTTATTGATTTCAGTATGAGTGTTACAATCTCTATGAATCCTCTGATTCGCGTTTTCAAATATAAATTCAAGGGCTTGAAGCTTGATCTTGAATTTGAACTTGATTTGAATGATTTGAGGGACTTGATCTTGACTTGTGCTTGAATTCAAGAGCTTTTGAGTTTGTTCTTGAATATTGCAGTCTTGATCTTGAATCTTGATAAACTTGATTTGAATGCTTGAGCTTTTTAGAGAAATTACGGTGTTTGATCTACGAGCTTTCTCTTGCTACTTGTTAGAGTTCTGGGGTCCTTTTCTGAATTATGAGACCCCTATTTATAGTTGTAGGAAAGGAAGAATGATGAATATGAATTTTCTTTGACTAATCAGATTTAAGTGATGTAGCGCCTTTTTACGAACTTTTATTTCATGGGCCTGCTACATTATTTTTACATGTGGCATGGTCCTATTGGCTCCTTCACTTGACTTGGCATGCCACGTCATTTGACACGTGGCGCTTATTTGAGCCTCTAGAATATGATAATATCTTGGGCCTATTAAAGTGGGCTCATCATTTGTAACCCAAATCAATAGGCTAGCCCAATAAAAATTGAACTTTAATTATAGTATAAATAACATAAAGTATAAATAATATAAATACCAACCTTTTAAAAGTAATTACACTCTCTCCCATTTTTTTAATTACTTTACTCTTTCTCCCTATTAATATACATAACATAGTCGACATATACATAGCATTCTGTGTATATGTGAGATTTTTGTAATATGTTTAGGAAGTTGGGATTTTTTGTAATATTGAAAACATAAGTTGTGTATTTGTGTAATTTTTAGTAACATAAATTCCAACCCTTTTGGAATTAATTACACTCTCTCCCACCTTTTTAATTACTTTACTCTCTCTCCCTATTAATATACATAACATAGCTGACATATACATAACATTCTATGTATATGTTGGAATTTTTGTAATATGTTTAGGGAGTTGGAATTTTTTGTAATATTGGAAACATAAGTTGTGTATTTGCGTAATTTTTAGTTAATTAAACCCATATATGTTTGGACTTAAATAATTAATCCAATTATATTAATCCACAATATTTATTTGGGACTAATATATTTTAAATTTAATATAATCCAAATTTTGTACGGATTTAAGTTTAATAAAATTACATCGCCCATAAATGCCCTCTACTTCAAGACTTGTCGAGACATTTAATATTTTGGAGACTAGCCTTGAAGTATGATTATTTAAACATGTTTCCTTCGTGCTTCAACGATTTTCATACATATGAATACCTCATTCAAATTTAAAGCCGAACCATATTAATATTGCCTCTCAAAATTCTCTTATTTTTTTTCCATGAATCTCTACCTTTAAGACCCAGTGGTGAGGCATGATATCCAATTTCAAACAGATTTTGAAAGACTTTTTCATCGCCTTACTTAATCAAGAATAAAACTCTTTCGATTTGAACTTAGATTGGAGAAAGAAGAACCTCCAATTTGAATTTGCACGGGAGAAGGAGACAACCTCCAATTTGAATTTGTATGAAAGAAGAAAATCAACCTCCAATTTGAATTTGTATGGAAGAAGAAAATAACCTCCAATTTGAATTTGTATGGGAGAAAGGAACAATCTCCAATTTAATTTGGAGATGGAAGTTATTCCAATCTGAATTTATATTGGAGAAGGAAACAATCTCCAATTTGAATTTGGAGATGGAAGTTATGCCAATGTGAATTTATATTGGAGAAGAAAACATCCATCCTACAATTCTATAAAAGGAGGTAGTTTTTCCACTTTTTCAATATCAATTTTGGGGATTTCAAGCCATCAACAATATTGAGGTAATTTCTTTTCCTCCTACTTTTCTCTTATTTTCGTCACTTTTTTTCCAGCACAACATATTAGTGGTAGAAAATTCATATCTAATTGTTGAAATACCTAAATTATGAACCGTTTGATATTTCAAAAACTAGACTTCGATTTCTATAACATATCCAAAATTTAGCTTTAAATTCCTTCAATATAAGTCTCGATAATTTTTTGAAGTTAGCCATGAATTTTATCATGCTGGAAATTTTAGATCTGCGCGTCTTTAGTAAAACTTTCATATCTTGAAGTAGGAAGGATGAAATTACAACCCGCTTGATTCTTGTGAGACTAGACACAAATATCTATAACATATCCAAAATTTATAATTTAATACATTCGAGATATTTTCAGGTGTTATCCCGAAATCAACAATGAGTTTTGATGAATCAACAATTTCAGATTTATGTGACATCATAAACGAAATTATTTCTCAATGTGAAAGTATCAAAATTATGATCCGCTTGATCCTATAGATGTCAGAAATATGCATGTATAACATATCCAAAATTTAGATTTTAAAACTTCTTGGATTGTTCTGGATGATTTTTTGAAGTCGATCTTATATGCTGTCCGACAGAGGATTTCAGATTTGCATCGCCTCACCAAATAATTTATTTCTTGATGTAGGACCATCACCACCAAAGGGCGTTTTTATTGCCTCAAAATATATTTTAAGGACTTTATTCTCATCAAGACATCTTGTCTCAATCAAAGTTGGTGATATACAATTTTCAAGATCGCAACGCTCTGATAGGTAATATTCTTTATATTTCTGATTTTACTTTCTTTTTTGTTTCCTACTTTTTTTTTGGTAGGGTTGAAAAAAATATGCAACAATCGACTTAAGGTGCGAGAGTTTAACTTCACCTACGTACACCTTAAGACCGACCAATGTTGACTTCAAGATGGTGAACGTCGGCTTAAGGTGTGCGAGGCTTCGTCACCTCAAGACCCGACTAATTTTTTCTTGAGGACGGTGGACGTCGGCTTAAGGTGTGCGAGGCTTCATCACCTCAAGACCCGACCAATTTTACTTGAAGACGGTGGACGTCGATTTAAGATGTGCGAGGCTTCATCACCTCAAGACCCGACCAATTTTGCTTGAAGATGGTGGACGTCGGCTTAACGTGTGCGAGGCTTCATCACCTCAAGACCTTGAAGACGGTGGACGTTAGCTTAAGGTGTGCGAGGGTTCGTCACCTCAAGACCCGACCAATTTTGCTTGAAGACGGTGAACGTCGGCTTAAGGTGTGCGAGGCTTCGTCACCTCAAGACCCGACAAATTTTGCTTGAAGACGGTGGACGTCGGCTTAAGGTATGCGAGGCTTCGTCACCTCAAGACCCGATCAATTTGGCTTGAAGATGCAATGGTTTTGTTTAAGTATGGACCCTTTCAGCGATGCAATTATGCGATGGTTTTCTCTAAGTATGAGCCCTTTTACTGATGCATTTATGCGATGGTTTTCTCTAAGTATGGACCCTTTTCAATGGTCATCTTAAGGTGCAAAGAGATAAATCTTGTCCACCTTATGGCATGAAAATTTTGATATGATTTTAAGGATAAACCCCTGATAGGCTAGCCTAAGGTGCAAAGGGACAAATCTTGTTCACTTTAAGGCATGGAAATTTCAATATCCTTTCTGGATAAACCCGTAAGAAGTCAGCTTGAGGTGCAAAAGGACAAATTTTGTCCACCTTAAGGCATGGAACTTTAGAGATCCTTTAAAGGATAAATCCGCGAGAGTCCAGCTTAAGGTGCAAAGGGACAAATTTTATCCACCTTAAGGCATGGAACTTTTGAGATCCTTTTAAGGATAAAGCTGCGAGAGGCCAGCTTAAGGTGCAAAGGGAAAATTTTTGACCATCTTAAGGCATGAAACTTTTGAGATCCTTTTAAGGATAAACCCGCGAGAGGCCATCTTAAGGTGAAAAGGGATAAATTATCTCCACCTTAAGGCATGGAACTTTGAGATCCTTTTAAGGATAAACCCACGAGAGGCCAGGTTAAGGAGCAAAGGGATAAATTTTGTCCACCTTAAGGCATAGAACTTTTGAGATCCTTTTAAGGATAAACCTGCGAGATGCCAGCTTAAGGTGCAAAGGGACAAATTTTGTCCACCTTAAGGCATGGAAATTTTGATATCCTTTAAGGATAAACCTGTAAGAGGTCAGCTTAAGGTGCATAGGGACAAATCCTGTCCACCTTAAGGTATGAAAATTTCAATATCCTTTAAGGATAAACTCGTTAGAGGCTTGCTTAAGGTGAAAACGAACAAATATTGTCCACCTTAAGGCATACAAATTTTGATATCCTTCTAGTTGTAAGCTTGGAAAACTTTGGCATTCCAACTCCCATTGAAGGAACTCTCTTTCTTTTCGACGGGTTGCCTCCATTGAGTCACAAATATTTAGAGTTAGTCCAAAATTTAATTCGACTAGTTTCATACTTCGTATCCATATAGTAGATACTACTGGAACATATATTTTTTTTTGACACTCATGCAGCTGAACTCAGAATGAAATTCCAAGCGCCTATGTACCTCAGTAAAGAGGATCAAGTCACAACGTAGTTCTGGGTGAGTGTATTTTTTTGTGTCCTAGCTTTTGCCTAGGACACCTCTTTTAAGGTTTTAAACCTAGCGGACATTTATTTATTATTATTATTTTTGAGCCTTACACAGTTTATACTCTTGCGGGCCAAGAGTGGACATGCAGTTTATACTCGTGCCTTAAGGAGTGTGCATGAGTTTATACTCGTGCCTTAAGGAGTGTGCATGCAGTTTATACTCGTGCCTTAAGGAGTGTCATCTTTCTTCAAGGATAGTACTTCTTCATATACTTGGCGGTAATGGGGCCAACACTCACGCCATCTGCATCGACAAGCTTGTAAGCACCGTTTGAATATGCCTCTTGTACAACATATGGTCCATCACACTTCGGGGTAAATTTGCCTCTAGACTTACGAGAAGTGATAATGGGTCTCCTTACTGCCAGGACTTGATCCCCAACTTGGAAGCACCTCAAGCAAACTCTTTTGTTAAAGGAACGAGATAAACGGGCTTGGTAACATCCAAGATTTGGTTGAGCCTTTAGTCTCTTCTCATCAAGAGCTTCTAACTCCGCAAAACGCAACTTAGCATTTTCTTCATCAGTGAGCCCTTCTTGAATAGCCAATCTCAAAGAAGGTATTTGGCGCTCAAGTGACAGGACGACTTCAACTCCAAAAGCAAGAGAACATAGGGTTGCTTGCGTTGGTGTGCGGTAAGTTGTTCTATATGCCCATAGTGCTTCTTCCATTCGTTCATGCCAGTCTCGTTTGGATTTGGAGACAACTTTCTTCAACAAGTTGCACAAAGTCTTATTGAAGGCTTTAGCTAGACCGTTGGTGGCAGCATGATACATAGAAGACTTGCGCTGCTTGAAGCCAAAGAGATGAAAAATCTTATTCATCAGTTTGTTATCAAACGACTTGCAATTATCAATTATTATATATTGAGGGATTACAAAGCGGTAGACGATGTTAACTCAGATGAAGTTTGCAATATTTTCTTTCTTTACTTCCTTAAGAGCAACAGCTTCATCCCACTTTGAGAAGTAATCTGTCGCGACCAAGATGTATAAGTGTCCATCAAAATATTTTGGTAGTAGACCAACAACATCTATTCCCCAAGCATTGAACGACCAAGATGCTATAGTTGGATGTAGTACTTCTGGAGGTTGATGTATGAAATTTGCATGGAATTAACAAGCTTTGAATTTTCTAGCATAGTCTAAGCAATCTTTCACCGTTGTTGGCCAATAGTATCCAATCCCTTTAATGTGAAAATGAAGCTTAGGTCTAGATTGATGCGATTCGTACACTCTCGAGTGTGTTTCTTGTAAAGCTTGAATTGCTTCTTCCTCTCCCAGACATCATAAGAGTACTCCTTCAAATGATCTTCTATACAGTGTGTCCTTATAGTATAAGAAACAAGGTGCACGACTATGAATGTCTGTCCTTCTCCTTGGGTCCTCTGGAAGTATCCTATAACATAAGTAATCAATGATAAGTTGTCTCCAATCTTCTTTTTCAGCTTCAGATATGGCAACAAGGTATTCAACTTTATTTTCTTCATCTTCAATTGCTGGCGGTACTACACATTCTTGGTGGATAGTGACTTCCGTCTGATTTGGAAGAGTCGGGGTTGAGGCCAAAACATCTAGGGCATCAACTTGCTTATTTTCTCTCCTTGGCACATGTTGGAGGGTTACTTCTCCAAGCCACCCCATCAACTTCTGTGCATAATCATGATATGGTCGTAGCTCAGGTTTTCTGACTTTGTAGCTTCCCAAAAGCTGCTTGATCACTAATTGGGAGTCACCAAAGACTTTTAATTGCAGTTGTTTCATATCAACATCCATCTCAAGTCCAAGTATTAAGGCTTGATATTCAGCAACATTATTAGAGCAACAATTTGTTAGGGTAAAAAAGTATGGGATGACCTCTTCTTATGGATTGACGAACACCACACCAAAACCATCTCCCCCCCGATGTGCGGCACCATCAAAGTACATCTTCCATGAGGGTATTGCTTCAATAACCATTGCATCTTAATCAGGAACTTCATCACTCAGTTCCCAATCATCAGGTATTGGGTGGTCTGCCAAGAAGTCAACCAATGCTTGTCCCTTTACAGCCTTTTGGGGAATGTACACAATCTCAAACTGTTGAAATTGAAGGTACCATCTTGCAAGTCGATCACTAAGGACTGGTTTTGACATTACAAACTTGATAGGATTTACCTTAGTCACAAGACGGATAATATGAGCTTGAATGTAGTGTTTCTTTTTTTGAATTGAGAAGGCTGATAACGCTCAATCTACAGCTCTCGTAGGAGTGTAAAGCGGTCGTTTGTCAAATATAGAACCCAACTGGGTTGGGTATCGATCCCACAGGGAATATCTTGGTCAACAAGTAAGCAACGATTACTAGACTTTTAGTGCAAGTCTCGTAAGAAGGGGGGTTTGTAATGTGTAACCAAATTATTAAAGCAAAAACTGAAAATAGCAAAGTAAAAAGAAAGAATGTTTAGTAGGTTGTGAAACAATGAGAATTGAGGAGTTGGGGTTATGTCCACCTTCTGAGTTATACGTCTCTATTGACTATGAGTGTGTTGAATTCAGACATGCATGTGCTTATAGAGAATTATATTCGATGGTAAATCCAGGCGTCTTTCGACCTATTCGAGGATTATTTCACTTTAACTCTTTCGAGCTTAAAGCGTGTCTAACGGTATAAATTCTCCAAGAGGTTAATCCAGTTACGACACTAACATTTTAATAGGGGATGGGACCCTACTACCTTGACATTATCTCTTTTCCAGACAGATAACCTTTCTTTCGAACAAGTTAAATGTTATACTGGCGTATTCTTGCATTTGCAACCACAAAGAATTTAGATTAAGAGGAAGAGAATAATGATATAAGCAACATACGTGTCACGAACTCACAAACTCACAACAATAAATAGTATCTCATTCGGCTTCCATAACCCCAACAGAGAAGTTTAGTTACCCATGAGTGCGAAGGAAATCACAATTGACATTGTTGTTATACCACAATAAAGATTTCACATTTGTAATGGTGTGGTAGGCGTTAGGCGTGAATCCCTTAGCAAAGTAACGTTTCTCTTACTGTGGAATTTAAGAATAGATGAATAGAAGAAGAAAAATAGAATTAATGGAAGAATGATTGTTTAGAACTAGAATGTCTTAGAAGTAGAATAGAATAGAATTGAATGTCAGAAGATGTCTTAAAATCTCTAGCAAGATAGGGTATTTATAATACCCATATCCTATTCCTACTAAGCTAATGAAATGCTTAACCAAATCCTACTAAGCTAATGAAATACTTAACCCAATTGTACTAGGTTAATGTATCATTATCCTAATCCTAATAAGCTAATGAAAAACTTAACCCAATTGTACTAGGTTAATGTATCATTATCCTAATCCTAATAAATTACTGCTAGTCCCCAAAGTCTTCAGAAATGTTGTTTTAGCCCGGGACAGAATTTCCATGCGCCATCTTTAGTCCTTGGCGTCCAAGATTGGCTTTTCTCCTTTCGTGAAGCTTTCTTTGGCGTCAAGTTATCCATGAAATGCTGAATTCTGCATCATTTATACCTGAAACTTTGCTAATCATGTTCGTTAGCTCACTTACAGGAAAAAGGACTAAAAGTGCATGAAATATATAATTTGTTCTCAAAACTAGGCTAAAATATGGGCAAAATATAGTGCTATAGGCGTGTAAATTTGCCTATCATCAACACCCCACACTTGAAGCTTTGTTCGTCCTCGAACAAAATATCATGTCCCTCTAAACATCAACTTAGGGTTTCACAACAACAACACAAAATATTCGTCAAGACAAGCATAACAATTATCAACAAAGAGTAGTTTTTCGATCATTAGTAGAAACAGTTTAACCTCTAGCATAGACTCGTGATGGTGGTCAACTCATATTCAAAGGTTAAGGCACAAAGAATCATACACGACTACCCAAAACTCATCAACCATGTGTGTCTCACAATATATTACCCATAATCACTCACAAGTATAGCATATTTTTCAAACATGGGTATCAAAATATCCTTGCTCTCGCTCTCACAAAGAATTCATATGAAGCAACTGATGACCATAGGCTTTCCCTTAGTGTAATGCTCCACTAAATGTCAGAATGCCAAGCTTAGGATCAACTAGGTCTTTTGATGGTTGTAATGTAGGATAAGGGATAGGTAGGACTATTTTGGCCAGAAATAGTGACTATGTTCCTAAGCGCTTTAATACATCACATTGTATCATTAACACTTTTATTTCAAACAACCTTTCTACTTTCTTTTATTCTACCACTCTTTTTCTCCTCTTTTGTTTTTCAACTTTAAACATAACTAAATTTTCAGTTTTCCTTTCCTTTTTCTTTTGATAACATACCTCTTATGATAGCACTTTCTTTTTCATAACTCATTCAAGCACCAATGCATTCTAAAGCATCATACTCACCCAATTTCCTCTTATTTTGTCACATGACTTTTTCACTTTAAAGCACTTAGGAATTTGGATCAAATTATAGTCTTGAAAAAAATGGATTAGGCTTACATACGAGGTTTGTCAAAGAAAATAGGCTAAAGGCTCAAAAGGGTTTAACTAGGATGATGTCCATGGGTAGGTAAAAAGAAGGTAAATAATCATAGGTTGCCAAAGAAATGCCTAAATCATCTCCTAGACTTGCACTCTTTATTTTTGCTTTACATACATACCAGACAAGTTCTAGCATCAGCCACAAGCACAGAATATACTATTATCTCACACACACAAGGCACATGGTCGACTTTATTGGGAGTAGTATAGACTCTTGACCCAACAGATGAAGGAATTAAACCAAAAAATATCACATAGTGAGTCAAAATTAGAGCCTAAATGTCTCAATAGTCATGATTTTAGCACAAACTCTTGTCATAATCTCATGCTGCCTATCAAAATAATTTCATGTGAAGCTAAAAAAATTTACTACTAAAAAACTTAAAAAAAATGAAAAAACAAAACAAAAACAAAGCAAACAAACATAGATGCGAGTAGAGATGTATAGCATGCAATACCACCACCCCACACTTAGTCAGGACACTGTCCTCAGTGGAAAATAAATAAGAAGAACCTGGTTAGTCGGACTCTTCCTCAATGTCGGGGGTCATACCCCCTTCGTCGGAATCATCATCAGAGTCGTCGCCATTAGAGTTCTCCTCCATGTCGGAGTTTGGTATTCTGCGATCATCATCGGTTGTCACATCATCATCAAGAGGTTCCTCAAAGTATACCCCTACTCCACACATGGCCTTCGCATTCTTATTCATTGGGTAGTCATAGTCCAGCTGTTGGAGCTCTGCAGCAGTTGGAACACGACCTCCGCTCATCATTGTAAACCTCATCATTTCGTACATATGGCGGGAGAAACTCTCATCCCGAGCATGTCTCTCTGCCGTAGTAAGGTTGATGCCATGTGTTGATTCAGTATCTTTGACCTTTGTGAGGTCAACCTTCTTCGGATTGTGTGGGAGTTAATGATCAGCTGGTTTCTCTTTGATGTCTTCCTTCCTCAAGATTGCAGTCAACAGATTGACGAAGCTGAAATGGGACCGCTTGTGTAGCCTAGCCTTCCGCATTGTAGATCGGATGATTACCCCAATGTTGATAGGGACATTCGTCATCAATGCGTATACCAAGCACACTCTATCTCTTGTTATTTTTGTGTATTGCATCCCTGGAATGAGGCAAGAGGTTACCATGCGCAACCATATCCTTGCTTCCCTATTCAAAGAATCATATGGGAAAGTGTTGTGTCGACCAGTGTCCTTGTGTCTACTCCAGCGTGCCATGGATCTACTTCTACAAAGTGTGTGCCGAATTTCTCTATAAGGAGGTCTGCTGTACAGCTCTTTGAATGGTGCTGGATCGACTGAAGGCAGGCTAAGAAAGGAGTTGATCAAATCCGTATTGAGTTGAAAAACTTGCCCCCGAATCTTGACTTCGCTGCCTGTGGTTTTCGGCGACCAGTTGGCTTAAAATTCTCTTGTCAAATCAAGATTACATTCTCCTATGTCGCGGAAGATGAAATCCAGATTTAATGCCATGATCTTCGCCAACATGCGCGACTCCTTCTTCGCTAGGCTTTCCTTGTTTATCAAGTCGACATGAACATATTTTCTTTCCTTGTTGTTCCTATACCATTCATTGGCTTTCTCCTCAAGAACCCATTTTATTCCAAACATACGGCGTGGTAATTGCATTGAGGATGATTCTCCTTGCTCCTTGCGGCCTCTTTTCTTGCCCTTTTGGGAAGTGGTAGCCTTCTCCTTGCCTTGTCTCGCTTTGGGTGCCATTGTACCTGAGACTTGAAATAGAGTTCACGTTAGCACAATCTCAATGGATACAATCTATACATAAGCAGTAGGGGTACCACCCCACACTTAGTTTGTTGATACGAATTAGTGAAGTGAAAGTGGTCGATTACTTAGACTTCATCGACATACGTTGTAGGAGCTATATTCCAACAAGAAAATCAGAGATGTATTACTTCTTGCAAACTTTGCAATATTTTCATGTTTAGATATATCAAGACTGCTACATAGGGATTACATCATGGTATTGTTTCTATCAATAATCACAACCTGCTATGTCGGTAGGCAACTATAAGTCTTATTCCGATGAACGGGACATTCTAACATGTAAGCATTCTAGTGACAAGATTATGCAATGTTCATGACTATAGCAATTCCGCAAGTAGTATAAAACTGCATCAAAATCAACATTCAAGTCGGAAACAAGTTAAGAGTATCCTAACGTACATGTTCACTCACTTGGTTTTTTTATAAACAATTCAAACATATTAACATCACCAATATTTCTTCAAGATGTAGCAATTCATAATAGACATAGCAACATAGCACTTACGAAAAATAGATGAAGAACAAAAGAGTACTTACGTCATTGAAGCCTTTGGAGATGTTCTTGTGAAGTGGGAGAGCAAAAAGAAAAGTTTTGAGATGATTTGGAGAGTATGTGTGGCGCCTAGGTCAAGTTTTCAATGTGTTTGTGTTTAAATACTAAGTCTCCTTTATATAGGAAAAGAATGGGTCGGGTTTTGATCCCTTTAAAATCAGTTTTGGAGACAAAAAGTGACCATAGGCGGCGCCTAATGCAAAACCTATGGTGAGCATAGGCGGCGCCTAGTGCAATGCCTTTAGTGACCATAGGCGGCGCCTTTAGCATGGCGTATGAGATTCAGAGACCAAATGCTTTAGCATAGGCGGCGCCTATGCTATGGCATACTTGAGCATGGGCGGCGCCTATGCTATAGCACACTAGATTCCAAGACCTTGGGCTATAGTATAGTGTTTGCCTTGTTCGTGGCCTAGTTTTACCAAGGCCTAGCTTTGCTCGATGCCTATTTTGTCATGAGAAATGCTCAATCCATAGCCTTATGCATCTTCATGCCTAACTTACCACCTTTACCATGCAATACGTCCAAATCAAAATTTGAAACCGAACTCCTCGTTGAATACCTCTTGCACCTACATTTGCTCAAAACCAATAAAAACGATTAGTACGATGGGTTGCCTCCCACCAAGCGCCTTAGTTTTTATCGTGGCACGACTCTTATTTTTGGATTTTTATTTATCAAAAACAAAACACGTATTAGAACGAAAGAAAAAAATGAAAAATGATAAACGATAAACGATGGGTTGCCTCCCATCTAGCGCCTTATTTATTGTCGTGGCTCGACATAGTTAGCTCGAGTACTTTGACTTAGTCGAGATAAGTGATGGCCATGAATTTTATCGAATCAAGAGGACCGATATAAGGTTTCACACGTTGGCCGTTCACTTTGAAGATAACACCATTATTATCTTCCAATTCAACTACTCCAGACGAGTAGACTTGGATAACTTTGTATGGACCAGACCACTTGGACTTTAACTTACCTAGGAAGAGCTTCAATCTGGAGTTGAAGAGAAGTACCATATCATCCTTTTGAAAGTTTCGACGAACAATCCGCTGATCATGATACTTTTTCATCTGCTGCTTGTATAGGTCTGATCTTTCATAAGCATGTAGACGGAATTCATCCATCTTGTTCAGTTGCTCCATCCTCAGCTTCATTGCATCATCCCAATTCAAATTCAATCGCTTCAGCGCCCACACTGCCTTGTGCTCGAGCTCAATGGGTAAGTGACAAGCCTTCCCATAAACTAGTTGATAAGGGGACAAGCCAATTGGAGTTTTGAATGCAGTCCTGTACGCCCATAGTGCATCGTCCAGCTTCCGAGACCAATCCTTCCTATTAGCATTTACCGTCTTCGCAAGGATTTGCTTGATCTCTTGATTGGAAACCTCTACCTGTCCACTAGTTTGTGGTTGATAAGGCGTGGCTACCTTATGTTGCTTGACACCATATTTTGCCAACACGGACTTGAACAGCTTGTTGCAAAAGTGAGATCCTCCATCGCTTATGATAGTACATGGTAATCCAAAGCGAGAGAAGATATTCCTCTTCAAGAACGCTACAACATGCTTTCCCTCATTGTCGGCCAACGCTACAGCTTCTATCCATTTCGAGACATAATCCACAACAACTAAGATGTACTTCATTCCAAACGAATTCACGAATGGACCCATGAAATCAATGCCCCATACATCAAAGAGTTCTACCACAAGAGTTTTTGACATGGGCATCTCATGGTGTTTCGAAATAGCACCTTGTCGCTGGCATTGGTCGCATCTTCTAACAAAGTCATGAGCATCTCTAAATATGGAAGGCCAATAATATCCACTTTGCAATACTTTTCTTGCCGTCCGATTACCTGCGTGATGTCCCCCAACTTGGGAAGTGTGGCATGCTTCCAATATATTTGGCACCTATTCATGGGATATACATCGTCGGATTACACCATCCGCGCATCGTCGAAACAAATATGGCTCATCCCAAAAGTAGTGCTGTACATCATGCATAAATTTCTCTTTTGATGGTATGATAAATTTGCAGGTATCACATTACTCACCACAAAGTTTGCAAAGTCGGCATACCATGGTAACTTTTCTATTATCGTGGCTAAGATCTCCTCATCAGGGAATGCATCATTAATCTCGATTTCAGGTTGCGCCACATGCTCGTTCTCGAGTCTAGAGAGATGGTCGACCACTTGGTTCTCGCAACCTCTTCTATCTTTTACTTCAAAATCAAACTCTTGCAGCAGCAATACCCATCGAATTAGTCTTGGTTTTCCATCCTTCTTTGTCATTAGATACCTAAGAGCTGCATGGTCTGTATGAACGATCACCTTAGAACCCAATAGGTAGGCACGAAACTTCTCAAATGCATGCACAACCGCTAGGAGCTCTTGTTCAGTAACAATGTAGTTCCTTTAGGCTTCAATTAGGACCTTACTCGCATAGTAGATAGGATGAAATAGCTTCTCCTTTCTCTGACCAAGTACAGCACCAACGGCTACACCACTAGCATCACACATGACTTCGAAAGGGAGAGACCAATCTGGTGCTACCATGATAGGGGCTTCAATGAGTTTCCCTTTGAGGCATTCAAATTCCTTCAAGCAATCATCATTGAAGTCAAACTTCGCATCTTTCTCCAAGAGTTTGCACAATGGACTAGCAATTTTGGAGAAGTCTTTGATGAACCGACGATAGAAACCTGCATGGCTGAGAAAACTACGAACACCCTTCACCGAAATTGGAGGCGGTAGTTTCTCAATGACTTCAATTTTCGCTCGATCAACCTCAATTCCTCTTTCGGAGATTTTGTGCCCAAGAACAATACCTTCTTTTACCATGAAGTGGCACTTTTCCCAATTCAGCACTAGGTTGAATTCTACACATCTTTGCAACGCCATACTTAGGTTTGTCAAGCATGCCTCAAAAGTCTCACCAACAACTGAAAAATCGTCCATGAATACCTCCAATGTATCTTCAACCATATCAGAAAAAATGGACATCATACAGCGTTGAAAGGTGGCTGGTGCGTTACATAGCCCGAATGGCATACGCTTGAAGGCAAACGTACCATATGGGCATGTAAACGTTGTCTTATCTTGGTCTTCGGGAGCAATACAAATCTGATTATATCCTGAATAACCGTCTAAGAAACAAAACCATCCTTTCCCCGCTAATCGATCTTGCATTTGGTCCATAAATGGCATTGGAAAGTGATCTTTGAGCGTCCAAGAATTCAGCTTCCGGTAGTCCATGCATACTCTCCATCCAGTGACGGGTCTGAGTGGAATAAGTTCATCTTTCTCATTTGCGACCACCGTCATGCCTCCTTTCTTGGGAACACATTATACCGGGCTTACCCATGTACTATCAGAGATTGGATACACAACCCCTGCGTCTAACCACTTGATAATTTCTTTCTTCACCACTTCTTGCATAGGTGGGTTTAGACGTCTTTGATGCTCAATGGTTGGTTTGCAATTTTCTTCAAGATGAATCTTGTGAGTACAAATCCCAGGTGGAATACCAATAATATCCGCAATGGTCCATCCAATGGCTCTAATATACTTCCGAAGAATAGCAATAAGAGCTGCAACTTGTTGCTCACCCAAATCTGCTGCCACAATGACTGGAAGTGTGCTTCCGCTTCCTAAGAATGCATACTTTAAATGACTTGGCAGCTCCTTCAATTCTAACGTGGGTGGCTCTTCAATAAATGGCTTAGCTGGTGGTGTGGGTCGATTTTTGAGATCAAGGTCCAGCTTCTTGGGAGCATAGCGATATGTCCCAAATCCTGATAGAGCACCAATAGCTTCTTTGCAATTTTCAGCATCCTTACTCTCTCCATTCATGAGCACAACCGCCAAAGGGTCAGCAATAATTTGCTCTTCTTTAAGTAATTCTTTCGGATCATCAAAGAAAACATCAACCACCAAAAATACACTCGGATCTTTGGGTTGCTTCATTGATTTGCAAACATCAAAGCGAACCACTTCGTCATTTATACAAAATGAAAGCTCATTAGCTCTCAAATCAATGAGCACACTTCCTGTAGCAAGGAAAGGGCGTCCCAAGATTATGGGAACCTCTGAGTCCGCTTCACAATCCAAAATAACAAAGTCTGCTCGAAAGATGAATGAAGAAACCTTTACCAAGACATCACATAGGATACCAACAGGTCGTTTTACCGACCTATCCGCCATGACGAGCCTCATATTGGTTGGAGTAGGATCACCCAACCCCAACTTTTTATAGATAGATAATGGCATCAAATTGATGCTGGCTCCTAAATCACATAATGCTTTGGCAAAATTCAAAGATCCAACGGTGCAAAGAATAGTGAAAGCTCCGGGGTCAGCCTTCTTCTGAACTATTGATCGGGTAGCGATTGCGCTGCAGTGATGGACATCATCTTTCAACTCATAACTTGCTGCCCGCTTCTTTGTCAAAAGATCCTTCATAAATTTCGCATACCCAGGCATTTGTTGAAGTGCTTCCACCAATGGAACATTAATGGTCAGCTGTTTTAACATAGTCATGAATTTGCTGAACTTCGTATCATCCGCCACCTTCTTCAATCTTTGGGGAAAAGGTGGTGGTGGGTATGGAATTGTTCTCTCCACGGCTTTCTTCTCCTATTTCTTCCGTTTTTTTAGCTTTTCCAGGCTGCACGTCGTGAGGAGTGACGTTAAGGACGTTAGAATCGGCTGCTGCGGCATCTTCCCCTTGTGCCTAATCATCAATTTCCACTTCTTCGTCAACCACTTGCTTGCCTTTTTCTGAATTTTCCAGAACCTTACCACTTCGAGTAGTAATAGCCATGCATGATTCCTCATTCCTTAGATTTTGCACAGTGTCGCTAGGTAAAGTGCCAGCCTTTCTTTGATTGAGTGCTGCTGAATGTTGGCTCAATTGCTGCTCTATTTGCTTGATTGAAGTGGAATGTGAATCAATAAATTGCTTCATAGAGGAAAAATCATTTATTACCTCCGTTACTCCCGCGCTAGTTGCTTCCACTCCTTTCAGTAGTTTAGCCATCATGTCTTCCATACTTCCAGAACTAGATGTGGTGGCGTCACGTCTTCCAGGGGGAACATACAAACCACTACTATCATTCTTGTTCTTCCAACTACCTTGGTCCATGTTTCCAGATTTACCATGATAGTTCCGACCTTGGTTTCCTAGGGCATTGCCTCTGAAACCCCCCTAATTGTTCAAGTAGTTGGCTTCCTCTTCCGAATCAGATTCGTCTCTTCCTTTTGACGCAATAGCTTTCACTTTTTCGGTCTTCCCTGATAATAAATGCTTTGTAAGAAGATCCACTTGTGTTTTCATATGCGCCATATCTTGATCACGTTCTTCTTCTCGGCTCCTTTGGTCTGCAGTCATGCCTATAGATAAAGTGGGGCTTGCTACCTCAGAATCCCTGGTATGCCAAGATCTACTTTGTTTCGTCATACGATCTAGCATATTGCTTGCTTGACCAAAGGTGAGATCCATAAAGGATCCTCCAGCCGCATTATTCACCACTGGTTTAGTTATTGAATTTAGGGCCCTATATAATATCTCTTTTAGGTGAACATTAGTCATATGATGGTTTGGTCACCTCGCTAGCTTTTTCTTGAACCTCTCCCATGTTTCATGAAGAGCTTTAGTGGGAAGCTGACGAAAGTTGCTGATTTCATCTCTCAATTGTGCTCTTTTGGATGGCGGAAAGAATCTTTCTAGGAAAGCGTCTCTCAATTGCCTCCAATTTGTAATAGAATCAGGAGTCATCCCATTCAACCATAGAGTTGCCTCCCCAGACAGAGACAATGGAAATAGACGTAATCAAATTTCATTCTGACCAACTCCAGGATTGTCAAACGACTTGTATGTAGAAATAAAGTTGATGAGATGCATATTCGGATCATCGCCTGCTAGTCCACCAAATAATCCCTTGAGTTGCAATAACTGAATCATGGTGCTCGTGATGTTGAACTTGGCTCCGGGTGCCAATGGTGGAGGAATAATGGCTCCTGTGGCTCCGGCTCCATCAAGATCATCATCATCATTGTCGAAAGCTGGCTGCATAGCTTGGCGTTCATGCCTAAACCTAGCTTGACGATCTCTTCTGTTGGAAGGTGTTGCGATCTCAGCGGCATGCCTAGGGTTTAGTAGCTCGTCATCACCTAGATCTTCATCGTCAGGATTTGTTGCTCGCCTAGGGTTATCAATATTCTGTTGATGCACTTGAGCGGCGGCTAGCGCAGCTAGTCTCGCCTGTTTCTGTTGAGCAGCCATCCTTTCAATTGCGTGTTGTGCCTCCATTCTGCGAATACGTTGTGGTTCAGGATTGATAGGAAATAACGGTTGACCAGAACTTCGGGTATGGGGCATGCACTGAATAAAAACCTGCAGTAAACAAAAACAAAAACTAAAAGTAAAAGTACGAGAATCTTTGACCAAAGGGTCTAGTAATTATTACGAACTTAATTGACACTTGTATTCCCCGGCAACGACGCCAATTTTTGATAACGCTCAATCTACAGCTCTCGTAGGAGTGTAAAACGGTCGTTTGTCAAATATAGAACCCAACTGGGTTGGGTATCGATCCCACAGGGAATAGCTTGGTCAACAAGTAAGCAACGATTACTAGACTTTTAGTGCAAGTCTCGTAAGAAGGGGGGTTTGTAATGTGTAACCAAATTATTAAAGCAAAAACTGAAAATAGCAAAGTAAAAAGAAAGAATGTTTAGTAGGTTGTGAAACAATGAGAATTGAGGAGTTGGGGTTATGTCCACCTTCTGAGTTATACGTCTCTATTGACTATGAGTGTGTTGAATTCAGACATGCATGTGCTTATAGAGAATTGTATTCGATGGTAAATCCAGGCGTCTTTCGACCTATTCGAGGATTATTTCTCTTTAACTCTTTCGAGCTTAAAGCGTGTCTAACGGTATGAATTCTCCAAGAGGTTAATCCAGTTACGGCACTAACTTTTTAATAGGGGATGGGACCCTACTACCTTGACATTATCTCTTTTCCAGACAGATAACCTTTCTTTCGAACAAGTTAAATGTTATACTGGCGTATTCTTGCGTTTGCAACCACAATAAATTTAGATTAAGATGAAGAGAATAATGATATAAGCAACATACGTGTCACGAACTCATAAACTCACAGCAATAAATAGTATCTCATTCGGCTTCCATAACCCCAACAGAGAAGTTTAGTTACCCATGAGTGCGAAGGAAATCACAATTGACATTGTTGTTATACCACAATAAAGATTTCACGTTCGTAATGGTGTGGTAGGCGTTAGGCGTGAATCCCTTAGCAAAGTAACGTTTCTCTTGTTGTGGAATTTAAGAATAGATGAATAGAAGAAGACAAATAGAATTAATGGAAGAATGATTGTTTAGAACTAGAATGTCTTAGAAGTAGAATAGAATAGAATTGAATGTCAGAAGATGTCTTAAAATCTCTAGAAAGATAGGGTATTTATAATACCCATATCATATTCCTACTAAGCTAATGAAATGCTTAACCAAATCCTACTAAGCTAATGAAATACTTAACCCAATTGTACTAGGTTAATGTATCATTATCCTAATCCTAATAAGCTAATGAAATACTTAACCCAATTGTACTAGGTTAATGTATCATTATCCTAATCCTAATAAGCTAATGAAATACTTAACCCAATTGTACTAGGTTAATGTATCATTATCCTAATCCTAATAAATTACTGCTAGTCCCCAAAGTCTTCAGAAATGTTGTTTTAGCCCTGGACAGAATTTCCATGCGCCATCTTTAGTCCTTGGCGTCCAAGATTGGCTTTTCTCCAATCGTGAAGCTTTCTTTGGCGTCAAGTTATCCATGAAAAGCTGAATTCTGCATCATTTATACCTGAAACTTTGCTAATCATATTCGTTAGCTCACTTACAGGAAAAAGGACTAAAAGTGCATGAAATATATAATCTGTTCTCAAAACTAGGCTAAAATATGGGCAAAATATAGTGCTATAGGCGTGTAAATTCGCCTATCATCAACACCCCACACTTGAAGCTTTGTTCGTCCTCGAACAAAATATCATGTCCCTCTAAACATCAACTTAGGGTTTCACAGCAACAACACAAAATATTCGTCAAGACAAGCATAAATATTATCAACAAAGAGTAGTTTTTCGATCATTAGTAGAAACAGTTTAACCTCTAGCATAGACTCGTGATGGTGGTCAACTCATATTCAAAGGTTAAGGCACAAAGAATCATACACGACTACCCAAAACTCATCAACCATGTGTGTCTCACAATATATTACCCATAATCACTCACAAGTATAGCATATTTTTCAAACATGGGTATCAAAATATCCTTGCTCTCGCTCTCACAAAGAATTCATATGAAGCAACTGATGACCATAGGCTTGCCCTTAGTGTAATGCTCCACTAAATGTCAGAATGCCAAGCTTAGGATCAACTAGGTCTTTTGATGGTTGTAATGTAGGCTAAAGGACAGGTAGGGCTATTTTGGCCAGAAATAGTGACTATGTTCCTAAGCGCTTTAATACATCACATTGTATCATAAACACTTTTCTTTCAAACAACCTTTTTACTTTCTTTTATTCTACCACTCTTTTTCTCCTCTTTTGTTTTTCAACTTTAAACATAACTAACTTTTCAGTTTTCCTTTCCTTTTTCTTTTGATAACATACCTCTTATGATAGCACTTTCTTTTTCATAACTCATTCAAGCACCAATGCATTCTAAAGCATCATACTCACCCAATTTCCTCTTATTTTGTCACATGACTTTTTCACTTTAAAGCACTTAGGAATTTGGATCAAATTATGGTCTTGAAAAAAATGGATTAGGCTTACATACGAGGTTTGTCAAAGAAAATAGGCTAAAGGCTCAAAAGGGTTTAACTAGGATGATGTCCATGGGTAGGTAAAAAGAAGGTAAATAATCATAGGTTGCCAATGAAATGCCTAAATCATCTCCTAGACTTGCACTCTTTATTTTTGCTTTACATACATACCAGACAAGTTCTAGCATCAGCCACAAGCACAGAATATACTATTATCTCACACACACAAGGCACATGGTCGACTTTATTGGGAGTAGTATAGACTCTTGACCCAACAGATGAAGGAATTAAACCAAACAATATCACATAGTGAGTCACAATTAGAGCCTAAATGTCTCAATAATCATGATTTTAGCACAAACTCTTGTCATAATCTCTTGCTGCCTATCAAAATAATTTCATGTGAAGCTAAAAAAATTTACTACTAAAAAACTTAAAAAAAAATGAAAAAACGAAACAAAAACAAAGCAAACAAACATAGATGCGAGTAGAGAAGTATAGCATACAATACCACCACCCCACACTTAGTCGGGACACTGTCCTCAGTGGAAAATAAATAAGAAGAACCTGTTCAGTCGGACTCTTCTTCAATGTCGGGGGTCATACCCCCTACATCGGAATCATCATCAGAGTCGTCGCCATCAGAGTTCTCCTCCATGTCAGATTTTGGCCTTCTGCGATCATCATCGGTTGGCACATCGTCATCAAGAGGTTCCTCAAAGTATACCCCTACTCTACACATGGCCTTCGCATGCTCATTCATTGGGTAGTCATAGTCCAGCTGTTGGAGCTCTGCAGCAGTTGGAATACGACCTCCGCTCATCGTTGTTAACTCCATCATTCCATACATATGGCGGGAGAAACTCTCATCCCGAGCATGTCTCTCTGCCGTAGTAAGGTTGATGCCATGTGTTGATTCAGTATCTTTGACCTTTGTGAGGTCAAACTTCTTCGGATTGTGTGGGAGTTTATGATCAGCTGGTTCCTCTTCGATGTCTTCCTTCCTCAAGAATGCAGTCAACAGATTGCCGAAGCTGAAATGGGACCGCTTGTGTAGCCTAGCCTTCCGCATTGTAGATCGGATGATTACCCCAATGTTGATAGGGACATTCGTCATCAATGCGTATACCAAACACACTCTATCTCTTGTTATTTTTGTGTATTGCGTCCCTGGAATAAGGCAAGAGTTGACCATGCGCAACCATATCCTTGCTTCCCTATTCAAAGAAGCATATGGGAAAGTGTTGTGTCGACCAGTGTCCTTGTGTCTACTCCAGCGTGCCATGGATCTACTTCCACAAAGTGTGTGCCGAATTGCTCTATGAGGAGGTCTGCTGTACAGCTCTTTGAATGGTGTTGTATCGACTGAAGGCAAGCCAAGAAAGGAGTTGATCAAATCCGTATTGAGTTGTAAAACTTGACCCCGAATCTTGACTTCGCTGCCTGTGGTTTTCGGCGACCAGTTGGCATAAAATTCTCTTGTCAAATAAAGATTACATTCTCCCATGTCGCAGAAGATGAAATCTAGATTTAATGCCATGATCTTCGCCAAGATGCGCGGCTCCTTCTTCGCTAGGCTTTCCTTGTTTATCAAGTCGACATGAACATATTTTCTTTCCTTGTTGTTCCTATACCATTCCTTGGCTTTCTCCTCAAGAACCCATTTTATTCCAAACATACGGCGTGGTAATTGCATTGAGGATGATTCTCCTTGCTCCTTGCGGCCTCTTTTCTTGCCCTTTTGGGAAGTGGTAGCCTTCTCATTGCCTTGTCTCGCTTTGGGTGCCATTGTACCTGAGACTTGAAATAGAGTTCACGTTAGCACAATCTCAATGGATACAATCTATACATAAGCAGTAGGGGTACCACCCCACACTTAGTTTGTTGATACGAATTAGTGAAGTGAAAGTGGTCGATTACTTAGACTTCATCGACATACGTTGTAGGAGCTATATTCCAACAAGAAAATCAGAGATGTATTACTTCTTGAAACCTTTGCAATATTTTCCTGTTTAGATATATCAAGACTGCTACATAGGGATTACATCATGGTATTATTTCTATCAATAATCACAACCTCCTATGTCGGTAGGCAACTATAAGTCTTATTCCGATGAACGGGACATTCTAATATGTAAGCATTCTAGTGACAAGATTATGCAATGTTCATGACTATAGCAATTCCGCAAGTAGTATAACACTGCATCAAAATCAATATTCAAGTCGGAAACAAGTTAAGAGTATCCTAACATACATGTTCACTCACTTGGTTTTTTTATCAACAATTCAAACATATTAACATCACCAATATTTCTTTAAGATGTAGCAATTCATAATAGACATAGCAACGTAGCACATACGAAAAATAGATGAAGAACAAAAGAGTACTTACGTGATTGAAGCCTTTGGAATTGTTCTTGTGTAGTGGGAGAGCAAAAAGAAAAGTTTTGAGATGATTTGGAGAGTATGTGCGGCGCCTAGGTCAAGTTTTCAATGTGTTTGTGTTTCAAGACTAAGTCTCCTTTATATAGGAAAAGAATGGGTCGGGTTTTGATCCATTTAAAATCAGTTTTGGAGACAAAAAGTGACCATAGGCGGCGCCTAATGCAAAGCCTATGGTGAGCATAGGCGGCGCCTAGTGCAATGCCTTTAGTGACCATAGGCGGCACCTTTAGCATGGCATATGAGATTCAGAGACCAAATGCTTTAGCATAGGCGGCGCCTATGCTATGGCATATTTGAGCATGGGCGGCGCCTATGCTATAGCACACTAGATTCCGAGACCTTGGGCTATAGTATAGGCTTTGCCTTATTCGTGGCCTAGTTTTCCCTAGGCCCGGCCTTGCTCGATGCCTATTTTGTCATGAGAAATGCTCAATCCATAGCCTTATGCATCTTCATTCCTAACTTACCACCTTTACCATGCAATACGTCCAAATCAAAATTTGAAACCGATCTCCTCGTTGAATACCTCTTGCACCTACATTTGCTCAAAACCAATAAAAATGATTAGTACGATGGGTTGCCTCCCACCAAGCGCCTTAGTTTTGGTCGTGGCACGACTCTTATTTTTGGATTTTTATTTATCAAAAACAAAACACGTATTAGAACGAAAGAAAAAAATTAAAAACGATAAATGATAAACGATGGGTTGCCTCCCATCTAGCGCCTTATTTATTGTCGTGGCTCGACATAGTTACCTCGAGTACTTAGACTTCATCGAGATAAGTGATGGCCATGAAGTTTATCGAATCAAGAGGATCGATATAAGGTTTCACACGTTGGCCATTCACTTTGAAGATAACACCATTATTATCTTCCAATTCAACTACTCCAGACGAGTAGACTTGGATAACTTTGTATGGACCAGACCACTTGGACTTTAACTTACCTGGGAAGAGCTTCAATCTGGAGTTGAAGAGAAGTACCATATCATCCTTTTGAAAGTTTCGACGAACAATCCGCTGATCATGATACTTTTTCATCCGCTCCTTGTATAGGTTTGATCTTTCATAAGCATGTAGACGGAATTCATCCATCTTGTTCAGTTGCTCCATCCTCAGCTTCATTGGATCATCCCAATTAAAATTCAATCGCTTCAGCGCCCACACTGCCTTGTGCTCGAGCTCAATGGATAAGTGACAAGCCTTCCCATAAACTAGTTGATAAGGGGACATGCCAATTGGCATTTTGAATGCAGTCCTGTACGCCCATAGTGCATCGTCCAGCTTCCGAGACCAATCCTTCCTATTAGCATTTACCGTCTTCGCAAGGATTTGCTTGATCTCTCGATTGGAAACCTCTACCTGTCCACTAGTTTGTGGGTGATAAGGCGTGGCTACCTTATGTTGCTTGACACCATATTTTGCCAACACGGACTTGAACAGCTTGTTGCAAAAGTGAGATCCTCCATCGCTTATGATAGTACGTGGTACTCCAAAGCGAGAAAGGATATTCCTCTTCAAGAACGCTACAACACGCTTTCCCTCATTGTCGGCCAACGCTACAACTTTAATCTATTTCGAGACATAATCCACAACAACTAAGATGTACTTCATTCCAAACGAATTCACGAATGGACCCATGAAATCAATGCCCCATACATCAAAGAGTTCTACCTTAAGAGTTTTTGACATGGGCATCTCATGGTTTTTCGAAATAGCACCTTGTCGCTGGCATTGGTCGCATCTTCTGACAAAGTCATGAGCATCTCTAAATATGGAAGGCCAATAATATCCACTTTGCAATACTTTTCTTGCCGTCCGATTACCTGCGTGATGACCCCCAACTTGGGAAGTGTGGCATGCTTCCAATATATTTGGCACCTCTTCATGGGATATCCATTGTCGGATAACACCATCCGCGCATCGTCGAAACAAATATGGCTCATCCCAAAAGTAGTGCTGTACATCATGCATAAACTTCCTCTTTTGATGGTAAGATAAATTTGCAGGTATCACATTACTCACCACAAAGTTTACAAAGTCGGCATACCATGGTAACTTTTCTATTATCGTGGCTAAGATCTCCTCATCAGGGAATGCATCATCAATCTCGATTTCAGGTTGCGCCACATGCTTGTTCTCGAGTCTAGAGAGATGGTCGGCCACTTGGTTCTCGCAACCTCTTCTATCTTTTACTTCGAAATCAAACTCTTGCAGCAGCAATACCCATCGAATTAGTCTTGGTTTTGCATCCTTCTTTGTCATTAGATACCTAAGAGCTGCATGGTCTGTATGAACGATCACCTTAGTACCCAATAGGTAGGCACGAAACTTCTCAAATGCATACACAACCGCTAGGAGCTCTTGTTCAGTAACAATGTAGTTCCTTTGGGCTTTATTTAGGACCTTACTCGCATAGTAGATAGGATGAAATAGCTTCTCCTTTCTCTGACCAAGTACAGCACCAACGGCTACACCACTAGAATCACACATGACTTCGAACGGGAGAGACCAATCTGGTTCTACCATGATAGGGGCTTCAATGAGTTTCCCTTTTAGGCATTCGAATGCCTTCATGCAATCATCATTGAAGTCAAACATCGCATCTTTCTCCAAGAGTTTGCACAATGGACTAGCAATTTTGGAGAAGTCTTTGATGAACCGACGATAGAAACCTGCATGGCCGAGAAAACTACGAACACCCTTCACCGAAATTGGAGGCGGTAGTTTCTCAATGACTTCAATTTTCGCTCGATCAACCTCAATTCCTATTTCGGAGATTTTGTGCCCAAGAACAATACCTTCTTTTACCATGAAGTGGCACTTTTCCTAATTCAGCACTAGGTTGAATTCTACACATCTTTGCAACGCCATACTTAGGTTTGTCAAGCATGCCTCAAAAGTCTCACCAACAACTGAAAAATCGTCCATGAATACCTCCAAAGTGTCTTCAACCATATCAGAAAAAATGGACATCATACAGCGTTGAAAGGTGGCTGGTGCGTTACATAGCCCGAATGGAATACGCTTGAAGGAAAACGTACCATATGGGCATGTAAACGTTGTCTTCTCTTGGTCTTCGGGAGCAATACAAATCTGATTATAGCCTGAATAACCGTCTAAGAAACAAAACCATCCTTTCCCCGCTAATCGATCTTGCATTTGGTCCATAAATGGCATTGGAAAGTGATCTTTGAGCGTCCAAGAGTTCAGCTTCCGGTAGTCCATGCATACTCCTCATCCAGTGACGGGTCTGAGTGGAATAAGTTCATTTTTCTCATTTGCGACCACCGTCATGCCTCCTTTCTTGGGAACACATTGTACCGGGCTTACCCATGTACTATCAGAGATTGGATACACAACCCCTGCGTCTAACCACTTGATAATTTGTTTCTTCACCACTTCTTGCATAGGTGGGTTTAGACGTCTTTCATGCTCAATGGTTGGTTTGCAATTTTCTTCAAGCTGAATCTTGTGAGTACAAATCCCAGGTGGAATACCAATAATATCCGCAATGGTCCATCCAATGGCTCTAATATACTTCCGTAGAATAGCAATAAGAGCTGCAACTTGTTGCTCACCCAAATCTGCTGCCATAATGACTGGAAGTGTGCTTCCGCTTCCTAAGAATGCATACTTTAAATGACTTGGCAGCTCCTTCAATTCTAACGTGGGTGGCTCTTCAATAGATGGCTTAGCTGGTGGTGTGGGTCGATTTTTGAGATCAAGGTCCAGCTTCTTGGGAGCATAGCGATATGTCCCTAATCCTGATAGAGCACAAATAGCTTCTTTGCAATTTTCAGCATCCTTACTCTCTCCATTCATGAGCACAACCGCCAAAGGGTCAGCAATAATTTGCTCTTCTTTAAGTAATTCTTTCGGATCATCAAAGAAAACATCAGCCATCGAAAATACATTCGGATCTTCGGGTTGCTTCATTGATTTGCAAACATCAAAGCGAACCACTTCGCCATTTATTCAAAATGAAAGCTCATTAGCTCTCAAATCAATGAGCACACTTCCTGTAGCAAGGAAAGGGCGTCCCAAGATTATGGGAACCTCTGAGTCCGCTTCACAATCCAAAATAACAAAGTCTGCTCGAAAGATGAATAAAGAAACCTTTACCAAGACATCACATAGGATACCAACAGGTCATTTTACCGACCTATCCGCCATGACGAGCCTCATATTGGTTGGAGTAGGATCACCCAACCCCAATTTTTTATAGATAGATAATGGCATCAAATTGATGCTGGCTCCTAAATCACATAATGCTTTGGCAAAATTCAAATATCCAACGGTGCAAAGAATAGTGAAAGCTCCGGGGTCAGCCTTCTTCTGAACTATTGATCGGGTAGCGATTGCGCTACAGTGATGGACATCATCTTTCAACTCATAACTTGCTGCTCGCTTCTTTGTCAAAAGATCCTTCATAAATTTTGCATACCCAGGCATTTGTTGAAGTGCTTCCACCAATGGAACATTAATGGTCAGCTGTTTTAACATAGTCATGAATTTGCTGAACTTCGTATCATCCGCCACCTTCTTCAATCTTTGGGGAAAAGGTGGTGGTGGGTATGGAATTGTTCTCTCCATGGCTTTCTTCTCCTCTTGCTTCCGTTTTTTAGCTTTTCCAGGCTGCACGTCGTGAGGAGTGACGTTAAGGACATTAGGATCGACTGCTGCGACATCTTCCCCTTTTGCCTTATCATCAATTTCCACTTCTTCGTCAACCACTTGCTTGCCTTTTTCTGAAGTTTCCAGCACCTTACCACTTCGAGTAGTAATAGCCATGCATGATCCCTCATTCCTTGGATTTTGCACAGTGTCGCTAGGTAAAGTGCCAGCCTTTCTTTGATTGAGTGCTGCTGAAAGTTGGCTCAATTGCTGCTCTATTTGCTTGATTGAAGTGGAATGTGAATCAACTAATTACTTCATAGAGGACAAATCATTTATTACCTCCGTTACTCCCGCGCTAGTTGCTTCCACTCCTTTCAGTAGTTTAGCCATCATGTCTTCCATACTTCCAGAACTAGATGTGGTGGCATCACGTCTTCCAGGGGGAACATACAAACCACTACTTTCATTATTGTTCTTCCAACTACCTTGGTCCATGTTTCCAGATTTACCATGATAGTTCCGACCTTGGTTTCCTTGGGCATTGCCTCGGAAACCCCCCTAATTGTTCAAGTAGTTGGCTTCCTCTTCTGAATCAGATTCGTCTCTTCCTTTTGACGCAATAGCTTTCACTTTTTCGGTCTTCCCTGATAATAAATGCTTTGTAAGACGATCCACTTGTGTTTTCATATGCGCCATATCTTGATCACGTTCTTCTTCTCTTCTCCTTTGGTCTGCAGTCATGCCTATAGATAAAGTGGGGCTTGCTACCTCAGAATCCCTGGTATGCCAAGCTCTACTTTGTTTCGTCATACGATCTAGCATATTGCTTGCTTGACCAAAGCTGAGATCCATAAAGGATTCTCCAGCCGCATTATCCACCACTGGTTTAGTTATTGAATTCAGGGCTCTATATAATATCTCCATTAGGTGAACATTAGTCATATGATGGTTTGGGCATCTCGCTAGCTTTGTCTTGAACCTCTCCCATGTTTCATGAAGAGCTTCAGTGGGAAGCTGACGAAAGTTGCTGATTTCATCTCTCAATTGTGCTCTTTTGGATGGCAGAAAGAATCTTTCTAGGAAAGCGTCTCTTAATTGCCTCCAATTTGTATTTGAATCAGGAGTCAGCCCATTCAACCATAGAGTTGCCTCCCCAGACAGAGACAATGGAAATAGACGTAATCAAATTTCATTCTGACCAACTCCAGGATGTTAAAACGACTTGCATGTAGAAATAAAGTTGATGAGATGCATATTCGGATCATCGCCTGCTAGTCCACCAAATAATCCCTTGAGTTGCAATAACTGAATCATGGTGCTCGTGATGTTGAACTTGGCTCCGGGTGCCAATGGTGGAGGAATAATGGCTCCTGTGGCTCCGGCTCCATCAAGATCATCATTATCATTGTCGAAAGCTGGCTGCATAGCTTGGCGTTCAGGCCTAAACCTAGCTTGACGATCTCTTCTGTTGGCAGGTGTTGCGATCTCAGCGGCATGCCTAGGGTTTAGTAGCTCGTCATCACCTAGATCTTCATCGTCAGGATTTGTTGCTCGCCCAGGGTTATCAATATTCTGTTGATGCACTTGAGCGGCGGCTAGCGCAGCTAGTCTCGCCTGTTCCTGTTGAGCAGCCATCCTTTCAATTGCGTGTTGTGCCTTCATTCTACGAATACGTTGTGGTTCAGGATTGATAGGAAATAACGGTTGACCAGAACTTCGGGTATGGGGCATGCACTGAATAAAAACCTGCAGTAAACAAAAACAAAAACTAAAAGTAAAAGTACGCGAATCTTTGACCAAAGGGTGTAGTAATTATTACGACCTTAATTGACACTTGTATTCCCCGGCAACGGCGCCAATTTTTGATAACGCTCAATCTACAGCTCTCGTAGGAGAGTAAAACGGTCGTTTGTCAAATATAGAACCCAACTGGGTTGGGTTACGATCCCACAGGGAATAGCTTGGTCAACAAGTAAGCAACGATTACTAGACTTTTAGTGCAAGTCTCGTAAGAAGGGGGATTTGTAATGTGTAACCAAATTATTAAAGCAAAAACTGAAAATAGCAAAGTAAAAAGAAAGAATGTTTAGTAGGTTGTGAAACAATGAGAATTGAGGAGTTGGGGTTATGTCCACCTTCTGAGTTATACGTCTCTATTGACTATGAGTGTGTTGAATTCAGACATGCATGTGCTTATAGAGAATTGTATTCGATGGTAAATCCAGGCGTCTTTCGACCTATTCGAGGATTATTTCACTTTAACTCTTTCGAGCTTAAAGCGTGTCTAACGGTACGAATTCTCCAAGAGGTTAATCCAGTTACGACACTAACTTTTTAATAGGGGATGGGACCCTACTACCTTGACATTATCTCTTTTCCAGACAGATAACCTTTCTTTCGAATAAGTTAAATGTTATACTGGCGTATTCTTGCGTTTGCAACCACAAAGAATTTAGATTAAGATGAAGAGAATAATGATATAAACAACATACGTGTCACGAACTCATAAACTCACAGCAATAAATAGTATCTCATTCGGCTTCCATAACCCCAACAGAGAAGTTTAGTTACCCATGAGTGCGAAGGAAATCACAATTGACATTGTTGTTATACCACAATAAAGATTTCACGTTTGTAATGGTGTGGTAGGCGTTAGGCGTGAATCCCTTAGCAAAGTAACGTTTCTCTTGTTGTGGAATTTAAGAATAGATGAATAGAAGAAGAAAAATAGAATTAATGGAAGAATGATTGTTTAGAACTAGAATGTCTTAGAAGTAGAATAGAATAGAATTGAATGTCAGAAGATGTCTTAAAATCTCTAGCAAGATAGGGTATTTATAATACCCATATCCTATTCCTACTAAGCTAATGAAATGCTTAACCAAATCCTACTAAGCTAATGAAATACTTAACCCAATTGTACTAGGTTAATGTATCATTATCCTAATCCTAATAAGCTAATGAAATACTTAACCCAATTGTACTAGGTTAATGTATCATTATCCTAATCCTAATAAATTACTGCTAGTCCCCAAAGTCTTCAGAAATGTTGTTTTAGCCCGGGACAGAATTTCCATGCGCCATCTTTAGTCCTTGGAATCCAAGATTGGCTTTTCTCCTTTCGTGAAGCTTTCTTTGGCGTCAAGTTATCCATGAAATGCTGAATTCTGCATTATTTATACCTGAAACTTTGCTAATCATGTTCGTTAGCTCACTTACAGGAAAAAGGACTAAAAGTGCATGAAATATATAATTTGTTCTCAAAACTAGGCTAAAATATGGGCAAAATATAGTGCTATAGGCGTGTAAATTCGCCTATCATCAAAGGCCAATGCCAAACATAACTTTTCAATCGGAGAATAGTTTAGCCATTCGACTTCATCATTCTGCTCAAATAGTAAAGAGAGTTTTCTTTGCCTTCACTATTTTCTTGAGCCAGTAGCGCTCCAACTGACCTCTCTTGTGCCGCAATGTAGTGTATCGATGGTTTCCCAGGTATTGGTGTCACAAAAACAGGTGGCTTCACTAAGTATGATTTAATACTCTCAAAGACTTTACTATAAGTTTGGTCCCATTCGAAGGAAGTGTCCTTCTTCATGAGACGACTAAATGGTTGACGTTTTCTGGCTAGGTTTGAGATGAACCTCCTTAAATATGCTAGACTTCCTTGAAGACCTTTTAACTCGTGAATATTTTGAGTCTCGAGCATTTTCACAATCGTATCAACCTTGTCTTGATCAATTTTAATTCCTCGGTGTCGCACAATGAAGCAAAAAAACTTTCCAGAAGTAACTCCAAAGGCTCACTATTTATCCTAAGTTGAAATCTTCGAAGTAACTTGAATACCATTCTTAGGTCTTTTAAGTTGAAGTCTTTCTTTCTTGACTTCACCACTATATCATCCACGTAGCATTCAACATTTTTATGGAGTAGGCCATCAAAGATGTTTTACATAGTCCTTTGATAAGTGGCTCCAGCGTTCTTCAAACCTAAAGAGATCACCTTGTGGCAATAAATACCTTTAGGTGTACAAAATGCAGTGAGCTCTTCATCCTTTGGTGCCATGCGGATTTGGTTGTAGCCGGATAAACCATATATAAAGGACATTGCCTCATAATCAGTGGTGGCATCAATCATCAACTCTGGTATGGGGATTGGAAAATCATCCTTAGGGTATGCGTTATTACGATCTCGAAAGTTGACACAAACTCAAATTTGGCCATTCTTCTTCCGTACTGGAACAATACTTGAAATCCACGTGGGATATTTGATTTCATGAATAAATCCAGCTTCAATGAGTTTGTTAACTTCATTTTCGATCAATGGGACAAAATCTATCCTACATCGCCTTTGGGCTTGCTTAATAGGACGAGCACCATTCTTGAATGCCAACTGATGAACCGCTACTTTTGGATCTAAGACAGGTATTTCCTTATAGATCTAGGCGAAGACATCCATATATTCTTTGAGTATATCCATATAAGCTATTTCCTCCTCCACTTCTAGAAATGCACTCAGGTATGTTGGTCTTGGGTCTTCATCGGTTCCTAGATTAACTTCCTTCAAGGGATCTATTGTAGCCTTTACTCCTTCTCCAAGTTGTGATGGAGCATCCCCAGCATCTTTCTCCTCTTGAGGATCATCGTCATTGACGGATATATGACAACACCAAAAGGCATCTTTTATCTCTTCATCAACCTTCATTTGAGATGAGATATCTTTCTCGTTCTGGGTCATAACATGATATGAGAAACCAACACTCTCTTCATCTTTTTCGCATTTCTTGGTATAAACCATAGTATGCACCTTTGCTTTTAGCACCTCGTTGCATAAAAATACGAGTTTCGTCTATCTCTTCATTCTAGTAGGAATTAAACTTTGGAAATCCTTCTGTATTTTAAGTGAAGAGTGCATCATCGTGATTTAACGACTCCTCTTACACTTGTTTCTTTTCTTTTTATTTAGAGGTCCCAACCTTTCAAACACAGAAGTTCTTACAGTTGACCCTCCAAGTCGGTTAAATACAGAGGGTCTTTTATTAGCATCAGTGGATTCTTCTTCCCCAGTGATGTAATTACTGACTGCCCTTCTTATGGAGATGCGAATTGGAGGTAGCTGAGTGTATCTTAGGCCTTCACGTGCCTGCCTGGTTGTACCCACTGACGGAAGTTTGTCCAATCTTTATGGCTTACTAGGATTATATCTAGCCTTTACAAATAGCTTGTATGCATTCGGGTCAAAGCCCTCTTTCATACGCTTCGTAGGGAGTGTCATATCTTATGGCGGATTTTGAGACACAGACTCTTCAAGAAGTCTTGAGGATGGATTTATTGTATCAATATTCCAGATAGGTAAAGTTAGCCCCTTTAGCACATTATCTTGAGAATCCGATGGGTGATCTTTCTCTTTCTTTACCTTCGGTACGTAGCGAAGAATAGGAGTTTCCTTTTTTTTTAATAGAAGTGATACTTTTTTTATTTGAAGTGAAGAGAGGCTTCTTGGTGGTGACTTTTTCGACAGTCACCGCGACCTTCTTAGATGCAAGATCGTCACACTTGGTCTTGGTGGCATCTTCATCCCTCTTCTCATCCATAACATGATTCTTTAAGTAGAATTTTGCATTGGCAAAATGTGACTCAGCTTCAGTGAAAGGCTTTTCATCGGCAACTATCTTTCTTTTCGCTCCGTCTTTGAGGTACTTCAAGCATTAATAGTAAAAGGATGAGATAATTTTGTTCCCGTGCACCCAAGGCCTACCAAGCAATATATTATGTGAAGTTTTGGCATCGATCACATGCATCAATGGGTTTGATTGGAAATCATCCATACGAACCCCCAATTTAATACATTCCATGGCCCTCTTGGTTGAAGCATTGGATCATTATACGACTTTCGTCCAGTTCGCTAGTAGCGATGCCAAGTTCTTTCATCGTGCGGATAGGCAGGATGTTGACTCCATATCCCTCATCTATTAAGATTTTATTGATCTTCTTTCCTAAAATTTGACACACCATGTATAAGGGACGGTTATGTAGGGCCTCACCAAGTGGAAGATCGTTATTTGTGAATGTGATTTTTGTATCACATACATGTGCCTCTTCGCCAAGAGTTTCTGTAATCTTTTCGGAAGATGAAGGAAGTTCCATGGGTAGATTCTCACCCTTTGCCCCCTCTTTGGTTGTATTAAAACAAGACGCCTGAAGGTTGACTTGGGCAGTTTTTACATGAAACCAACTCAGTAAGAATTCCTTTAAATTCACCAGACGCCGATGTTTTGGGGGGTGAAGCTCCACCACTCTCATATTTTTTGGTAATTCAACCAATTTCTGTTTCCTTGGTTTCTTTACCATTCTCCTTCTGGTTGGATGCTCGGGCGATTTTTTTTGCAGACTCATCCTCCTATGTCTACGCCTGGTCACCATAGTCTAACCTTCATCATCGCCTTCGTCAACTGAAGACCTGTCAGGCTCTAATATTTTCTTATTATGATCTTCAACATATATTTGGACTAGGTCGAGCGAGCCAAAAGTGATAGATATTTAATGAGTTCATCGTCGAAGAAGATCTTCTTCTCTTTTGCCAGTTGTATGACTTTATCTTTAAAGAGAAAGCATTTTTCCAGGGGGTGACTTATGAGCCTATGATATTTGCAATAATTAGGGTCATTGGTCCTTCCAACTTCATTGGGACGCTTTATCTCTGGGAGTTCAATGAGCTTATACTCAAGGAGTTCATCAAAAATCTCAGCAACATCAGAATCAAAGAAGGAATATTCCTTTTCTTGCATCTCATTTAAAGTTTTCTGATTTGGACGTGCTCCAGAAGTCATCTTCACACTTTGATTCTTGCTCACCTTTGTGGTGACCTTCACAGGAGATACATCAATATTCATGGACTCATTGTTGTCATTTTTGGGGACAAATTGCCCCATCTTTTGGGTTCTTGCTTATCTTTTCCCCTTCGAAGGTCATGGATAGACGTTGATCCCTTTCCAGCAGAAGACATGCTCAACTCCATATTGTGAGCACGGGTAGCTAGCTCTTCAAAGGATTTAGGCTTAATGCCTTGCAAGATGTAGAGAAGTTCCCAGTGCATTTATTGGACACATATCTCTATTGCAGAAGCTTCGCTGAGCCTATCTTTATAGTTTAGGCTAGCATTTCTCTATCGATTGATGAAGTCAATGACTAATTTATCCTTTCTTTGTTGAGTATTTATGAGCTCTACCATGCTCACTGTACACCTTGTGCTATCAAAGCGATTTGGGAACTCGTGCTCCAATTGCTCCAATCTATTGATGTAATTAGGCTCAAGGTCCGCATACCAGTCAAAGGCGTTTCCTTTTAGGGAATGAACAAACTGTTTGACAGGATAGTCACCATAAGTTCCAGCATTGTTACATGTCTCAACGAAATGTACGACATGCTATTTTGGGTTCCCTTTGCCCTCAAATTGTTGAAATTTGGGGGGTTGATAGCCGACAGACATTTTGAGGCTATCTATCCCTGTAGTGTAGGGCTTGTCATACGCAAGGAATGATTTGGTGACAACATCATATTTGTCTTTGAGGGTCCCTTCAATGAATTCCCATAATTGTCCAATCGGGATCATTCCCTCAGAAGAAACTTGCACCTCTTTAGTCGGTAGTATTTGTTTCACAGGATTTTCTGTCTCATGAACCTCTGAAGATTTTCCAGGTGCCTGACCAGACTCTCCATCTATCAGACCTTCCACCCTATCCACTATCTTATCAAGTCAACCATCTTGATTCTGAATATATTTTGTCAGGCCCTCAATTGCTTTTGTCTGATTCACAAGTTGCTCTTCCATAGACGAGGAATCATTCACCATCGCTTGCATAATCACTGGATATGTTGGAGAGTAGCATGGATTATCGCACAAGTTGATCTTTGAAGTGCTCAACTTATGCGGTGTGGTCGTAGATGATGAGTTGCTTGAACGATCATCGCTCTTTGCGCTAGGGTATTTGGAACCGGAATGCTCAAGTAGAGCTAGAGTCTTCTTAAGTGATTCTGCCACACTGCTTCCTCCTTCTGAAGCACTTGCATTGGACTTCGTTCCTTTTGGGGTTGAAGATCCAAAAATTGGAGTTGGCGCAGGCGATACTGGAAGTGTTTGTTGTCCTAGCAAGCCTACCTTGCTCCTCGTGACAGTTCCTAAGCTTTCGAAAGTAACATCAAGGATGCTTTCTACTTCAGCAGAGAACTTTGAATTAGTAGCCTTGGAAGCAGTTGATTGAGATCCGACCTTCTTGAAAGTCATTTCAATATTGTTGAACTTCAAAGTTGAGAAAGTTGAGATGAGAGGTAGAGATCATCCCACTGGGCGTGCCAGAATTTGTTGGACAATAAAATTTTTGAGTTTGAAAAATAAATAATCGAGACAAGAAAAATATTGCAACAATCAATTTATTGATTTTAATATGAGTGTTACAATCTCTATGAATCCTCTGATTCGCCTTTTCAAATATAAATTCAAGGGCTTGAATCTTGATCTTGAATTTGAACTTGATTTGAATGATTTGAGGGATTTGATCTTGACTTGTGCTTGAATTCAAGGGTTTTTGAGCTTGTTCTTGAATATTGCGGTCTTGATCTTGAATCCTGATAAACTTAATTTGAATGCTTGAGCTTTTTAGAGAAATTACGGTGTTTGATCCACCTTTTCTCTTGCTACTTGTAGAGTTCTGGGGGTCCTTTTCTGAATTATAAGACCCTATTTATAGTTATAGGAAAGGAAGAATGATGAATATGAACTTTCTTTGACCAATCAGATTTAAGTGATGTGGCGCCATTTTATGGACTTTTATTTCATGGGCCTGCTGCATCATTTTGACATGTGGCATGGTCCTATTGCCTCCTTCACTTGACTTGGCATGCCGCGTCATTTGACACGTGACGCTTATTTGGGCCTCTAGAATATGACAATATCTTGGTATTATTAAAGTGGGCTCATCATTTGTAGCCCAAATCAATGGGCTAGCCCAATAAAAATTGGACTTTAATTAAACCTATATATGTTTGGACTTAAATAATTAATCCAATTATATTAATCCGCATTATTTATTTGGGACTAATATATTTTAAATTTAATATAATCCAAATTTTGTACGGATTTAAGTTTAATGAAATTATATCGCCCATAAATGCCCCCTACTTCAAGACTTGTCGAGACATTTAATATTTTGGAGACTAGCCTTGAAGTATGATAATTTAAACATGTTTCCTTCGTACTTCAACGACTTTCATACATATGAATACCTTATTCAAAAATTTAAAGCCAAACCATATTGATATTGCCTCTCAAAACTCTCTTATTTTTTTCCATGAATCTCTACCCTTAAGACGCATTGGTGAGGCATGATATCCAATTTCAAACAGATTTTGAAAGATTTTTTTATTGCTTTACTTAATCAGGATTAAAACTCGTCTGATTTGAACTTAGATTGGAGAAGGAAAGAACCTCCAATTTGAATTTGTACGGGAGAAGGAAACAATCTCCAATTTGAATTTGTATGAGAGAAGAAAATCAAACTCCAATTTGAATTTTTATGGAAGAAGGAAACAATCTCCAATTTGAATTTGGAGATGGAAGCTATTCCAATCTGAATTTATATTGGAGAAGGAAACAATCTCCAATTTGAATTTGGAGATGGATGTTATGCCAATGTGAATTTATATTGGAGAAGGAAACATCCATCCTACAACTCTATAAAAGGAGGTAGTTTTTCCACTTTTTTAAATATCAATTTTGGGGTTTTCAAGCCATCAACAATATTGAGGTAATTTCTTTTCCTCCTACTTTTCTCGTATTTTTGTCACTTTTTTTTCAGTACAGCATGTTAGTGGTAGAAAATTCATATCTAAATGTTGAAATATCGAAATCATGAACCGTTTGATATTACAAAAACTAGACTTCGATATCTATAACATATCCAAAATTTAGCTTTAAATTCCTTCAGTATAATTCTCGATAATTTTTTAAAGTTAGCCATGAATTTTATCAGGCTGAAAATTTTAGATCTGCGCTCTTTACTAAAAACTTCATATCTTGAAGTAGGAAGAATGAAATCACAAGCCACTAGATTCTTGTGAAACTAGACACAAAGATCCATAACATATCCAAAATTTATAATTTAATACAATCGAGATATTTTTAGGTGTTATCCCAAAAAATCAACATTGAGTTTTGATGCATCAACAATTTCAGATTTACGCTACATCACAAAAGAAATTATATCTCAATGTGAGAGAATCGAAATTATGATCCGCTTGATCCTATAGATGTCGGAAATATGCATGTATAACATATCCAAAATTTGGATTTTAAAAATTCTTGAATTGTTCTGGATGATTTTTTGAAGTCGATCTTATATGCTGTTCGACAGAGGATTCCAGATTTGCGTCGCCTCACCAAATAATTTATTTCTTGACGTGGGACAATCACCACCAAAGGAAGTTTTTATTGCCTCAAACTAGATTTTGAGGACTTTATTCTCATCAAGACATCTTGTCTCAATCGAAGTTGGTGATATACAATTTTTAAGATTGCAACGCTCTGGCAGGTAACATTCTTTATATTTGTGTTTTTACTTTCTTTCTTGTTTTCTCGTTTTTTTTGGTAGGGTTGAAAAAAATATGCAACAATCGGCTTAAGGTGTGAGAATTTAACTTCGCCTCCGTACAAGTTATGACCGATCAATTTTGACTTCAAGACGGTGGACGTCGGCTTAAGGTGTGCGAGGCTTCGTCACCTCAAGACCTGACTAATTTTTTCTTAAAGACGGTGGACGTTGGCTTAAGGTGTGCGAGGATTCATCACCTCAATACCCGACCAATTTTATTTGAAGATGGTGGACGTCGGCTTAAGGTATGCGAGGCTTCGTCACCCCAAGACCCGACCAATTTTGCTTTAAGACGTTGGACATCGGCTTAAGGTGTGCAAGACTTCATCACCTCAAGACCCGACCAATTTTTCTTGAAGACGGTGGATGTCGGCTTAAGGTATGAGAGGCTTCATCACCTCAATACACGACCCATTTTGCTTGAATACGGTGGACGTCGGCTTAAGGTGTGCGAGGCTTTGTCACCTCAAGACCCGACCGATTTTGCTTGAAGATGGTGGACGTCGGCTTAAGGTGTGCAAGGCTTCGTCACCTCAAGACCCGAATAATTTTACTTGAAGATGGTGGACGTCGGCTTAAGGTGTGAGAGGCTTCATCACCTCATGACCCGATCAATTTGTCTTGAATATGTAATGGTTTGTTTAAGTATGACCCTTTCACCGATGCATTTATGCGATGGTCTTTTCTAAGTATGGGACCTTTTACTGATGCATTTATGCGATGGTTTTCTCTAAGTACGGACCCTTTTCAATGGTTACCTTAAGGTGAAAAGAGACAAATCTTGTCCACCTTACGGCATGAAAATTTCGATATCCTTTTATTGCTAAACCCCTGAGAGGCCAGCTTAAGGTACAAAGGGACAAATCTTGTCCACCTTAAGGCATGGAAATTTCGATATCCTTTAAGTATAAACCCGTAAGAAGTCATCTTATGATGAAAAGGGATAAATTTTTTCCACCTTAAGGCATGGAACTTTGTATATCCTTTTAAGGTTAAACCCGCGAGAGGCTAGCTTATGGTTCAAAGGGACAAATTTTTTCCACCTTAAGGCATGAAACTTTTGAGATCCTTTTAAGGATAAAGCTGCGAGAGGGCAACTTAAGGTGCAGAGGGACAAATTTTGTCCATCTTAAGTCATGGAACTTTTGAGACCCTTTTAAGGAGAAACCCGCGAGAGGCTAGCTTAAGGTGCAAAGGGACAAATTTTGTTCACCTTAACGCATGGAACTTTGAGATCCTTTTAAAAATTAACCCGCGAGAGGCCAACTTAAGGTACAAAGGGACAAATTTTTTCCACCTTAAGGCATGAAACTTTTGAGATCCTTTTAAGAATAAACCCGCGAGAGGCCAGCTTAAGGTGCAAAGGGACAAATTTTGTCCACCTTAAGGCATGAAACTTTGGAGATCCTTATAAGGATAAACCTGCGAGAGGCCAACTTAAGGTGCAAAGTGACAAATTTGGTCCACCTTAAGGCATGGAAATTTTGATATCCATTAAGTATAAACCCGTAAGAGGTCAGCTGAAGCTGCATAGGGAAAAATCTTATCCACCTTAAGGCATGAAAATTTCAATATACTTTAAGGATAAACTCGTTACAGGCCCTCTTAAGGTGAAAACGAACAAATTTTTTCCACCTTAAGGCTTGTAAATTTTGATATCCTTCTAGTTGTAGGCTTGGAGAACTTTGGAATTCCAAATTCCATTGAAGGAACTCTCTTTTTTCTCGATGGGTTGCCCCCATTGAGTCACAAATATTTATAGTAAGTCCAAAATTTAATTAGACTAGTTAAATACTTGGTATCCATATAGTAGATACTACAGGAACATATATATATATATATATATATATATATATATATATATATATATATATATATATATATATATATTTGACACTCATGCAGCTGAACTCAGAATGAAATTCCAAGCGTCTACGAACCTCAGTAAAGAGGATCAAGTCACAACGTTGTTCTGGGTGAGTGTTTTTTTTTGTCCTAACTTTTGCCTAGGCCGCCTCTTTTGAGGTTTTCAACATAGCGGACTTTCATTTATTATTATTATTTTTTTAGCCGTACACATTTTATACTCTTGCGGGCCAGGAGTGGACATGCAGATTATACTCGTGCCTTAAGGAGTGTGCATGCAGTTTATACTCGTGCCTTAAGGAGTGTGCATGCAGTTTATACTCATGCCTTAAGGAGTGTCGTCTTCCTTCAAGGATAGTACTTCTTCAAAACTTAGCGTTGATGGGGCCAACCCTCACGCCATCTGCATCGACAAGCTTGTAAGCACCGTTTAAATATGCCTCTTGTACGACATATGGTCCATCCCACTTCGGGGTAAATTTTTTTCCAGATTTACGAGAAGTGATAATGGGTCTCCTTACTGCCAGGACTTGATCTCCAACTTGGAAGCACCTCAAGAGAACTCTTTTGTTGAAGGAACGAGATAGACAGGCTTAGTAACATTTAAGATTTTGTTGATCCTCTAGTCTCTTCTCATCAAGAGCTTCTAACTCCGCAAGACGCAACTTAGCATTTTCTTCATCAGTGAGCCCTTCTTGAATAACCAGTCTCAAAGAAGGTATTTTACGCTCAAGTGGCAGGACGACTTCAACTCCAAAAGCAAGCGAATATGGGGTTGCTTGCGTTGGTGTACGGTAAGTTGTTCTATATGCCCATAGAGCTTCTTCCATTCGTTCATGCCAGTCTCGTTTGGATTTGTAGATAACTTTCTTCAACAAGTCTCACAAAGTCTTATTGAAGGCTTCAGCTAGACCGTTGGCGGCAGCATGATACATAGAAGACTTGCGCTGCTTGAAGCCAAAAAGATCACAAATCTTATTCATCAATTTGTTATCAAACGGCTTACAATTGTCAGTTATTATATATTGAGGGATTCTAAAGCGGTGGACGATATTAACTCGGATGAAGTTCGAAACATTTTCTTTCTTTACTTCCTTAAGAGCAACAACTTCATCCCACTTTGAGAAGTAATCTGTTGCGGCCAAGATGTATAAGTGTCCATCAGAAGATTTTGGTAGTGGACCAACAACATCTATTCCCCAAGCATTGAACGACCAAGATGCTACAGTTGGATGTCGTACTTTTGGAGGTTGATGTATGAAATTTGCATGGAATTGACAAGCTTTGCATCTTCTAGCATAGTCAAAACAATCTTTCACCATTGTTGGCCAATAGTATCCAATCCCTTTAATATGAAAATGATGCTTCGGTCCAAATTGATGCGATCCATACACTCTCGAGTTTGCTTCTTGCAAAGCTTGAATTGCTTCTTCCTCTCCCAGGCATCGTAAAAGTACTCCTTCAAATGATCTTCTGTACAGTGTGTCATTATAGTAAAAGAAGCGAGGTGCACGACGACGAATGTCTGTCCTTCTCCTTGGGTCCTCTGGAAGTATCCTATAACATAAGTAATCAATGATAAGTTGTCGCCAATCTTCTTTTTCAGTTTCAGATATGACAACAAGGTATTCAATTTTATTTTCTTCATCTTCAGTTGCTGGCGGTACTACCCATTCTTGGCGGATAGTGACTTGCATCTGATTTGGAAGAGTCAGGGTTGAGGCCAAAGCAGCTAGGGCATCAACTTGCTTATTTTCTCTCCTTGGCACATGTTGGAGGGTTACTTCTCCAAGCCACCCCATCAACTTCTGTGCATAATCATGATATGGTCATAACTCAGGTTTTTTGACTTTGTAGCTTCCCAAAAGCTACTTGATCTCCAATTGGGAGTCACCAAAGACTTGTAATTGCAGTTGTTTCATATCAACTGCCATCTCAAGTATAAGTATTAAAGCTTGATATTCAACAACATTATTAAAGCAATGATTTATTAGGGTAAAAGAGTATGGGATGACCTCTTCTTGTGGAGTGACGAACACCACACCGACACCAGCTCTATCTCGATGTGCGGCACCATCAAAGTACATCTTCCATGAGGGTCTTTCTTCAATAACCATTGCATCTTCATCAGTAATTTCATCACTCAGTTCCCAATCATCAGGTATCGGGTGGTCTGCCAAGAAGTCAGCCAATGCTTGTCCCTTTACAGCCTTTTGGGAACGTACACAATCTCAAACTGCTGAAATTGAAGGTACCATCTTGGCACTAATATAATTTCGATAGTCAACCAAATTTTTGGTGTCGACATATCGTTTTGTGTCTATTTTACCTTTTGTTAAGAAATACTATTAATTTTTTCTAGATGATCATAATAATTAATTAGAGCTGATATAGTAAAATCACAATTGAATCAGGGAAGTGGACATATCTTAAATGACTCATAATAACTTATTAGAAGTGATATAGAAAATTACTATAAAAATATGTGTTAGAAAAAATTAAGCGAGCCCCATATAAGATGTCAATTTAATTTAAAACATGAATTGTTAATTTATCATTTTTTTTGTTTATTTTACCTTTTTATTAAATATTATTAATTTTTTATTACTTAGATGACTTATAATAATTAATAGGGATGAAAAGTAAACTTACGGTTGAAACAAAAGAAACAGACATGTTATAAATATCTATTTACTTTTTATTAAATATTATTAGTTTTTAATACGTAAATCACATATAATAATTAATTAAGGATGATATAGTAAAATCACGAAACAAACAGGTATGACAACCTTCACCTACTTCCTTCACCCTTCTATATACTAGTTTGACCGCACGTGCCTCGCACGTGTAACATTTGTTATTTAAAGTTAAATGATTTTATCTATTACGGAGATTTTTAATGAAGTATAAAACGTTCAAATCACTTCCCAAAGATCCTTCAAACTTTAATATAATAAAGTAAACATAAACATATATTTTAGTGTAAGTACATATATATTTTACCATAAGTTTAAGTGATTGACGGATTATCACTTTTGTGTTTGTCATGCAGTGGACAGACGCATCAATTTGAACCTTAATTGTGGTACAATTATTTTTTCCTATACTTAACAATCTTTTCTCATTTTTAAAATCAAATCTTTACAAAATCAATGATTACATTCTTATTATGTAAAACTTTTAAAAATTTGGTACTTATTAAACTTCTCTTATCTAACATGTTTATATTTATTTCTAAAATTTTCAAATCTTCTTATAATCAAATTTAATTGATTCAGAATTCTTAAACTAATGAAAAAAATATTAGTTATCATTAAACAGAAACTACAACAAAAGAATATGATAATTGAGATATTAGAACAATACGATTAAAACAAACATTCATATAATTTTTTTTCAAAATTCTTCCGAACACTCATTTAGAACACAAACCTAAAATTGATAAAATTATTATAGGCCGCATCGAAATAGTAGCTATAAGAATATTTATGCCACCAACACACCAAAATATATATAAACATAAATTAAATAAAAATTCTCAAATATCATTAAAAAGTTTTTTTTTTTGGAAGCTATTAAAAAGTTACATGAAATAATAGAACAATTTATAGAAGTACATGGCTTGATCCTTTTCTATATTGATTGTATTTGTTACATCTTTGAGTATAATTTAAATACCAAAAGAAAACAAAAAGAAGCAAAGGTCAAGTACAATTTAGGAGTATGTTAGATAAGCGTAATATTTCAATAGGATTTTTATATTTTCATATATTTTAGGCAAAGTTTTAATTGTTTTCATATATTTTAGAATTTTTTTTAATTGTTTTCTTTATTTTTGAAAACATCACGTACTAAAAACAAAAAAAAAATATTTTCTTTTTTTAAGTCAACCACCCTTTCTTGGGGAATAGTGATGCACCAAAAATAAAAACAAAACCAACTTCTTTTAGGAAAATAACTAATAAGAAAAGATTTTATCATAAAAATATTTAATTAATTTTTAGTTTTTAAATATTAGAAAAAAATAGTGAAAAGACAATTTTGTCTAAAGCAAGAATTTTTAATGAAGGGTAAAAAGTTCAATCAACATTTCTAAGACCCTTCACACTTTTAATATATTATAGATTATAGATTATAGATTATAGATATAGATAGATTATAGATTATAGATATAGATACAGATTAGAAAATAATAATCCCTTTCACTGTAATATGTTCGTTTTAGATTATTATTTTGACGGTCAAAATATATGTTCAGAGACGATAATTTTTAAAATACTTCTAAATATTTTAATATGTTTAATATATTATGACTTATTGTATCCTTTCAAATGTGTAAATTATATCAAAAAAATTAAATAAGGATTCTACGTTCGATTCATATACCAAACATTAATTAATTTGATTTTCATATTTCGACTCAAAACACATAAATTGAAATCTTTTGTGAGTATGTTGGAGGTAGAATATTGTTTTCTTCTTTCTGATCTCAATTCTCCACTTTAAACTCCCACAATTTTAGCACATTGCTTATGCACACTATTAACACTTTTTTTCATGAGTATAATAAGAAAGAAAGTCGTCTATTTAAAGGCCTATAAGTTCTTCGTAGAAAAATATAAAATAAATGTGTAATAATTGTAAGAACATGAGATCATTCTACAACGGATTATAACTTGATTAGTGATATACTCATGATATATGATATTTTTCCTTTTTATTGGAGTAATATTTTACCGTTCGGCATTTGTTTCAAGTGAAAAACTTTATTATGTGCCACACAACTAATATTAATAATTGTGTGTGGCTTTTTTTTTTTTTTTTTTTTTTTTTTGTCTTACAAAAAATTGTACTCAAAGTTTATTGATAAAAAAAAAATTAACTTTTAAATCTAATTTTCTGTGAAACAAAAACAAATTCACACAACTAATACTAGTCACATTATAAAGTTTTTCGTTTTAAATTAATATTGCAGAGCATTGCCTACAAGAATATGTAAAATAGATTTTTGTAGTTCAATCTTTTCCCAAACTTCGCATATAGCAAAAGCTTTCGTGCGCCGAATTGACTTTTATTTGTGGAGCACTTGAAGGCAACGTACAACAAAAATGAATCCATGGAGTAGAGGCCCTCTTTCATTCTGCACCAGGAATATCACTATCGAAGCTGCTAATTATGACTTTATCGAAGCTGCTAATTATGACTTTTTCTTCCTATGATTTCTTTCTTTTTGTCGAGTGCTAGAAATCTTAGATGAAATTAAAAGTACATTTAAATAAAGAATGAAGAAAAACTTAACGAACTTTTGAAGTTGAAGATAAGATATTCAAAGTGTAAGAATTGAAAGGAAATAAAAAAGGATTGCGGAAAAAAAATGAAACAGTTTTGCAAAAATATTTCTTCTCCTTTTTCTTGATTTAATGTTAACTTGTACAATAATGTCCTATAAGTAAGAAAATGAGGCAAAATCAAAAGTAAACTAAACCTAAACACTTAAGAACTCCCAAATAAGGTACAAAATAATAAAGAGATGCACTCCTAAATAAGACAAGATACTAGTCTAAAATAATAATACATATAAGATTACCTAGGGTGTACAAAAGAAATAAATAATATGTACTAGAGTTTTCTAAATATGAGACGAAATTAATATGTTGAGGCCCATTTTCTAATGTATTTTTTATTCTAGATAAATTGAAGTCACGCACCACAATGGACGAATATAACAATCAGACAAAGCGGGTAAGCCAGTCCGATCCGATAAATAAAGACAACATTTATCTCAACACCGCTCCCTCAAGTTGGAGGGTGTGAACGGCCTGCCCAAAACACTATGATAAAGATGCTCGGTGAGTAATTTTGTGAAGAGATCAACTAATTGAGAGGAAGACAGAACGAACGAAAGTGAAATAAGGCCATCTAAAACCTTATGTCGAACAAAATGACAATCGAGCTCAACATGCTTTGTTCTTTCATGAACACAGGGTTTTTAGGCAATGTACATTGTTGCTTGACTATCTAAATAAAGATGCATATGCAGTCGTATTGGAATAGAAAGGACTTGATAGAGACGAACCCACCACGTAAGCTCGACAACGACGCACCTTATATAATGATACTCAGTCTCTGCAGAGATAAGAGAAAAAAAGATTTGCTTCTTCGATTTTCAAGACATTGGAGAACCTCCAAGTGATATATAAAATCCACTAATAGATTTTCTTGAATTTCAATATGTACCCATTCGAGTCACAGAAAGCAAACAACTCAAATGAAGAGACTTCATTGAGAAAGAGGCCCAAACTTGAATCTTTTGATAAGTAACAAAAAACTCGAATGCAATAGTGAGATGAGACAAACGAGGATCTTGCATGTATTGGCTAAAAAGTTGTACAGTGAAGGCAGGATTCGGTCTTGTATGAGTGAGATAATTCAACTTATCAAGAAAATGCCTATAAACCGTGGGATTAGAAATAGAATCCTCATCATTGAGACGTAGCTTTACCGTTGGATCATAAGGAGATGAAATGAGTTACATATGCGTGTGTGGGCGATGCAATTTTATTAAATTTAAATCCTTACAAAATTCGAATTATATTAAATTCAAAATATATTAGTCCCAAATAAATATTGCGGATTAATATAATTAAATTAATTATTTAAGTCCAAATAAGTATAGATTTAAATAAGGCCCAATATTTATTGGGTTAGTCCATTAATTTGGGCTACAAATGATGAGCCCACTTTACTAAGCCCAAGATATTGTCATATTCTAGAGGCCCAAATAAGCGCCACGTATCAAATGACGTGGCATGCCAAGTCAAGTGAAGGAGCCAATAGGACAGTGCCACATATCAAACTGATGCAGCAGGCCCATGAAATAAGAGCCCATAAAAGGCGCCACATCTCTTAAATCTGATTGGTCAAAGGAAGTGCATATTCACCATGACTCTTCCTTTTCTGCAACTATAAATAGGGGCCTCATAATTCAGAAAAAGAACACCCCCAGAACTCTAATAAGTAGCAAGAGAAAGTTTGTGGATCAAACTCCGTAATTTCTCTAAAAAGCTCAAGCATTCAAATCAAGTTCATCAAGATTCAAGATCAAGACCGCAATATTCAAGAACAAGCTCAAAAGCCCTTGAATTCAAGCACAAGTCAAGATCAAATCCCTCAAATCAAGAAATCAAGTTCAAATTCAAGATCAAGCTCGAAGTCCTTGACTTTATATTTGAAAAGGCGAATAAGAGGATTCATAGAGATTGTAACACTCGCACTGAAATTAATAAAATAATTGTTACAATATTTTTCTTGTCTCGAATTATTTATTTTTCGGCCTAAATTTTTTTATTGTCCAACAAATTCTGGCACGCCCAGTCGGACGATCTCTACCTCTCATCTAAACTTTTCATACTTCAAAGTTTAAGAACAATGAAATGACTTTTAAGAAGGTCAATTCTCAATCAACTGCTTCCAAGGCAGCAAATTCAAAGTTCTCTACTGAAGTAGAAAACATCCTTGATGTTACTTTCGGAACCCTGGGAGCTGTCACAAGAAGCAAGACAGACTTTCTAGGACAACAAATATATCCAGTGTCGTCCACTCCAGCTTTAGTTTTTCGATCTTCAACCTTGAAAGGAACGAAGTTCAATGTACGTGCTTCAGAAGGAGGAAGCAGTGTGGCCGAATCGCTGAAAAAGACTCTAGCTCTACTTGAGCATTCCGGTTCCTAATACTCTGGAGCCAAGAGCGATGGTCGTTCAATAAATGCGTCATCTCTACTTACACCACATAAGATAATCACTTCAAAGATCAACTTATGTGATAATCCGTGTTACTCTCCGACGTCTTCGGTGATCATGCAAGCAATGGTAACTGATGCCTCGTCTATGGAGGAGCAACTTGCGAATCTGAAAAAGGTAATTGAAGTCCTGACCAACTATGTTCAGAATCAAGAGGCTAGGATTGATAAGATAGCGTATAGGGTGGAAGGCTTGATAGACGAAGAATCTAGCCATGCGCCGGGAAAAGCTCCAGAGGTTCATGAGGTAGAAAATCCTGTGAAACAAACACCATCGGCTAAAGAGGTGGAAGTTTCTGTTGAGGGAATGATGCTGTCACCAAGTCTTCCCTTGTATATGCCAAGCCTTACACTGCAAGAATAGATAGCCTCGAAATACCTGCTGGCTATCAACCCCCCAATTTTCAACAATTTAAAGGCAAAGGTAACCCAAAACAACATGTCGCACACTTTGTCGAGACATGTAATAATGCTGGAACTTACGGTGACTATCTTTTCAAACATTGTGTTCGTTCCCTAAAGGGAAACGCCTTTGATTGGTATACGGACCTTGAGTCTAATTCTATCGATAGCTGGGAGCAATTGAATACGAGTTCCTAAATCGCTTTTATAGCATATGGCGTACAGTTAGCATGGTAGATCTCACAAATACTCGACAAAGAAAGGATAAACCAGTTATTGACTTCATCAATCGATGGAGAAATGCTAGCCTAAACTGCAAAGATAGGCTCAACAAAGCTTCTTCAATAGAGATGTGCGTCCAAGGAATGCACTGGGAGCTTCTCTACATCTTGTAAGGCATTAAGCCTAAATCCTTTAAAGATCTAGCTACCCGTGCTCGTGATATGGAGTTGAGGATGTTTTCTGCCGGAAAGGGGGCAGCGCCTATTCATGACCCTCGAAGGGGAAGGGATAAGCAGGAACCCAAAAGATGTGACATGTTTTTCCCAAAAATGAAAACAAGGAGTCCATGAATGTTGATGTGTCTCCTGTAAAGGTCACCATAAAGGTAAGCAAGAAGCAAAGTGTGAAGACAACTTCTGGAGCACGTCCGAATCAGAAAACTTTAAAGGAGATGCAAGAAAAGGAATATCTTTTCCTTGATTTTGATATTGTTGAGATTTTTAATGAACTCCTTGAGCATAAGCTCATTGAACTCCCAGAGATAAAGCGTCCCAATGAAGATGAAAAGACCAATGATCCTAATTATTGCAAATATCATAGGCTCATAAGTCATCCTCTGAAAAAGTGCTTTATTTTAAAGATAAAGTCATGCAACTGACAAAAAAGAAGAAAAACTTCTTCGATGATGAGACAGCCAGTTCTCATCAAATCTCTATCACATTTGGCTCGCTCGATCCAGTCCAAATATGTGTCGAAGAGTATAATAAGAAAATATTAGAGCCTGACAGGGTTTTCAGCTGACAAAGAAGATGATAAAGGTTGGACTCTGGTGTCCAGATGCAGACATAGGAGGATAAGTTTGTGAAAGGAGTCGGCAGCGCAGCCAACCAAAAGGAGAATGGTGAAGAAACTAAGGAAATAGAAGTTGGTTGAACTTCCAAAAAGGACGACCGTCACAGAGCTTCACCTTCAAAACCACGGTGTCCAGTAATGTTGGAGGAATTCTTACCGAGTTGGTTTCGTGTAAAGACTTCCCAAGTCAACCTTGAGGCATCTTATTTTAATACCGCCAAAGAGGGGGCAAAGTGTAAGAATCTACCCTTGGAAGTCCCTTAATCTTCCAAAAAGCTTGCTGAAACTCTTGGAGAAGAGAACATATGTCTGATACAATAATCACATTCATAAATAACGATCTTCTATTTGGTGAGGCCCTACATAACCGTCCCTTAAACATGGTGGGTCAAATTCTAGGAAAGAAGATCAATAGAATCTTGATAGATAAGGGATCTGGAGTCAACATCTTGCCTATCCACATGATGAAGGAACTTGGTATCGTTACTAGCGAACTGGATGAAAGTCGTATAATGATCCAAGGCTTCAACCATGGGGGCCAGAGGTTCATGGGATGTATCAAGTTGGGGATTCGTATGGATGATTTTCAATCAAAACCATTGATGCATGTGATCGATGCATAAACTTCATACAATATATTACTTGGTAGGCCTTGGGTGTATGGGAACAAAATTATCTCGTCCTCTTACTATCAATGCTTGAAGTACTTTGAAGGTGGAGTGGAAAGAAAGATAGTTGTCGATGACAAGCCATTCACTGAAGCTGAGTCGCACTTTACCGATGCAAAATTCTACTTAAAGAAGTATGTTGTGGATGAGAAAAGGGTTGAAAACATCACCAAGACCAGGTGTGACGATATTGCATCTAAGAAGGTCGCGGTGACTATAAAAAAAATCGCCACCAAGAAGCCTCTCTGTACTTCAAATAAAGAAAGTGTCGTTTCTACAAAAAAAAGGCAACTCCCGTTCTTCGCTACGTACCGAAGGTAAGGAAAGAGAAAGATCACCCATCGGATTACCAAGATAATGTGCTAAAGGGGCTTACTTTACCTATCAGGAAGATTGATGCAATAAATCCATCCTCAAGACTTCTTGAAGAGTCTGTGGCTCAAGATCTGCCACAAGATATGACACTCCCTACGAAGCGTACGAAAAAAGGCTTTGACCCAAATGCATATAAGCTATTTGTAAAGGCTGGATACAATCCTAATGAGCCATCAAGGTTGGGCAAACTTCCGTTGGAGGGTACAACCAGGTAGGCACGTGAAAACCTAGGATACAAGCAACCACCTCCAATTTGCATCTCCCAAAGAAGACCGGTTAACAACTACATCACTGTAGAAGAAGAGTCCACTGCATCCAACAAAAGGGCTTTTGTCTTTGACCAACTTGGAGAATCAACTACAAGAACTTCTGTGTTCAAAAGGTTAGGACCTCTAAATAAGAAGAAAGACAACAAATGACAGAGAAGTCATCAAAGCACGATGATGCACTCTTCACTTAAAATCCTGAAGGACTTTCAAAGTTTGATTCCTTCCAGAATGAGAAAACAAACGGAACTGGTAGTTTCATGCAACGAGGTGTTAAAAGCAAAGGCTCATACTATGGTTTATACCAAGGAACATGAGAAAGATGAAAAAAGTGTTGGCTCCTCATATCATGTTACAACCCAAAATGAGAACGAGGCCTCGTCTCAAATAAAGGTTGATGAAGAAATGAAAGATACTTTCTGGTGTCACCACATATCCATCAATGAAGATGATCCTCAAGAAGAGGAATATGCTAGTGATGCTCCATTGAAACTTGAAGAAGGAGTGAAGACCACATTATATCCCTTGAAGAAAGTTAATCTTGGAACCGATGAAGACCGAAGACCAACTTACTTGAGTGCGTTTCTAGAAATAGAGGATAAAATTGCTTATATGGATATACTCAAAGAATATATAAATGTATTCACCTGGAGCTATAAGGAAATGCCTGGCTTAGATCCAAAAATAGTAGTCCACCAGTTGCCGGTCAAGAATGGTGCCCATCCTGTTAAGCACGCCCAAAGACGCTTTAGGCCGGAGTTGGTTCCTCTGATTGAAAATGAAGTTAACAAACTCATTGAAGTAGGATTTATTCGTGAAGTCAAATATCCCACATGGATTTCAAGTATTGTTCCAGTACGGAAGAAGAATGGCCAAATTCGAGTTTATGTCGATTTTCGGGATCTCAACAACGCCTGTCCTAAGGATGACTTTCCAATCCCTATACCAAAGTTGATGATTGATGCCACCACTGGTTATAAGGCAATGTCCTTCATGAATGGTTCATTTGGCTACAATCAAATTCGTATGGTGCCAAAAGATGAAGAACTCACTGCATTTCGTACGCCTAAAGGTATTTATTGCTACAAGGTGATGCCTTTTGGTTTGAAGAACACTGATGCCACTTTTCAAAGGGCTATGCATAATATTTTTGATGGCCTGCTCTATAAAAATGTTGAATGCTACGTGGATGATCTAGTGGTAAAGTCAAAAAAGAGAGACGACCACTTAAAGGACCTAAGAATGGTATTCGAGTTACTTCAAAGATATCAACTTAGGATGAATCCATTGAAGTGTGCCTTTGGAGTTACTTCTGGAAAGTTTCCTGGCTTCATTGTGCGACACAAAGGAATTGAAATTGATCAAGACAAGGTCGATGCGATTTTGAAGATGCCCGAGCCTCGAAATATTCATGAGTTAAAAATCCTTCAGGGAGGCTAGAATATTTAAGGAGGTTCATCTCAAACCTGACCAGAAAATGTTAACCATTTAGTCATATCATGAAGAAAGACACTCCCTTCAAATGGGACCAAGTTTGTAGTAATGACTTTGAGAGTATCAAATCATACTTAATGAAGCCACCAGTTCTTGTGGCACCCATACCTGGGAAACCATTGATACTCTAATTCGCGGCACAAGAGAGGTCAGTTGGAGCACTACTGGCTCAAGAAAATAGTGAAGGCAAAGAAAACTCTCTTTACTATTTGAGCAGAATGATGACGCAAAATGAGCTAAAGTATTGTCCAATTGAAAAGTTATGTCTGGCATTGACCTTCACAATTCAAAAGATGAAACACTACTTTCAAGCTCATGTTGTCCGTCTTGTGTCTAGGGCAAATCCCATTAAGTTTGTAATGTCGAAACCAGTCCTTAGTGATCGACTTGCAAGATGGTACCTTTAATTTCAGCAGTTTGAGATTGTGTACATTCCCATAAAGGCTATAAAGGGACAAACACTGGCTTACTTCTTGGCAGACAACCCGATACGTGATAATTGGAAACTGAGCGATGAACTTCTTGATGAAGATGCAATGGTCATTGAAGCTAGACCTCCATAGAAGATGTACTTTGATGGTGCCGTTCATCGAGATGGAGCTGGTGCCGGTGTGGTGTTCGTCACTCCACAAAAAGAGGTCACCCCATACTCTTTTACCCTAACAAATCGTTGCTCTAATAATGTTGCTGAATATCAAGCTTTAATCCTTAGACTTGAGATGGCAGTTGACATGAAACAACTGCAATTATAAGTCTTTGGTGACTCCTAACTGGTGATCAAGCATCTTTTAGGAAGATATGAAGTCAGAAATCCCGAACTACGGCCATATCATGATTATGCATAGAAATTGATGGGGTAGCTTGGAGAGGTAACCCTCCAACATGTGACAAGGAGAGAAAATAAGCAAGCTTATGCCTTAGCTGCTTTGGCCTCAACCCTAACTCTTCCAAATCAGATGCGAGTTACTATCCGACAAGAATGGGTAGTATCGCCGTCAGATGAGGATGTAGAAAACAAGGTTGAATAGCTCGTTGCCGTGTCTGAACCTATAAAAGAAGATTGACGACAACTTATCATAGATTACTTATGTTATGGGATACTTCCAGAAGATCCAAGAATAAAGACTGACATTCGTCATCATGCACCTCGCTTCCTTTACTACAAAGACACACTTTACAGAAGATCATTTGAAGGAGTACTCTTACAATATTTGGGAGAGGAAGAAGCAATTCAAGATTTGCAAGAAGCACACTTGGGAGTTTGTAGATCATATCAGCCTGGACCGAAGCTCCATTTTCACATTAAAAGAATGGGATATTATTGGCCAACAATGGTGAAAGATTTCTTGGACTATGCTAGAGGAGGCAAAGCTTGTCAATTCCCTGCAAATTTCATACATCAACCTCCAGAGGTACTACATCCAACTGCAGAATCTTGGCCGTTCAATGCTTGGGGAATGGATGTTGTTAGTCCACTACCAAAATCTTCTAGTGGATACTTATACATCTTGGCCGCGACAGATTACTTCTCAAAGTAGGCTGACGCTGTTGCTCTCAAGGAAGTAAAGAAAGAAAATGTTGCAAACTTCATTCGAGTGAATAACGTCTACCGCTTTGGAATTCCTTAGTACATAATAACTGACAATGAAAAGCCATTTGATAACAAGCTAATGAACACAATATGTGATCTCTTTGGCTTCAAGCAGCGCAAGTCTTCTATGTACCATGCTGCCGCCAATGGTCTAGCCGAAGCATTCAATAAGACTTTATGCAACTTGTTGAAGAAATTCATCTCTAAATCCAAACGAGACTAGCATGAGCGGATGAAAGAAGCTTTGTGGGCGTATAGGGCAACTTACCGTACACCGATGCAAGTAACCCCATACTCACTTGCTTTTGGAGTTGAAGCAGTTCTGGCACTTGAGCGTCAAATACCTTCTTTGAGATTGGCCATTCAAGAAAGACTCACTGATAAAGAAAATGCTAAGTTGCGTTTTATGGAGTTAGAAGATCTTGATGAGATGAGGCTGGAGGTTCAACAAAATCTTGAATGTTATCAAGCCTGGCTATCTCATTCTTTCAACAAAAGGGTTCGCTTAAGGTGCTTCCAAGTTGGAGATCAAGTCCTTGCAGTAAGAAGGCCCATTATCACTTCTCATAAGTCTGGGGGCAAATTCACCCCAATGTGGGATGGACCATATGTCGTACAAGAGGCCTATTCAAATGGTGCTTACAAGCTCGTTGATGCAGATGGCGTGAGGATTGGCCCCATCAACACTAAATTCTTGAAGAAGTACTATCCTTGAAGGAAGATGATACTCCTTAAGACACGAGTATAAACTGCATGAACACTCCTTAAGGCGCGATTATAAAATACATGTCTACTCCTAGCCCGCAAGAGTATAAAGTGTGAATGGCTAAAAAAAATCAAATAAATGCCCGCTAGGTTGAAAACCTCAAAAGAGGCGGCCTAGGAAAAACTTAGGACACAAAAAAAAAAAAAACACTCACCCAGAACTATGTTGTGACTTGATCCTCTTCATTGAGGTACGTAGGCGCTTGGAATCTCATTTCAAGTTCATTTGCATGAGTGTCAAAAATAAAATATGTTCCTACAGTGTCTGTTATATGAACGCCAAGTATGAAACTATTCTAATCAAATTTTGGACTTACTCCAAATATTTCTGACTCAATGGGGGCAACCCATCGAAAAGGAAAAAAGTTCCTTCAATGGAATTTGGAATGCTAAAGTTCTCCAAGCCTATAACTAAAAAGATACTGAAGTTTTCATGCCTTAAAGTGGACAAAAGTTGTCCCTTTGTACCTTAAGCTGGCCTCTAACGGGTTTATCCTTAAAAGGATATCGAAATTTCCATGCCTTAAGGTGGATAAAAGTTGTCCCTTTGCACCTTAAGCTGACCTCTAATGGGTTTATCCTTAAAAGGATATCAAAATTTCCATGCCTTAAGGTGGACAAAAGTTGTACCTTTGCACCTTAAGCTGGCCTCTAACAGGTTTATCCTTAAAAGTATCTCAAAATTTCCATGCCTTAAGGTGGACAAAATTTGTCCCTTTGCACCTTAAGCTAGACTCTAACAGGTCTATCCTTAAAAGATATCGAAATTTCCATGCCTTAAGGTGGACAAAATTTGTCCCTTTGAACCTTATGCTGGCCTCTAACAGGTTTATCCTTAAAAGGATCTCAAAATTTTCATGCCTTAAGGTGAAAAAAATTTGTCCCTTTGCACCTTAATCTGGCCTCTCGCAGATTTATCCTTAAAAGGATATCAAAATTTTTATGCCTTAAGGTGGACAAGATTTATCCCTTTGCACCTTAAGCTGAACATTGAAAAGGGCCCATACTTAAAGAAAATCACTGCACCATCTTCAAGTAAAATTAGTCAGACTTAAGGTGACGGAGGCGAAGTTAAACTCTTGCACCTTAAGTTGATGTCCACCCTCTTCAAGTAAAATTGGTTGGACTTAAAGTGACGGAGGCGAAGTTAAACTCTCGCACCTTAAGCCGATGTCCACCATCTTCAATTAAAATTGGTCAGGCATAAGGTGACGGAGGTGACTTTAAACTCTCGCACCTTAAGTCGATGTCCACCGTATTCATGTAAAATTGGTCGGACTTAAGGTGAGGAGGCGAAGTTAAACTCTCGCACCTTAAGCCGATGTCAACCGTCTTCAAGTAAAATTGGTCGGACTTAAGGTGACGGAGGCGAAGTTAAACTCTCGCACCTTAAGCCGATTGTTACATATTTCTATCTGTTTCAATTCTCCAAACACAAAACAAAACAAAAAAAAAGAAAACAAGAAAGAAAGCAACAACACAAATAGAAAGGATGTTACCTATCAAAGCGTTGTGATCTTAAAAGTTGTATATCACCAACTTGGATTGAGAAAAGATGCCTTGATGAGAATAAAGCCCTCAAAATCTAGTTTGAGGCAATCAAAACGCCCATTGGTGGTGATGGTCCCACATCAAGAAATAAATTATTTGGTGAAGCAATGCAAATCTGGAATCCTCTGTCGGAGAGCATATAAGATCGACTTCAAAAAATCATCTAGAACAATAAAAAAAGTATTAAAATCAAAATTTTGGATATGTTATACATGCATGTTTCCGGCATCTATAGGATTAAGTGTATCATAATTTTGGTACTCTCAGATTGAGATATAATTTTTTTAGTGATGTCGCGTAAATCTGAAATTGTTGATGCATCAAAACTCAATGTTGATTTCGGGATAATACCTGAAAATATCTCGATTGTATTAAATTATGAATTTTGGATATGTTATAGATATTTGTATCTAGTTTCACAAGAATCAAGCAGCTAGAAATTTTATCCTTCCTACTTCAAGATATGAAAGTTTTAGTAAAGACGCGTAGATCTGAAATTTTCAGCATGATAAAATTCAGGGCTAACTTCAAAAATTATTGAGAATTATATTGAAGGAATATAAATATAAATTTTGTATATGTTATAGATCTCGAAGTCTAATTTCTGTAATATCAAACGATTCATAATTTCGATATTCCTACAATTAGATATGAATTTTCTACCACTAACATGCTGCGCTAAAAAAAGTGATGAAAATAAGAGAAAAGTAGGAGGGAAAGAAATTACCTCAATATTGTTGATGGCTTGAAAACTCCAAAATTCATATTAAAAAAGTGAAAAAACTACCTCCTTTTATAGAGTTGTAGGATGGATGTTTTCTTTTCCAATATAAATTCAGATTGGAATAACTTCCATCTCCAAATTCAAATTGGAGATTGTTTCTTTCTCCAATATAAATTCAGATTGGGATAGCTTCTATCTCCAAATTCAAATTGGAGATTGTTTTTTTTTTCCCCATACAAATTCAAATTGGATGTTATTTCCTTATCCAATACAAATTCAAATTGGAGGTTGATTTCCTTCTTCCATACAAATTCAAGTTGGAGGTTTTTTCCTTTTCCCATACAAAGTCAAATTGGAGGTTGTTTCCTTCTCCAATCTAAGTTTAAATCGAAAGAGTTTTATTCCTGGTTAAGTAAGGTAATGAAAAAGTCATCCAAAACTGTTTGAAATTGGATATCATGCCTCACCAACGGGTCTTAAGTATAGTGATTCGTGAAAAAAATAAGAGAGCTTTGAGAGACAATGTCAATATAGTTCGGCTTTAAAGTTTTTTAATGAGGTGTTCTTATGTATGAAAAATCGTTGAAGCACGCAGGAAACATATTTAAATAATCATACTTCAAGGTTAGTCTCTAAAATATTAAATGTCTCGACAAGTCTTGAAGTAGGGGGCATTTGTGGGCGATGCAATTTTATTAAATTTAAATCCGTACAAAATTTGGATTATATTAAATTCAAAATATATTAGTCCCAAATAAATATTGCGGATTAATATAATTAAATTAATTATTTAAGTCCAAATAGGTATGGATTTAAATAAGGCCCAATATTTATTGGGTTAGTCCATTAATTTGGGCTACAAATGATGATCCCACTTTACTAAGCCCAAGATATTGTCATATTCTAGAGGCCCAAATAAGCGCCACATATCAAATGACGTGGCATGCCAAGACAAATGAAGGAGCCAATAGGACCGTGTCATATGTCAAACTGATGCAGCAGACCCATAAAAGGCGCCACATCTCTTAAATCTGATTGGTCAAAGGAAGTGCATATTCATCATGACTCTTCCTTTCATACAAGTATAAATAGGGGACTCATAATTCAGAAAAAGGACACCCCCAGAACTCTAACAAGTAGCAAGAGAAAGTTCGTGGATCAAACTCCGCAATTTCTCTAAAAAGCTTAAGCATTCAAATCAAGTTCATCAAGAATCAAGATCAAGACCGCAATATTCAAGAACAAGCTCAAAAGCCCTTGAATTCAAGCACAAGTCAAGATCAAGTCCCTCAAATCAAGAAATCAAGTTCAAATTCAAGATCAAGCTCGAAGCTCTTGAATTTATATTTGAAAAGGCGAATCAGAGGATTCATAGAGATTGTAACACTCGCATTGAAATTAATAAAACGATTGTTGCAATATTTTTCTTGTCTTAAATTATTTATTTTTCGGCCTCAAAAATTTTATTGTTCAACAGCGTGCATTGAATTCTTTCAAAAGATCAACTATAAACTTTCGTTGTAAAAGTATGATGCCATGAGGTTCTCTCAAGATCTCTATGCCTAAGAAAAAATCTAAGTCCCCCAAATCCTTGATTCAAAACTTCTCATGCAAAAATACCTTCAATGAATTGAGCTCTGCGAATTCATCCTTTTAAAATAATGTTAATGACATACACTGCTACTATTGAAATAGAAGAGTCAGATTTCTTCACAAATAATGAATAATTATTAAGGGAATGAGTGAGCCCTTAATAATGAAGTGTAACTTTGATCCTTGAGTACCATTGCCTAGAGGTCTGAAGAAGTATATTTATAGACTTTTTAAACTTGCAAACATGAGATGGTGATGGTCGAACTTTTCTAGAGGAAAACTTCACGTCGACCACTTCGTAGAGATCTTCACGCAGAAATGCATTATTAACATCCAATTGATAGAGCCCCTAATCCTTTTTGATAATATTTTAGCTAACATACATTGAATAGTAGTTATCTTAAACACGGGAGAAAAAGTCTTGTTAAAATCAATATCTTTCCTCCGTATGTCTTCTCTAATTTCTAAGCTAGCCTTTAACCTTTTTGTGTTGCCATCACTAAGTTGTTTGACTTTGTAAATTCACTTACAAGGCAATTTTTTTTAATAGGTAGTTGAACCATGTCTCAAGTATTGTTATACTAAAACTCTTTGTCCATGATTTCTTTCCATCCTTACGAAACATAAATTGATTATAATTGATGGGTTCTTAAATATTAGACAAAGTTTTTAGCATATATTGATTATTGAAAGAAAAATTTGTGACAGAAAGAAAAACTAGAGCGATAGAAGATGAGAAGACAGAAGAGCTAACATCAGCCAGATGCACAGAGTTGCAAATATAGTCATCTATACGACTATAAATTTTATATTTCCGAGATAATCTCCTGAGTGAGAAAACATTATCTGTGAAAGAAATAAGAGGTTGTACCTGATTCATGACAGTAAGAGAAATAGAAGGTTGTACTTGATTTGTGACAGTAGAAGGAACAAGAAGTTGTACCTTATTCGTGACAGTATAAGTAACAAAAGGTTGAACCTAGTCTACTGTGATGGAAACAGGAGACAAAGTAGAGTTGATAGATGAGGGAGAAAAGATGCCTTTATAGGTGTCATCATTATCCCCCGAATCAGTAGTTAGGATTAATGTATGAACTGAAAAGTAGGAAGTATTAGATTTAGAAGAAGCAAAAGGAAAGACAATTTCATGAAACTCACCATCTCTAGTATCGAGAATTGAAACTTTGTATCCTTTCTTCCCAAGAAAATATCTCCCAAAAAACATGCAGTAGTTCATGATCAAAATTTAGATCTTTGAGAGGACAGAGTGAAGTAAAAATATAGATATCCAAAACATTATAGATTAGAATAGTTAAGTGTGATCTGAAAAAAAAAGACTTCAAAAGGTGTTTTATTATTTAGAATTTTTGAATGAAATCTACTAATTAGATAAGTTAAATCAAAAGATATTCATCTTAATATTTAATAGGCAGATGTGATTGGTACTAAAAAGCCTTATATATCTCGAGTAAATACTTATATTTTATTTTCACCACACTATTTTGTTATGGAGTAGATACACATGAATTTTGATGTTGAATTTCTTTAAAAATAAAATATTCTAACTATGTTGTGCCACTTTCTAACTCAAGAGTATTGTCAGATCTTACTATCTTGACCTTGATTTGAAATTCTTTTTCGATCATAGTTAGAAAATATTTGAGCACTGTGAAAGAGTTTGACTTATTTCTTAATAGAAAAGTCCGTGTTCCTCTACTAAAATCATCCACAATGATAAGAAAGAATTTATATCCATCAAGTTTTGATTTTTTATATGGTCCCCAAGTGTCAATATATATTAACTCAAAGATATCTTTCATTGAGATGTTGCTTGTTGAAAAAGATAGTTTCGCTTGTCTTGCCATAGGATAAATCACACAAGGAGTATCAAAATTTTGATAAAAAAGTATTTTTTATACTACTCTGAGGCATATTTTCTAATCTGTAATGCAATAATTTTTTTATTTTAAAGTCAAACAAGACAAAATATGAATGAGAAGCTGAATTAGAATTTAAAATTATATCACTAGAAATTGAATCAAAATTTAAATTAGGATTTGAGATTTTATTGACTATAGCCTTTGAAAGTATATCTGACTGGCTTGATTTGAGTATGTAGAATCCTACTTTTTTCATACCATTTTTTAATGAGCTCTTTAGAGAAAGGCCCTAAAATATGAACTAAAAAATAGGATTGAATAACACATAATTATTGAGTTGTTTATACAATTTCTGTATAGAAACGAGATTGAACTTGAAAGAAGGTATATATATAATACATTGTGTAAGATAAAATTTGATAATGTACAGACTGTTTTTGAATGAGTTATTCTTACTTTTTGTGAATTAGAAAGATTCACCACGAGTGCTTTAGGCAAGGCCTTAAAATTTGCAACAGTTACTTTATTGTGAGTCATATGTTGAGTGACTCCACTATGTAATATCCAAAAATTATTGTCATTGTTTACTAGGTGTGCATAAGAATTAAAAATCTTAACTTTACTTGCAAATATTTTATTGACAAAAACTTAAAGAGTTTTTTCATCTTATTTTGCAATTTTTAATCGTTGAAGAAGCTTCAATAGTTGTCCCACATTTTTTTAAGTCAAGGACCTAATGTATGGACCACTACTACATACCCGTTCTTTAGCAGTGTCGAAAACGTTGTTAACTTGATATTTTGCTTGAAAATTTCTCTGCTTTGTAAATTTAAACTTAGAAGGAAACTTATGCATTTTGTAATTTTTGTGCACTATGTGACCTGATTTCATACAGTAAGTACAAATTAGATTATTCTGGGTGTCGAATATAATAAAAAAAAGACAAATGTTTGAGATAAGATGATCGAAATCAAGAATCAAAAATAAGAATTTGAGACAAAAAAAATTAAAATTAACCTTGCTCTGATATCATTTAAGAATGGAAAGAAAATAAAAAAATTGCGAATTTTTTTTGAAAGAGTTTGCATAAAAGAATTTCTTCTTTTTTCTTTATTTAATAATAACTATCATTCAAATGACCGAATCATAAGGATACCTATTCTAATCCACTAAGATAGGAGAATCCCTTACCATCCTTTAAGAAGATATGCAGAAGTCTTAAATAAATAAAATATCAATCCTTATTACAATAAATTTTATAAATATTGAATGCGGAATGAAAACTAACTCAAAGACCTAATCTAAATAGGTAGAAGAGCTTCAAAATTAAGAACGATAAAACTGGACACAATTTCTATCATGATTGTGAGGGGTAGAAGCTATTAGAGATCACATGTCATATGTGAAATATCAACTGATCCTACAATCAGACTACACCCCAAAAAGGGTATAGTAAGAGTAGTATCAATAAAAATAATACATATTGGTATGTATCATCACTGACCACGGTTAGATCACGTGAACATAATATGAAAATCACAAAAAAAAATATGTCAACTTATATAACAATTTAATTCATAACACTTTCATCCACTTATACTATCTTTATCCTTTGTTTTGATTAGTAGTATTCCCATTCTTATTCCCGTTGATAATTCATCACCTTCACATCAAGTGTCAACCATCTTAACTCTCACTTGTTAAATCCTAATAGTTGTTAAGTCAATCTATTTTACTTACGCCTTAATTAACCTCAACGATAAATGAAAATCTATAATCATTATCTTGTAACAAATACAACTATGAACACATGCTATGATAAATATCTTAAGTTTGTGACACTTAGACTCTCCAAGTAACTCTACAATTTCAGTCAAATACTAGTCAAGAGACAACAAGTCAAGTCAAACTATGAATAAATCAAAAATTCTGAGTCTAAAAATGTTCATGTCAATAAATTATTACTCTAACCATATCCAAGTCAACAAACCATGACTCTAACTACCAGATCTCAAAATATTTGATATGTAACTGGAGCACTCAAAAATACCAAATATACCAAGCAATATCATAATTTTATTCACTCAAAGAACCCACAACAACAACCATAATATAATTTGATCAACTTAGGAAATTAATATAAATCGCAATAATAACAATAATCATACACTCATCCCACTCAAAAAAATGTCACACTTATACATATCTTATACATATATACTAAGGGTCTTATGGTTGTCCATAGTCATGACCTACATGAAACGAGCTCTCTTATCCATGTACTGTATCGATGTGATATTCGAGACAATAAATGAATCATATCAAGCAATCACGTGAAGATGTTCAAATATAAGTACATCCAATAATAATAATCAATATCACAAAAATTACAACCACAATGAGAATAAGCAATCATTCTTTTACAACCAACAAGTCTTTAATATAACCTCATTATATGTGATTAACACTTACAATATTATTTAACAATTATAATTCTTAAGTAGTCATTGCAACAACAGGTAACCACCCAAACACTTGGTCAACTCAAGGTAAATTATTTTAGGTAAACAACAATCATACTTAAACACAACAAATCATCAGAAGATATGAATCATTGATTTCATCAATTATAGCATGTCCTAAGACTATTTCACAACTTATTCAACCAACCATTATCAAAACACATTCATTAAATTCAAGTACTTATTTTAGGAGAGCACATTCAACCCGAGGGAGTCTAAAATCTAGTTCAACATTCATAGTTCATTCACTAATTCAATCCTCCTTTATTTATATCGAGATCGAAGATTTCTGTTATTTTTTAGCAATCCTTACATTTAAGTCTTTACTAGGTCCAATACCTACTCCATTAGTCAATAATTTTAGTTATACACCTTTATACTTTTTACTTCCTAACCCTTAGACTAACTTGAATTTATGTTGTTAAGTTATATCACAACCATCCCATATCATAATCAGTTCTCATCACTAACTTTAAGCAATATTATCCCATATTTCAACTCAAAATAATATCAAGTTCACCCTCTTTATGGTAATGAGGCCGAATTCCTAGATTATAAGCTCGTGCAATCTTCTTTTCACCATCTGTATGCACATACTGTTGGAATCGATTTGCGTGCACACACACACTAGATCTATAAAGAGGATGAAGAAAATTAGAGAGAAAGTTCTTGAGAGAGAGAGAGATAAGTGAGAATGAATTACGTGGTAACACCCGTAAATAAAATTCACGGTGGATGGGCTATTTATATTAATAAATCAGAGTACAGTTACACAGAAAAATGAGAATAAATGGTACAGCCTAAAATTTGGGTCGGAGGTCCGCCCCCCCCACCCCCGCCAACCTCACCACGGAGGTTGAACTGCGTGAACATTAATATATAATAGTACGTCACATATTAATCTGGCTCTACAACCTAACACATACTTCACATTTCAATCCACTATATAGTCATACAAGCATACAACACCCATCAAGACTTCATACACACCATAATAATACATAATTAGGTCTTTAGTACATTAAATTCATGTTTTACTTATCAAACTCTACGCCTGCAAGCCTAAGCATGATTTCTCTCATCAAATCTACATTATGAATATGATTACTAACCATAATCTACTACTCATAAATCATGGCTATCTGGGCTTCAAACCGCTCCAACAAATAGCTATATCTTGAATGATCTTTCTTATTCTTCATGTTTTCGAAGGCTAAATTATCTAATAGATAATAATTATAAGAGTACTTAATAAACTACCCCTCAAATAAATACCTTAAAAATTTAAATTCACTAATTTTATCATTATTTATGATTTATAAAATTACTGAAGGGTCAATTAATCATTAAATAATTCCTTCAAATTGAATTCAACTTCATTAATGATGTTTTACAGCTAGATGTTCCACCTTTATTGAATTTAAGATTCCCAACTATCAACTTTTTATATTTTGGAACCTTAATTCCATACTAGAAGGAGTTAGTTCACAAACTATAATCAAGTCTAGGTGAAATAACGTGTACCCATGAATTTTTTCAATAATTTCATGAACCTAGGATTCTAAATCACAATAATTTCTTTCATAAGTTTCTCATTCTAATAATTCTAAAGAATGAACAAATTAAACGTTGTTGGAAAAGAGTAAAAATCTTACCTCAATGATGAATTTTCACTCAAATCGAGAGAAAATTGCTCCTTTAGGGCTTAAGAATGAAAATTTTAAGATCGGGGGCTGAAACTCATTAAAAATAGATTATAAATTGCTTTGATGTAACTATAGAAACATCTCTATAATGACTTGACCCGCTACAACGCACTCGATTTTTTTAGCACAAACAGTTTTTAGTAAAATAGTCATAACTTTTTTCTCAGAAAGCGTATTAATGAATGGTTGGTTGCATTGAAAAGAATACTCAAACATATTTAATTTGATGGGTATTAGGACCGCTAACTTCTTATAGATCACTCATTTGAAGTTGATCCTATTTTAAACTGTCTAAAATTAAATCGACAAAGATAATTTTAATTTAAATTTATGCTAGAAATGTTGTATGGCCTTAGTAAATATAAAATGCACTCCCATACTAATGAGTTACTCCTAACACTTATGACGAATGAGAAACAAATTCCTTTACAGTAGTAACGACGGAACTGATCATTACAATAGCTTTGTACAATATCCTGTGTATATATACAAGTAAAAAAATGAATCAAAACCAAAATAAAACACAAGTTAAACACTTAAGAACTCCTAAATAAGGTACAGGATAATAAAGAGTTGAACTCCTACATAAAGCAGGATACAGGCCTAAATAAGGATATATAAAAGAATTACCTAGAGTACACAAAAGAAAATAAATAATATGTACAAGAACTTTTTAAACATGGACTGAAATTAATGTGTGTTGAGACCCATTTTCTGAATGTATGTCTGATTCTTGATTAGTTAAAGTCATGAACTACAACAGACGAATATAACGTTCAAATGAAAAAGGTGAACCATATAACTCTCAAATGAAAAAGGTGAACCTACCTGGTCTAATGAATAAATACAATATTTATCTCAACACAAAGTTTGTTGCAGTATATTTTCACAAATGAAATAGTAATATTTTTTAATCTTGAATTATTTCTGAAAGCTGTATCATATAACCCAAATAAATATATGAACTTATTATTGAGTCCAAATTAAAGCTCCACAGCAAGAAACCTTCTTTTGTGAATATGTTGTTGATAGATATTTTTTTCTTTCATATCCCAACTCTCCTATTCTTTTCCCACAGTTACACCACACTTTTTATGCACACGACAATACTTTCTTATTGTATCATCATCATAAGAAGAATTTATCAACATCTACTAAAAGGTTTATTATTTTTTTATAGAAGAAATTAAAAATTTATCCGTGTAATAAAATTGTAAGAGCATGAGATCATTCGTCAATGGCTAATAACTTGATTAGTGGTATAATAAGTAGGAAGATGATGTGTGTTAGAGTGATGAGCTAACTTGTAAGATTTAACAAATATCTCCATGGAAGAGCTTTGAAGAAGATGAGTTGCAAAGAGAATTTCTGAGAAGATTTTGAAAGAGAATGAATTTGAGAAATGAAAATTACCTTCATTTTCTCATATAATCTGTATTTATACATACAAATGCTTCAAACTATCTAAAGAAATCTTCTAACTAACTAACAAACTAACTAATCTACTCAACTAATCATAAAACTCCCACTCACCTAACTTAAGCCTAACTTAATTCAACTATCTCAACACTCCACCCCTTCAAGTTGGAGGAGATTTTCCATTTATAACTTGCTCAAAATTTGAGTGTTTAAGTCCACTTAATGCCTTTGTCAAAATATCAGCTAGTTGGTTAGTTGTAGGAATGTGCTACAGTTTGATGAGGCCTTCCTGTAGTTTATCTCTAATAAAGAGAAAATCTACCTCAATGATCTTTGTACAATCATAAAAAATTAAATTTATTATTATGTGAATAGATGCATGACTGTGAAAAAATATTATTATGGATAGAGTGAAAGGCTCAATCAATTCTTTCATTAATCTTTCCGGCAACACTAATTTTCCAACAACTTTTCTCATAATTCTGTATTTTTCTATTGAAGATAATAACATAGTAGTTTGTTTCTTTGGCTTCCACCCAATAAGACTATCCATATGAACGATGTCTAATCACTAATAAACTTTCTTGAATCAGAGCATGCTACCTAGTATGAGTCACAAAATGCTGTAAAATTGCAGTCTCTATTCCTGGATAAGAAAATTCCTTGATTTAGGTCATCTTTTGGATATCTCAATACAAGAAATATAGTCTTAAGGTATGGTTCTCTTGGTGTATGCTGAAATCAACTGAGGTGTAGAACACTATAAGTGATATCCATCCTAGTGTGAATGAGAAAGTTCATCTTACCTATGTGTCACAACTCAAACCAGAGCCTGGATGTGACGGGCATTTCAAGTCCCACATAGACCGGAGACCGTCCCTAGCACCTAACTAAGAGAACACAATATTCCTAACGTCGGATAAATTTTGAGCATATAACAGATAGCACAAAGTAAGATTAAAGAATTAAAGATAAGTCTATGACCGATAACCAGTAACCGGCTGAACAATCGACCAACATCACCCAAGTCCATAGTTATCCGACAAAGCCTTTTAACAAAATAATCAAAATCAGTCTTGGTCGGAATATGTCCCCGACTGTGACATGACAATGAAAATGATATTGTTAATGATAATCAAAACTCTCAATTCTATTCTATGATAAGAACTGATGAAATTTCTAAGTCATTCTGAGAATGGAGGCTCACCACTTTACCACGACGAATCGACGAACCGAGTCAATCCACCTAACTCTGCATAGAAAAAATAAAAGTATCTCTACTGCCTGTATCGTGTGGGGATACAACGTTCGGAGACAGTTAGTGGGGTGGACACTAGCATGTAACTCGGGGATAAGGATAATATAATGTCATAATCAACAGTTCAAATCATTCAAATTCAACGCACATAATCAAATGCATATACATACATATATATGTAAATATCACATGCCGGGATGGGGAGCAAGGCTTAACATGCACTTTAAAACTTTAGTATGGATGATGTAGCTCAACTGTCATAACATAAGAAGGCACCCATGGGCTATATAGTCTCAGCTCAACCCCAGCTAGTAGGGCCCCAGTGTGTGTTGCCACACAAATCAGAGTGTATACATATGCACTATAGGGGACTCGAATCACCCAGCATATCAAGGTGACACAAGCACTAAATCATGTCATATAATGTGGGGGAATCAAACCTCCCAATCATGTGATAATAGTAAGGGGGACTCAAACCATCTGGTCATATAGACCCCTATATCGGCAACCGCGGTTTTTGGTGTTGGTTCCTCGGGACCTCCACTTTCACGACTCAGCTACACAACCCCCATTAAAGTCTAATTAAAAAAGGTATCACACATTCCCATTCATTTCACCATATTACACATTAAGACTTTCATTTTTTGTATGATCATACCGACTACACTTGCAAAGTAACATCAACATACTAAACCAATTACATCTCATGGGGGAAATCGCAATCCCCTTTGGTTCAATTATACATTAGCTTGGGGAATTACACAACCCCATAAGGTTTAATTAAAATTCATTATGCTTCATTAACCTTTCACATTATGCAATAGTTCAAGAGTAGTTCAATGTACATATTTTTCATATTCAAAACCAATTCCATAATTGACCGGGGGGGGGGGGGGGAGGGGGGATCATAACCACTTCAAAAGTCACAAGTTTGGAGAAAGCACAATTCCTTAATTTATTCACTATTCACATGCAACAATTTTATTTTAAAACCACCATTAAACATAAGCCATGCAGGGACAAACATGAAAAATCACATAATCAACAGTTATTCAAAAACTCTCAACCCATGTTTTCAAAACCATCAACAATACCATATAAATAAAAACAAAGACAGAAACCAAAAATATTAAAAAATACACATACCTCAAGCACAATTTTCTAGTACGGGCAAAGAGAACGGGTACTTGGACTTCATGTCCCCCTCGGCTTTACAATTAGCTTCTTCAACCTTTTTTGTTCCTCCGAAGAACCTTTACCGAAGCCACATCCTTGGTATGGAACCGACAGACTTGCCGATCCAAAATCTTGACCGGGGCTTCCTCTTAGGACAAGAAATCTGAAATACCCAACTCCTCCAAAGGAACAACCATTGAAGGATCACCCACACACTTTCTCAACATCAAAACATGAAACATCAGATGAATGGAGCTCAAACTAGTAGACAACTCTAATTCATATGCAACATTACCAACCCTCTTCAAAACTAAGTACGAACCAATATAACGGAGACTGAGATTTCTCTTCTTACCAAACCACATCACTTCCTTCACGGGAGACACTTTCAAGAACACCCAATCACCAACACTGAACTCCAACTCTTTTCGCCTCATATCAGTGTAGGACTTTTGGCGGCTTTAAGTCTATCCCGAATCACCTTCATGTTATCCATGGCTTGGTGAACCAAATCAGGGCCAAATAACTTGTTTTCACCAACCTCAAACCACCTAATAGGAGACTTACACCTCCTACTATATAAGGCCTCAAACTGCGCCATATCATTGCTAGAGTGATAACTATTATTGTAGGCAAATTGTACGAGAGGTAAGTCGTCAACCCAACTTCCAGGAAAATCACATACACAAGCCAGAAACATATCTTCCAAGGACTGAATTATCTTTTTTGCTTACCTGTCCGTCTGCGGGTGGAAGGCGGTACTAAGGGTTTCCTTAGTCCCCCAACCTCTTTGAAATGACCTTCAAATGTAAGTTGAGAACTGAGTACCCCGATCAGATAAGATGGAAACTAGAGTACCATGAAGCTTCACTCTCTCCTTAATGAACAACTTGGCATAATCCTGAGAAGAGAAATTAGTCCCACTGGCAAGAAGTGAGCAGACTTAGTCATCCTATCCACGATTACTCAAATCGAATCAAATTGCTGGAGAGACCGCGGAAGACTAGTAACAAAATTTATGTTAATTATCTCCCATTTCCATATCGGCAGCTCAATCTCTTGAGTCAACCTACCGGGCCTCAAGTGTTCCACCTTCACTTACTAACACACCATACACATAGTCATAAAATTGGCCACATCCCACTTTATATTATTACACCAATAAAACTCCTTAAGATCATGATACATCTTCGTCGAACCAGGATGAACTGTATAAAATGACTCATTAGCTTCAGCCAAAATTCATTCCCGTAACCTATTAACATCGGGAACAAATATCTACCTTGGTATCTCAAGATACCATTACCACCAATCTAAAAAATCATCATTTTTCTCTACCCATATCATTCTTGATTTACATCAATATAGGGTCCAATACTTGCTTCTCCTTTGCCTCCGCTCCAAGAGATGACTTTGCCACCTCTTAAACAATTACACCACCATCCTAGGAATCCAAGAGACGGACTCCAAGATTAGTTAAACGGTGAATATACTTCACTAAATACCGCTTCTCCTCGTCCACTTGAGATAAACTTCCCATGGACAATCTGCTAAGAGTATCAACAACCACGTTAGCCTTACCTGGATGATAGTGAAGACTTATGTTATAGTCTTTAAGAATCTCAAGTCATCTACTTTTTCTAAGATTTATCTCCTTCTGAGTGAACACATATTGCAGGCTCTTATGATCAGAATAAATATCAGCATGGACCCCATACAAATAATGTCGCCAGATCTTCAATGCAAACACCATAGCCAACAATTCCAAATCATGAGTCGAGTAATTCTTCTCATGACTTTTCAACTTTCTAGAAGCATAAACAACCACCTTGACATGCTACATCAACACACAACCCAATCCCATCCACGATATATCACAATAGATAACAAAACCATCAGTGCCCTCAGGCAGAGTAAAGACCGGAGCCAAAGTTAACTTATCCTTCAACTTTTTAAAACTACCCTCACAAGCATCAAACCACAAAAACTTCACTTTCTTCTGAGTTAACTTTGTCAATGAGACAACAATAGATGAAAAACTTTTCACAAACCTTCCATAATAACCGACTAAACCCAACAAGATCTAAATATCGGTTGGAGTCGTGGGTCTAGACAATCTTTTATGGATCTACCATGATCCCCTCACTAGAAACAACGTGCCCCAGATAAGTCATAATATTTAACCAGAACTTACACTTTGAGAATTTCACATGCAACTGCTTATATTTCAAGGTTTGTAACACAAGGCGAAGGTGATCGGCATGATCCACCTCACTCTTAAAATATACCAAAATATCATTAATAAAGACAATGATGAATAAGTTAAGGAACTGACGGAAAACCCAATTCATAAGATCGATAAAGGTTGTCGGACATTAATCAATCCTAAGGACATCACCAAAAACTCAAAATAACCGTGTCAGGTTCAAAAAACAGTCTTAGGGATATCCACCTCCCTAATACTCAACTGATGGTACCCAGACCGAAGATTAATCTTAGAAAAGTACTTAGCACCCTGGAAGATGATCAAAGAGATCATCAATCTTCAGAAGTGAATACTTATTCTTCACGGTCACCTTATTCTGTTGGCGGTAATCAATACATATCCGAAGGGAACCATTCTTCATACGCACGAAAACAATAGGAGTTCCCCATGGAGACATACTAAGGCGGATTAAACCCTTATCCAGAAGATCTTTCAACTAATCCTTGAGTTATTTTAACTGAGCCGAGTCTATTTTGTAAGGAGGGATAGAAATTAGACGAGTGTTCGGAATAAGATTAATCCCAAAATCAATTTTCCTATCGGGAGGGATACTAGGAAGATCATTGGTGAACACCTTAGGAAACTCACAGACCACAGGGACGGTCTGTAAAGAAGGACCTTTGGATCCAGAATCCTTAATATGCACTCACTGATAGAGTCACCCTTTAGAAACTAATTTTCGAGGTCTAAAATACAAAATAAACTTTCCCTTAGGTACTAGGGAACTACCCTCGTTTTTAATCATCGGCTCTTTAGGAAAATGGAAACTGGCTCTTCAAGTCCGTCAATCAAGAGACACATAAGACGAATTCAACTAATCCATCCCCAAAATCACATCAAAGTCTAATATGTCCAACTCTATCAGATCTACTGACAGCTTCCAAGCGCACACGCAAGTGTACGTGGTCTACCAAGTAATATAGTGGCCTTCAAGAAAGCCGAATATCGATCCCACAGAGACTTGATTTGGCAGCGATTTAATTTTAGTTCACCGTCTAGATTAATTTAGTGCAAAAGTAACCAAAAAGAGAATTTTGAATTATTTTGTAAATTAAAAATAAAATAAATAATGCGGAAAAATAAATTCTTAGAACAATCAACGGAGAAAAGCCCAGGGTTAAAACACTTCGAACAATCATACTATGTTATTGAAATTAATCCGTTAATTTGTTTATCTTGGTTGTTGATTCGTAGAGTTAATTGCATGATCATGGTTTCCCAACCTATAATCTTTTACCTAATATGGACATTACAACTACATCGTTGAGCGGGGATGTAATAATCCAATTAAGTTAATTAAAGCTATCATCCTACGTTTAAATCAAGTAAGGTATCTAAGTACATCCATGTCCTAGACGCTAAGTTTAATTCTTTATTTTATAAAAGAATAAGAACCCAAACTTTATTTATTCCCGTGTTCTATCTCCATATTCCCTCTCCCGAGATCAAAAGGTTGACAATATATGTATTTTATGGGTGATCAATCCATAAAATAATTAAAACAAGAATAAAAAAACAACCAAATATGATATGCACAATTAACGAATTTAATTCAAAATAATAGTAATCCTGTTCTTGACTTTAATCCCGTAAAGAAAGTTTTTAGCCACTAATATTTTAAATCATGATCCGAATAATTAAATATATGATATGAAAAATTAAAGCCTAACTAAAAATTAAAACTTAATAAACTGTATAGCCGCCTCCGCCGAAATAATCCAATTTAATCCAAGACGTGTCCAAGTAATGTTCTTGTGTCCAGCAAAAGTAATATCATATATAGTATATAATAAAACTAATTACAATATGATTAGGAAGTAGGCACGTATTCCCAAAAGATTCCCACCTGGAAAATTATATTTTAATCATAATGGGAAAATACCAAATCCATATATGATTAGAATTATAATTTGCCATGCATGTGCAACATTTATCCTACGTGTCCAGCAATGTATCCCTCAGCTGCCTTTTAAATCTGGTTAAAACATCGACGCAACGCGTCGACTGCGCGTCGAAGGTCTGGTAGATCTGGGAACATCGGCACGAGGCGTCGACTTCGCGTTGGCTCACTGGAATTTGATTTTAAAATTTTGCTTAAGTGTTGGACGTCCTATCCTTTGTCCATGCCTTTTGTAGCATATTTTTCATAAATTTCGAGCCTTTTTATCATCAATATATCACTGTATTTAGTTCACCAAGCCTCCTACAATATCATACACCACATATTCAATATTAAAACAACACAATATTCTCAAAAACAAATCAAAACAAGAGCTAAGATAAGATAAATTCACAATGATCTTCCACTTATTAATCCGACTCTTGACTTAATCAAATTAAACTTTGCACATTACAAACAAGTTATTCCTCTCATAATTATACCATTAAAATATTTGAAATAAATTAAACACATTAAAATCCAACGAAATCAACTAGACTCACAACTAGCTCAAGGTAGTAAAACTAGTTTTCCGGGTTGAACTCTAAATTACACAATTAATTACAAACTTGTTTGAAAAATACTTTGGACATCGTAATCACATACTTGGACACTTAAATGCTTATTTATATCAATATGAACACGTTAAACACACGAATTGCTCTCAAACAATGCGAAATAAGCTAGAATAAAGATACCAACGTGTATAAAATCATCTCAGATCATCTACCAAGGTCTCCCTATCATAGACCGACAAAACATAACCCCTATAAATCTTTCTAGCCACAATAGAGTCACCCGTCGGGGTGGACACAAAAAAGGAATTTGAAATACACTCAGGGTCAAAACCAATATGGATAGTCACATATGGGGTCACATAAGAGAGGGTAGAGCCGGGATCAAGTGGACAATATACATCACGAAAGAATAGTTTGAGCTTACCAATACAAATATCGAGGGACATTTCAAAATCTTGGCGGATGGCAAGAGCATACAAACGATTTTGACCAGTGCCAAAGCCAAAAACAGAAGTAGCATCCTTTAGTACAGGAGCTGATGAAGTAGCAACAAGAATCTTATTTGCTCCATAAGCAACCTTAGAAGGACAATCCCTCTACATATGGACAATCTAACCACATTTAAAATATTTGTTCCTCCCTTCTACACAAACACCACGATGTACCTGACCAAAACATCTACAAGGGGATATGATGGAGCTGACTGAGCCCTACTAGCCTGAGGCTGGGCTCTTGGTGCTCAAAACCCACTATCATACCGAGAACGACAATCACCTGACGTCTATGGATAAAGAACACTAGCCGTAGAGTAGGAACTAGAATTGCCTGACTTTTTCTAAGACCACTTTCCACTATCTCTACCACTCTGCTGCTGACCTCCACCCTTATCCGGATATTGAAACCTTTTACTCTACCTTTCACTCATCACCACTTGCTTCTTATTTACCTCTTTCACCTGTTGCATGTACACCACAAGTCTAGAGACGTCTATATCCTTATTCAACAAGGCAATCTTTCTCTCCAAGATCAACTCACGGGACAACCTAGAGGCAAACTTCCAAATTCTAGCCCTCATACTAAACACCAACTCGGAGCATAACGCGATAGCTGATGACACTTCAAGGCCTACTCCTTTACTGCCATCCCACCTTGTTTCAAATTCATGAATTCTTCAGACTTCGCCTCCCTTAACTCCTAAGGAAAGAAGCGATCAAGAAAAGCACTAGAGAAGTCATCACACAAAGAAGATTCGGCATCATTGCCCTAAAGTCGCTCCCATTCTCCATACCATCTATACTATATCCTTCAACTGATAAGCAACAAATTCTACACCCTCTACAGTAGAAGCATACATCACACAGAAAATATTTTACATATCATTGATGAAATTTTGAAGATCTTACTCAAACTTAGAACCAGTGAAGGTCGACGGACTTAACCTAATAAATATGACACCTCTAGTGTTCTCGGAGGTTGTAGCAATAAAAGCAACCCATTCAGCCTAGGTGGCCACCAACTGGGTAAGCAAATGAATCAACTGGCGAAACTTGGCATTAGTCACGGCAACTGGAGGTACCTGAGGAGGGATAGGGGGAACCGGTGGAGCTCCATCAGGATAATAAAAAATAGCGACTCTAAATCGATTTTAAACTCCTAGATTAGGTCAAGATCCATCCGCATTATCCTCAGACGGGATAAAAGAGTTTCCACAAACATCAGATCTTCTAAAAAACGTGATCTGAAAAGCAAACATGCGAGGTTAGAGGAGATTCAAGACTTTAGACTCTATAGCTCGAAATAGAACAACAAGAAAGGAAAACATTCTTACATGCCTAATAGCCTCTCCTTTATGAATGTGGCACCCTATACACCCATAAAAGAGACTGTACCTGACACATCTTTGTTGGACACCCAATGACAAAAAACCTAGGCTCTGATACCATCTTTGTCACGATCCAAATCATGGCCTGGCCATGACAGGCATTTCAAGTCCCACATGGATCGGAGACTGCCCCCAACACCTAACCATGAGAATACAACATCCTCAACGTCGGATCAATTCTGAGCATATAACGAGATCGCACAATGTAAGATTAATAAATAAAAGATAAGTCTATGATTGGTAACTAGTAACTGGATGAAGAACCGACCAACATCATCCAAGTTCACTGTAATCTGACTAAGCCTTCTAACAAAAGAATCAAAATCAGTCTTGGTCGAGACATGTCCCCGACTCTGACAATGATAATAAAAATAATATTTTTAATGATAATAAAACCCTCAATTCTAATCTATGATAAGTATTGATGAGATTTCTAATCATTTCAAAGAATGGAGGCTCACCACCTTACCACGAGAACCGACGAACCGAGCCGATCCACCTAACTCTGCTTAGAAAAAGTAGAAATATCTCTGGTGCCAGCATCGCATGGGGATTTAACATTCGGAGATGGGTAGTGGGGTGAACACTAGCAAGTAACTGGGTAATAAGGATAACATAATGTTGTAATCAACAGTTCAAATCATTCAAATTCAATGCACATAATCAAATACATATACATATATATCGCATGACGGGATAGGGAGTAAGGCTTAAAATGCACTTTAAAACTTTAGCCTAGATTGACTGCCATAACATACGAAGGCAACCACAGGCTATATGGGCCCCCAGCTCAACCCTAGCAGGTAGGGCCCTAGTGCGTGTGGCCACACGAACTAGAGGGTATAGATATGCACTAGAACCTTCTAGAATATCAAGGTGACATAAGCACCAAATTATGTCATATAATATGGTGGACTCGAACGTCCCAAATATATGATAATAATAAGGGGGACTCAAACCACTCGATCATATAGACCCCCGCATTGGTAACCGTAGTTTTCGGTGTTGGTCCCTCGGAACCTCAACTTTCAAGACTCTGCTACACAACCCTCATTAAAGCCCAATTAAAACAAGTAGAATACATTCCCATTTGTTGAACCACATTACACATTAAGACATTCATTTTTGGTATCGTCATACCAACTACACTTGCAAGCTAATCTCAACTTGCCAAACTAATTACATCACTTGGGGGAAACCACAACCCCCTTTGATTCAATTATACATTAGCTTGGGGAATTACACAACCCCATAAGGTTTAATTAAAAGTCATTATGCTTCATTAACCTTCCACATTATGCATTAGTTCAAGAGTAGTTCATATGTGCATATTTTTCATATTCAAAATCAGTTCCACAATGGGAGCGGAGTTTTGAGGTCATAACCACTTCAAAAGTCACAAGTTTAGGGAAAGCACAATCTCTTAATTTATTTACCACTCTCATGCTTCAATTTGATTTTTAAACCATTATTCAACATAAGCCATGCAGGGACAAACATGAAACATCACTTAAACAATAGTTATTCAAAAATCATCAACCCATGTTTTCAAAACTATTAATACTATATGAACAACATTTTAAATCATATGATTTTAACAAATTAGTAATTAGGGAAGAGTAACATGCCTGAAATATCAAGTTTCACGAAATAAATTCAACCTATGAGTCATTGGATGGCCTACTTCTTGGAAACCTTAAGTTTGGTTGCTTGAGAGACTTGAGAGAGCTTTGGAAGTGTTTGAGTACATTATGAATGATAAATAACCCCTCTTAAGTGCCTTATGAACGTTTTTAAAATATAGAATCTAGTTATCAGTGACTACGGGTCACTATACGACTCATAAGGTTTTATTTTGACTTGTCACCATGAGTCATAACCAATACAAACTCCAGGTAACGCACACTCTATAGACCCTATGACTTAACTACTATGAACCGTAATGGGACCTTACGACTTGTAGGGTCCAGTCATAGTCATCTTAGAACTCATTTGGTGTAAACACTGGATATCCTACGCTTTGCACCCAATGACTCATAACAGTTCTTACGACTCATGGTGAGCCACTCGTACTCAAAACAGAACTTAATCACACACTTGCTAATTTGATTATAATTTGGTCCAACGACTCGTCAAGACACCCTACGACTCATACAGTAAGTCATAATTAGGACAGTGAAGATAAAATTTCAGAAATTTTCAAGGACTAAAAACTCGTGGCTTATTACTATGCATTTTCTATAATAAACTAGATCCATAATTATTAGAACCTTTATTAAGATGACTTTTATATTAGACTCAAAAGGTGCACTTGTTGTGTTGTAGTTTGTGCAGTCAAATTTCTTGATTAAATCAAAGGCAAACTTCTGTTGTGTAATTACCACCTCAATCTTTGTAGAGACTTTCTAAACCTAGGAAGTAATAAAGTCTTCCAAGATCTTAGATTCTAAAGTGGTCACGTGGGAAAGTCTTTAATGACTTTATTCCACTTGCGTCAGTCCCTATTTGTATAAGATCAAGGTTTATAAATTTATTTTTTAGATGCAAATAAAAATTTATCTGTGTAATAAAATTGTAAGAACATGAGATCATTCGTCAATGGCTAGTATCTTGATTAGTGGTATAATAAGTAGGAAGATGATGTGTGTTAGAATGACGTGCTAACTTAAGATTTAACAAATAACTCCATGGAAGAGCTTTGAAGAAAACGAGTTGCAAAGAGAATTTCAGAGAAGATTCTAAAGAGAATGATTTGGGAAATGAAAATTTCCTTCATTTTCTCATATAATCTACATTTAAACATATATACAAATGCTTCAAAATATCTAAAGAAATCTTCTAACTAACTAACTAACTAACTAATCTACTCAGTTAATCATAAAATCGCCACTCAACTAACTTAAGCCTTATCAGGCTAACTTAATTAAACTATCTCAACACCTTACCCCCTTCAAGTTGGAGGTGATATTTTCACTGATAACTTTCTCAAAATTTGAGTGCTTAGGTCCACTTAATGTCTTTGTCAAAATATCATCTAGTTGGGCAGTTGTAGGAATGTGCAATTTGATGAGGACTTCATGTACTTTGTCTCTAATAAAGAAAAAATCTACCTCAATGTGCTTTGTACGCTCATAAAAAACTCAATTTCTTATTAAGTGAATAGCTGCCTAGATGTTAAAAAATATTATTATAGGTAGACTGATAGGCACAACCAATTCTTTCATCAATCTTTCCAACCGCACCAATTTTGCAATAACTTTTCTCATAACGTTGTATTTTGCTTCTACTGAAGATAATGACACAATAGTTTGTTTGTTTGGCTTTCATCCAATAAGACTATCCCTATGAACGTTGTATAATCACTAATAAACTTTCTTGAATCATAGCATGCTACCTATTATGAGTCACGGAATGCAGTAAAATTGTATTCTCTATTCTTGGATAAGAAAATTTCTTGATTTAGGTCACCTTTTCAATATCTCACTAATATATATATAGTCTTAAGGTGTGGTTCTTTTGGTTCTTGTTGAAATCCACTGAGGTGTTGAACACTATAAGGGATATCCATCCTGATGTGTATGAGAAAATTTAGCTTACCTATGCACTTTCCATAATAAGCTGGATCAACAAGTATTGCCCCTTCTATTAAGCTGACTTTTATATTAGACTCAAGAGGTGCACTTTGTGTGTTGTAGTTCATGCCATCAAATTCCTTGATTAAATTAAGGCAAACTTCTGTTGTGTAATTACCACCTCTATCTTTGTAGAGGATTTCTAAACCTAGGAAGTAATAAAGTCGTCCAAGATCTTGGATTCTAATCTGGTCATGGAAAAGTATTGAATAACTTTATTTCTCTTGTGACTGATAATATCATTTACATACACTACAACAAACACATTGCATACTCCATATTTCTTGTAAAATAGCGAATAATTATTGTTTAAATGTATGTAACCCTTTGAATCTAGTATTGCAACTAACTTCTTATATGACTGTCTGCTAGCATATTTGAGTCTATACAAGGACTTCTTAAGCTTCCAAACCAATATTTTGTCAATGACTTTCAAACCTTGTGGAATGTCCATGTAAACTTTCTCATGAAGATCTTAATGAAGGAAAGCAAAGTATACAACAAGCTAGTATAGATTCCATCCTTTCTTGATAGCTAATCCGATACTGTAGTCATCTTGACCACTGATGAGAATATAGTCAATACCTGCTTGTTAAGTGTAGCCTTTTACTATAAGTCTAGCACTGAGTATTTCTACAACCCCATAATTTTTATGCTTGATTCTATATACCCACTTGCACCATATAGCTCTCTGAACTGTAGGAAAAATCACTACTTTCCATTATTATTTTCATATAAGGCCTCAAACTCCAATGTCATGGATGCTTATTAGGAAGGGTCTCAGGCTGCCTCCTCTGAATAAGATGAATCAATATCATGTGAGATGTATTTCAATAACTGCTGAATACCAGGAAAAAAAAAGGCAAGAAAGGTGTGTTGTGTGTAAAGATAGTGGGTAAGTGTAGTATTTTAAATAAGATGGTATGGTATGTGTTCTAGATATTCTAGGTAGTGGTGTATTCTGTTCAATATTAGTAGACTCATGATATACTTAGCCATGATGAATTGATACTAAGGTTGTGTTATTTAGGCTATCTGTCTCAACTGGTTGGGGGGCTTGGATGTTAGGACTATTTGGAGGTGTGGTATTGAATGAAAGTGTGGTGTCAATGATATAGGTGTTGTCATTAGCGATACCTTTTCCTAATATGTGATATTATTAAAATAATTATGAGCGAAATACAACGAGTAAAAATGTGGACTAAGCTTTTTGTAAATTAAATTTAGACTACAATCAGGAAATTATAAAGTAAAAGGAAGTATATTTTTATAGAACACATCTCTTAAAACATGTATTCTTTTAAAACTTAAGCCCAAGACTTTGTGTCATTTAATATTGAAGGAATATCCAACAAATACATGAGGCATAAGGCTTTATCTTTGTGAGTCTTAAGAGTTACAGGAAAGCAAAGACATTCAAATAATTTGAGATTTGAATATGTGAGTGTCTGAAGATATAATATTTCAAAGAAAATTTTGTTTTGTAGTGCTGAAACAGAAAGTCTAATAATTATATAGGTGACTATCAGGATGCATTCCTCCTAATACTAAAGGGAAAGTTTTGAGTGATACAACAAGGATAAAAAAGTCTCAAGTAGTTATTTGCATTTTCTTTTCTCAACACCATTTTGTTGTGGCGCATAAGGACAAGTTCTTAAATGTATGACTCTTTTGATTTGAAAAAAAATAGATATTTCTTTATTTATGAATTTCGAACTATTGTTTATTCTCACCAATTTAATTATAGTCTTGAACTAATTTATTTATCCAAGATATAAGAGCTTTAATAGTTTAAAGGGTATTACTTTTGCTATTCAATAGCTATGTCCAAGTTGATCTATTGAAATCATCAAATACAGTGAGAAAATATCTTTGATTTGATGGGTTGGTGTGTGATATGATCCCCAAAAGTTTATGTATAAAAGGTCTAATACTTTGATGAATCTAGAGGATGACTAGGAAAGGAAAGGTCGTTTTGCTTGTCAAATCATTGGGCAAATAGTATATGTGGAGGATTATCATTGAGCAAAGAGAAATAGATATAGTGAATAAATTCTCATCTTATCAAAAGGTACATGACTTATTCTAGTGTGCCATAAGTGGTCTACATTATCTTTATAAGACAGTGATGAATTATGAGACTCAACAGAACATAAGCTCTTAACGAAATTCAGAGAATGTGTAGTATTTACAATGTAAGCTTTCTTATTACTTGAAGGTGTGAAATTTATATGAGGAGTAGAATGTGAATCATGAGCTTGCTTATTCAAAGTAGGCAAGACACAAATATCACACAAAGAAAATATAGATGAATCACCAGCTGTAGACATACTAGAAAAAGAAGATAAACAACTAGAACATTTTGAAAATACTAGACGAGTGTACGAAACAAAATAAGAACTAGAGCAATTGTGAAAATTTGGAAAGAAGAGTTACAATGTACCCTTTTCTCTTCCAATTTAGAAAGGGCTCTTCAGGGTCCTGCGTAAGACTTGAAGATCTATTAAAGTTGGCGACTCCTTTAAGTTGAGAAGTCAAATAGTGTACATGAAAGCAAGTTAAACTTGAAATTAGGAATAAATAACACTTTATATAATATCAGTGGTGAATTTAGGCATGCATTAGCAATTTCAGTCACCTTTACCTTATATCCATTTGGTAGGCTGACTAACAAGGGATATGATAGTGTTCTACTTCGAGTAAGGGTTTATTATAATTCATATGATTTGTTGCCTTTGAATCTATAATCAAAGATTCAATAAATAATGTAATACACTTACAGGATAAATCACCAATTTCAATAATGGAGAAGTGGATAGTCAAAATACCTGCAAGATTTATGATTTCATGTCTGTTGAGAAAGTGAGTCATTGACATTCTCAGTCATGCATCACTCATCACATGAATATTTACAAGAAGATATAATAACCGATTATACTATTACTTTGTGAGAATGCGCTCAAATCTCTGTTGAATAATATTGCTCTTAATATCCCTATCAACACACCATTAATATTTCAATGACATTAGATTCTGAACCTGAGTTTATCCCTTTTGTGAATTTGAAATTCAGTGAAAAATCATGTAGCTTGTAGTATTTGTCCTTAGTGTGGCCTGAATTTTTATAGTAGTCACAAAACAGGTGAGGTTTGTTACTTAATGAATTAGCACATGTGGATGAGCTTGAGAGATGTCTGAGAAAAGAGTTAGTATTCCTATACAATTTTTTGCCCCGATTTATGTGTGAAGAAACAACTGATATGTAGTTTGTTTGAACTGGCGCCTGAATTTATATATCTAGTGTGCCTTGCTTTGGCAATTGGTGAAGTGAATTTAAGAGAAAATCGATTCCTGGGCCTAACCTCCTTTATTTTTATTCTTGAACTAGAATAGAAAATGCTTGGGCCTCCTTAGAAATTGAATTATCCTGCTCAACTTTGTGCATTTTGTTCCTCCCTTCACAAGTACATGAACATGTGCACCATTGTTGGCATCTAAAGCATTAGGCTATTTTCAGAGCCATCTAATATTGGTATATAGTACCTTGTGTGATGTCTAAATTTCTTTGTGAGAGATCATTAATTTTTTACTAAAGCTGAAATAAATTTGCTTCATTGATTAAATCATATCTATATTCTAGTTCCTCCAAAAATTTCTTAGCATTATTCACATATTATAACCTATCACTTAAATCTTTTGATAGAGAATTTAAAAGCTAAAAAGTTATCATATCATCACAACGTTCTCGTTGTGCAATTTCAGAGGAATTAGATATTGATTTTTGAACATTTTCATTGATAAAGTCAATTATATTTTCATAGATAATGCTTGAAGTACACCTTGTCCCCAAGATCTTTAATCCGTGCCATCATATTGAACCAGAATGATTGAAGATTCTGTATTTTTTGAAGGGTGAATGTAAAGTACACTGTTGAAATCAGTGTCTTCTAGTGCTTGGTTTTGACTAATGGAAGAAGTAGAAGTTATTGTTGAGGAGAATAAGTTAAAACGAAAGCTAAAATACGCATGAATCGATCAAATTGAACAATAAAATGTGAAACACAATGACTGATTAACACAGAAGAAAAAATTAAAAATTGATAAAGAAAAAATAGTGAATATATGTGGAAGAGAACCTCTACGACTCTGATACCATGTTATAATAATGAGCTAACTTGAAGATTTAACCTAAAACTCCATGTAAGAGCTTTGAAAGATGAGTTGCAAAGAGAATTAGAAAGAAGATTCTAGAAGAAAATGAGTTTGAAAAATGAAAATTGCCTTCATTTTTTCATTTAATCCATATTTATAGGTGTATACAAATGCTCCAAAATATCTAAAGAAATCTTTTAACTAACTAACTAATCTACTCAGCTAATTACAAAATTGTCACTCATCTAACTTATGCCTGATCAGGCTAACTTAATTTAGCTATTTCAACAATGTGATAGTGATTTCAAGAATTGTACAAAATTCGGACCACCATTATTAGTTATTTAGAATGAAATGCAAATTAAGAAATTTAATATAATATAATTAATATTGATTAACTATATAATAGTGGGCAATGATGTGCCACTTATCTTTGATGATTGTTATATCAATTCTGCTTATAAGTTTTGAAGTAACACTTCAATTCCTAAGAACCGGGAAAGTACAATCGTGAGCTGTTAGCATTAAAATTCTGTACTATTAGTCCTTGTAAAAGAAAAGTCATTGATAATAACCGTTTGGTTAATAATCTTAACTAACAATACTTCTACAGTTAATATGTTTGATATACATTTATAGACATAAACTATGATTCTGATACAGAGAAAAATGTATTGTTAGTTGCAGTTGCGGATTCAAAATTTTATATAAGCGGCTTCAAATGATAAATATAGTTCGATTATCATAGTCACTTAAAAATATGTAATACTTAATTTCTATCCCTAATAGTACGCTTTCAGATGTCATAGTTGAAACTAAAACGTAACGTATATTGGATGAATTGAAGAAAAATTTTCATATTTATTTCAAGTTGCAACTTAAGTTGCTCTAACGATAACAACTTCAATTTGTACCACTAAGTACAAGAGTTTTACAAGTTATTGGTACATGAAAAGAGCAATATTATAAATATATAATATATTATATATATTACAAGTTTTGTGAAATATTTCTCTTTTCTTGAAAAGTAGGTCGGTTTTCAAGTTTGGAGTGAAAAGTTGATTCAAAATAATATCAGATAATTTTTTTTAAAAATAAATTATTCCAAAGATGCCTTAGTTAAAGACAAAAGAGAAAGCTTCAACGAATAGAGATTGATAGCTTTTGATCCACTGAGTAACTACATAGGTAGTTAGTAATAGAGAGCAAGGTCTATTCCTCCCCCTTCATATGTATTTTTTGAGAAAATTGTCTAACACACCCTTAGAGTGTGTGACGAGGAAAAACATTATGACTTTTTTTTAAAAATATAAGAAAAATATTTTTCAAAGTTCTCTTTCAACTTCAAGTTACTTAGTGGTACTTAGTGGTACAAATTGAAGTTTCCTACAACTCTTGTACAAATTGAATTACTTAGTGGTAAATTCAAATTGAAGTTGTAAAACTTGTATGAATTGTAAGTTTCCTCATTCAATTTGTACCAATTTGAATTTGAATTTGAAATTGAATTTCCACGAAAGCTCTTTTCACGAAAGCTTTCAATTTCTATTATTAAGTACAAGAATTTTCAAATTCAATTTTCCATGAAAACATTTTCCTTCATACCAATCAAACCCTTAATCTATACATGAATTCCTAACTACACATTCTAATTTCACGGGGATCCCTATTACCCTCGAGAACTAATTTAAAATGAAAAAAATAACCTTTAACGTGTTGAGTTGACACGGAGAGTTCTCTCTCTCAGAAAGAGCGAGTTGGCTATTTCATTTTCTTCTCTTTTCTCTTATTTTTTTTTGTTACTTTCTTTCACCATAACACATTTGCCACGTAAGATCTATAGACTAATTTTTATTTTGATTTCCTTTTCTCTTTTCATTAATGTCCAGATTTTGAAGAACCTATTTTTATTTTTTCATGGCTTTGCCTCAAATCTAACCTTTCATTTATAAGCCTCATTTAAATTCTAGTAATTTCTTATTAATCTCCCAATCTAATTACCTAGTGCAGTTTTTCTTTCAAAAAAATTTGACCTAAAAATGAAAAATAAATAACAACAAAAGCTAAAGTTGATGCAATTTTTTAGTAATTGAGTCGAAGTTCATAGTTCTAATTACTTACGGGATGAGTTAATTAGTAGTTATACAAAAGATTTAGAAAGAAAAGAGAAATTTAAAACTCACAAGAATTGAAAAACAAGACACAAATTACAACCACATAGAAATACTTTTTATGAATTTTTATTCTCATTTTCATCACTAGTTTTTCCAGTTTTGGTTCTTAGTGGAGTTTCATTATCGTCCTCTATCCCTTTCATTATTCTCCACGGTGATGGTTGTTCATTTTCCTCCATTTTTCTTCTTCTTTTTTCGATTTGAAATTTGCCATGGTCGAATTTAGAGCTTTTTTGATATTCATTTTTTTCGTTCCGTTCTGATGAAGGGTTGTTAGTGGATGAATATTAATTTGTCTTGATAAAAGTTAACTTTAGAATGAAGGGGTAGCATGAACTTGCTCCCGTATCTTGAGATTCGTTGGAACTACAATATCCATTTGAATATTCATTCAGTTTTGAGTTGTCACTAATTAAACGCATAACAATTTTTATTTAGCTGATACTTGTTAGACACATAAAAAGTTTGAGCTCATAATGATGTTTTACAAGTGATTTAGGATGAAAAAATGACGTAGGAAGAAGAAGAAGAAGAAGAAGATAGAGATTTTTTTTAAAATAAAAAAATAATTGGTGAAATATACCTGTTAAGTGTGTGTGTTTCACCATAAGACAGACTAGCTATGCTCTTATAGGGTGAATTTTTTTCTATTTTAAATTATTTCAGGAGATAATAAGACCTCCATATAGTTAGACTATGTAGTTGAAAATTCGGGTGTAACTTTGGTGGGACATTTAGGTATTTTTTCGTAATTTTTTTAAAGTGGCATTAAAATGGTGACTCGTTTTAATTAACTAAAAACAAAGAGAGATGTAAATTGTATTATTATTTGGCCGTTATTTTTGTTCTCGTAGTAGCAGTATGTCGGCCACCTTTTCAACAGTGAGCATAAGAATATGATAGGAAACGAAGACATTATTGTTGGCTTTGAAAAGAATTCCCATAGCTTAATTATGAGATTCTGATTTTCGATCCAAGTCCAAAGGACAGTCTTCTCCTGTAACTTGTCTTGCCGGTCAATAAGTCATTCTATATCATCAAATAATTGAGTTAGAAATTTTAGTTATTAAGGGATGATCTGGTATATCAGATGAGACAAGTAGAAATATTTCAACTCTTGGAATATCCCGTACGAGATTGTTGTATACCATCCTCTATATGAGATAGTAATTATTTTAGTATAATAGTAGAATAAAATAGTCCAAGTATTAGTTAATACTTCATATCAAATATGGAATAATACTTCATACCAAATATAAAATAAAGTTAATCTAAAATTTTATTGCGATATTATTTTTCTTATTCAGTGGACCAACTATCCCTAATAGTTTGGTAGTTAGTTAGAATTATTGAAGGTATATTAGTATTAATTTAGGTATTAGTTCTATGGCTCTTAGTTATTCCATCTTCTACTATACTAGATATAAAAGGACTTGTTTACGGGTCTAATATTATAATTTTAATATTGTAGGTGTTTCATAACTGATAAGTATTAGATATTATTAAGAAAATGAAGTTTATAATTTTTTAAGTTGAAACATAAAAAAATGGATTTTTAAAATTATAATTTTTAACATTTAAAGTTGTGTTTGGATATATAATATACTTGAAAAAATATTAAAAAAATTGAGTAAAAATCCTAAAACCCAACAAATTGATCTGGGCTAGTTTTTAGGAGCTTGAAAATATTAGCAGATCAAATTTTATGGCAAAATGATATTTTTAAATAAATTTTTAAAATTTACTTTCAAAATCTATTACCAAACTTTAACTTAATCTTTCCCAGTAAATATGATAGAAAATTATAAATAATAGGTACAACTTAGAGTATTATAATTTGTTTAACTTACCAAAATTAACACTAAAATATTTTAAGTTGATTGGATAGAATGTATAAGAATAGTAACGAATATCTCGCATTAGTATTGTTGATATTATTTCTCAACAACTATTTATACTGTATTAGAATTGAAATAGTATCATATATTATTAATGTCATGATTTATAATGTATAATATATATTAGTTATACATAGATTGAAAACATTATCAAACACAAGATCGAATAATAACAAAGCTAACATATGTTATTTCCTCCAATATCTCCTACCAAATGACTCTATATGTGTTCTAGTGCTCATTACAATATGGAAATTTTAGTAGATCAATATTCGTTACTTGAACTTTCATTTTTTTTATAAGAAAAATCATAATTGATCAGTTGGTTGATTACTTAAACTTTTACTTTATTGGTGAGATTTAATTCTCTATGCTTTGTATATGTTATTAAAATTAAAAAATTTAAACGAATCAAAAATTAAGAATATTAATTAAACTCTAAGCTAATTTGAATAAACATAAATTTATTTGAATTAATTACTTGACCGATTACCTTTTAATAAATACTTACTATTTTTAAACATACTTTTTATTCATTACTATCTATAGCAACTACACTATATATTAAAAGTAAATTACACATGCAATAGAGATGCAATATAAGGGTCTTTAAATGTGTTATGCTTGTTAATTAAGAAATCTCCAGTATTTATTAAAAGTGAATCATGCATGCAATATAGATATATTATAACTATTATATTTGAAAAAAAAATTCTCTTATTATAGATGGTAAATATTTTTCTAAATAGGATATCTAGGTGATTTCTCCTCTTCATTTTTGCAAGGAAAAAATGGTCTATTACCTCCCCAACCTTTAGTCGAAATCCCAACTACACACTTATACTTTTTGGGGGTCCAATGACCCCCTCAACTATTTTAAAGTAGAATTATTATCCCCCTGAACGCTGACGTGGCAAGAGAGTGAGAATGATTTTTTTTATTAAAATTTTATTTTTAATATTTTTTTTTATTCATTTTTAATTATTTTTTTCTTCATTCATTCTCCTCCTCCACCTCCCTCTCCTCCTCCTCCTCCTCCTCCTTCTCCTTCTTCTTCTTCTTCTTCTTCTTCTTCTTCTTCGTCTCCTTCTCATTCTCCTCCTCCTCCTTCTCCTTCTCCTTCTTCTTCTTCTTCTTCTCCTTCTCCTTCTTCTCCTTCTTCTCCTTCTCCTTCTTCTCCTACTTCTTATTTTTCTCCTTCTCCTCCTCCCCCTCCCCCCTCCCCCTCCTCCTCATCCTCCCCCTCTTCTTCTTCCTCCTCCTCCTCCTCCTTCATCTTCTTCTTCTTCTTCTTCTTCTTCTTCTTCACCTTCTTCTTCTCCTTCTCCTTCTCCTTCACTTTCTCCTTCTTCTTCTTATTCTTCTTCTCCTTCTCCTCCTCCTTCTTTTTCTCCTCCTCCTTCTCCTTCTCCTTCTTCTTCTTCCCTTCCTCCTCCTCCTCTTCTTCTTCTTCTTCTTCTTCTTCTTCTTCTCCTTCTTCTTCTTCTCCTCCTCCTTCTTCTTCTCCTCCTTCTTATTCTCCTCCCCCTTCTTCTTCTTCTTCTTCATGGATCTCGATTGCTTATCCAAGCATGTTGCCGCTAAAAGCAGAACTTACTGGTTCACAAAGGAATAGAAGGGACAAAGTCTTTGATTATGAGAGCTCTACGAACCGTGCTGGATAGTCACCCATCACAAAGTCTAGAGGGAGACAGAAAGCAAGACTTGCACACGCCTGATTCCATTATCAAGAAGTGTATCCACGACTTCTTGTACTAATTTCTCCTGACACAACTGCGGTAATGTCGCATCATTGATAAGCTATGATCTTTACCACGCCCTAGAGGAAATCATACTACAGCAATAGACCAGTCCACTAACTGGAAGATTCATGGAAAGATCATAAGTTCGGAACCCAGAAACCATCCCGACCCCCTTCGCCCCTCTTTTTATTTATTCTTTTATTTCTCCTCCTTCTTCTTCTTCTCTTTCTTCTTCTTCTCTTTCTCCTTCTCCTTCTCCTTCATCTTCTCCTTCTCCTTCTCCCCGTCCTTCTCCTCCTCTTCCTTCTCCTTCTCCTTCTCCTCCTTCTTATACTCCTCCTTCTCCTTCTCCTCCTTCTCCTTCTTCTTCTCCTCCTTCTTCTTCTCCTTTTCCTTCTTCTCCTCTTTCTCCCCCTTCTTCTCCTTCTCCTCCTCCTCCTCCTCCTTCTCCTTCTCCTTCTCCTTCTTTTTCTTCTTCTTCTCCTTCTATTTCTCTTCCTCCTCCTTCTTTTTCTCCTTCCCCTTCTCCTTCTCTTCCTCCTGCTCCTTCTCCTCCTTCTTCTCTTTCTCCTCCTTCTCCTCCTTATCCTCCTCCTCCCCCTCCTCCTCCTTCTCCTCCTTCTTCTCCTTATTTCTCTTCCTCCTCCTTCTTCTCCCCCTTCTGCTCTTTCTCCTCCTTCTGCTCCTGCTCCTTCTCCTCCTTCTTCTCCTTCTCCTCCTTCTCCTCCTTCTCCTCCTCCTTCTCCTCCTCCTCTTCCTCCTCCTCCTCCCCCCTCCTCCTCCCCCTCCTCCTCCTTCTTCTTCTCCTCCTCATCCTCCTCCTCCTTCTCCTCATTCTTCTTCTTCTTCTTCTTATTCTCTTTCTTCTCCTCCTTCTCCTTCTCCTCCCCCTCCTCCTCCTTCTCCTCCTCCTTCTCCTTCTCCTTCTCCTTCTCCTTCTCCTCCTTCTCCTTCTCCTTCTCCTTCTCCTCCTTCTCCTCCTCCTTCTCCTCCTCCTCCTCCTCCTTCTCCTTCTCCTTCTCCTCCTTCTTCTTCTCCTTCTCCTTCTTCTCTTTCTTCTTCTCATAAACAATTACATCGAAGAACTCATCAATAGTATCCAAAATTAATTTATCATTTTTCTCATCGATCCTAGCACAAAATCGATTGGTTTCGACTTCAAATTCATCAAAAATTTTCAAAATGGGTATTGTTCATTATTTCCAACTTCAAGATTGTCGAAAATTTTAAAATCAATATTGTCCATTATATTTTACTTTAAAGTCATCATAAATTTTTAAATGGGTATTGTCCGTTGTTTCCGACTTGAAGGTCGTTGAAAATTTCAAAATTCTCTATTGTTTCCGACTTGATGGTCGTTGAAAATTTCAAAATTCTCTATTGTTTCCGACTTTAAGGTTATTGAAAATTTTAAATTCGGTATTGTTCATTATTTCCTGCTTCAAGGTAGTCGAAAATTTTGAAATTGGTATTCTTCGTTGTTTCAGAATTTAAGATCGTCGAAAATTAAAAAATTGATATTGTTCATTGTTTTCCACTTCAAGGTTGTCGAAAATTTTAAATTCGATGTTTTTTTATTATTTTTTACTTCAAGATCATCGAAAATTTTAAAAACTATATTGTCCATTATTTCTGACTTCAAGGTCGTCATAAATTTTAAAATGGGTATTGTCCATTATTTTCAACTTCAAGGTCGTCGATAATTTTAAAATTCTCTGTTGTTTCTGGCTTTAAGGTCATCAAAAAATTTAAATTTCGTATTGTTCATTGGTTCCGGCTTCAATGTTGTTGAAAATTTTAAAATTGGTATTGTTCATTATTTTCGGATTTAAGATTGTCGGAAATTTAATAATTGATATGGTCATTTTTTTTCATTTCAAGGTTGTCGAAAATTTTCAAATTCGATGTTGTTTATTATTTTTGACTTCAAGATCGTTGGAAATTTCAAATTCGGTATTGTTCATTATTTTCCACTTTAAGGTCGTCGAAAAATTATTTGCATAGAAGTAGGAATAATAAAGTTTGAAAAGGAAAAGAGATGAAAAGTAATGGTAAAAAAATGATGAAAAATGATAAACAGTGATAAAAATGGAAAAGAAAGTAAATAAAAAGTAATTTTAAACACAAAAATACGTGTCAAAATACTGTTGGCGTGTGCATCACATTTTATCCAACATGACTGGTTGTCAGATTTTGGGAGGACAATAATTCTACTTTAAAATAGTTCAGAGGGGTCATAGGACCCCCGTAAAGCATAAGTGTGTAGTTGAGATTTGAAGTAAATGTTGGGGGGCTTTTGACCATTTTCTCTTTCTGCAAGTGTTTGACTTGTGAAAATAACCATCTATTTTTTTATGTTAGTTTGAATGAATTCTGTTATTCTATATCTAAATTGATAAAAGCTGAATTTTTTTCATGGCTTTTAGGAGCTTGACTTCATGTATAATAGACAAAAAAAAGTATTATAGACAAACAAACTTAAGAAAATAACTTAGTACAACAAACAACTAGAGCTTCGAAAAACATATTTCATGTAATAATAAGACAATCATTAACGAATTTGACGTAATATTAGTTATAGTAATTTGTTAAGTCAATTAAAATTATACGCATAAACTTCAAATAAAAATGTGGAATTTTAGGACTTCTTGAGGTGAATGCGTAGAATTAAAAGAGATGACACTTTTATGTGGTTGATTTAACTACCTAATAGATGATGAGAATACACACAAAAAAAATCTTAATTTAAATTAAAAGTATCTAATTTGAACACTTTATTAGAGGTTTAGATGTTCGATTGAAATAAAGCTTAGTCTGAGAATCTTAAAAAAAATATCCTGATAAATTAAAGGGGTTAATTATGTATTAAAATTAATATTTAAACAACATTTTAATGCCTTACACAATCTTTAGCTTAAGGTTATAAAATTTTATATTTTAAATTTCGTACTTAACCTTATTAAAATATTAAATTAAAATTGAGAAAATACTTGCTTTTAGTTAACACTCTTAGTCTACTTTAGTTTGAATGTAACAAAATAAAATAATTAGAAAGCAAAAAAAAGTTGAAAGATAATTGTTAGTTTGTTACTTTAAATAAATGGTCAATTGAATATTCCCAATGAAATAATGTACATTCATTTTAAGTTGAAATTTTTGTATTTTGACTAAAATGTCCTTGGTCGTTCACTTCCTCATCTTTCCAAATAGTAAAAATATATAAGATAATATAAAAAATTTCTCACAATTTATAGATGTACTTAGTTTTGCAAATTTTTAAATTACAAACTATACGTACGTCATAGTAATTTTATACATAAATAACTACTCAATTACTTAATAACTAGCCACCAAGCATTTGTATAACTTATGCATCAATTAATAAATTAGTAAGTTGCCTCTTTAACGATCATTGCTGGTATACAAACTGTACACATCTTTAAAGTAATTGCAGGAACAAATATATGCTTCCACTAATTTATAGGACATCAATTTTTTATGTATGTTTAAAAAGACTCAATTTTATAGATGATTTTTAATCTACGTTTTCTGCATTTTTTTTTTCATCTTCCACCAACATTACACTTTGATCTGAGGGAGTATACAAAAAGTGGCTAGGGCTAAGTTGTCAAATATTCATTTTGAAAATTTTACCATTTAAACACAAGTCTTGAAAAATTTGCCAAATAAACACTAATTATAATGTCATCATCTCTTCTTTTCAACTTAACAAATCTAGCAGATAAGTTTCTAGTAATACACTTTATCCCCCCTCCCCTCATCCATAATTATATTTAAAATATCTTTTCAAAAATAATTTAAAAAAAAATTCCAAAAGTTTAAAAAAGGCGCTCCCGACTTTCCTCCAGAATTCTCCATTTCAGGCATGATTCCGGTGATTTTTTTTAGCAATCAACTCAAAATCTGTCCACAAACATCATAATCTTTCCCATTGCATCAATTGTTACCACATTTGTCTGTTATCTTCTCAAACACATTTTCCACCATTGTTAAAAATCTTTCAAATCACTCACATTACTCAAAACTTCTTTAGAAAATATTACAGGAGCTCAGGCAACTCCAACTTCGTTTCTTTATTTCATAAACCCAACGATTATTGATTAGAAGCAGTATTTATAATTTCTCTATTCATACAAGTACGACCATGAGGATGGACGTGTGAAAGTGTAATGAACCCGAGGCTTGGAGTGTGCAAGAAAAATGCAAAAAGAGGGCCTAAAACACGCACCAAAACCGAACCTATACTACATTCCATGGGCTGCATTTTGAGGCTTTTCATTAAAGGCCCTTTTCGTCATTTTGTATTCTAGTTGTAACCTAGTATAAATAGAACATTGTAGGTCATTTTGTCTTAGACTTTGATGATATTTGTAACTTGTATAATACTTTGAAAGATAAGTCCTCTTTTCTCTTTAGGAGGCAACCCGAAATTAGGGTGATACTAGTGTGGAATCACTAGTGTTGCATTCATGGCTTGAGACGTTGGTGTTTAGATGAGGTAAAGTCCCTCTTGTGTCAACGTAGGAGTTAGGTTAACCGTTGCGTGTAGTGTTAAGGGTCCAAGAGTATCACATATTCTTGGGTTCTTAAGATTATACCAACCAAGGTCTAACTATCTATCCTTTGTTCATTGTAATCTTGTAATCATTTGTGTATCTTGTAATCATCAATCCGTGAGTTGTTGTCTCTTGTCATATTGTCGTCCACCTTGTTGTGTTGTTGCGGTTTTGGTGTGGTTATAGACATTATTATCTCATCTTTATGTAGCATTCTTGGTTTTGGACTTGTTTCCAACTTGTCTCAATTTTGTATTATGTCTGTAGACTATTTTGTGGCTATTTTGGTACAATCCATGTTGGTAGTGTGTCAGCTCTTTTGTACGAATATCTTCCCAGTCATCGACCATTTATATAACAGACATATACCAGTAGCATAATTGAGGATCGACTCTAGTGTGATTCTAGGATGTCTATTGCAGAGGTTGTTCTTGTTTCTAGTGATTTCATGGAAGAATGGGAGGAGACTCTCAAACGTTGAAATTGAAAATCTTTTACTAAATTGACATTGTCCATTGCGGTTCACCGCAATGGTTCATATGCCTTGATTGCAAGTGTAGTGGAGAGCAGGGATTTAGATTGCGATCCAAGCGGCATGGTGATTAGTTATCTAATAAACTCAAGGAAAAAGGTGCATCTTGCGATCATAAATAATGATAGACGTGTGTCCTTGTACATGATGGATGTTGTGGATGATGGGTTTAGGCCTATTTTAAGAATAAATGTAGGTGGGAGGCCCTTTGAAGAACTATTGAATTCATCACCACCTCCACCTCGGTGTCAAACAATTAAACGACGATTCAAATGAACACTAAAATGATGATGGTCATCCAATGGATATGAAAGATGATTCTATGGATATGGAATATGATTCATTAGACTTGGAAGGTGTTGAATAAAATTGTGGATCGAGATCACAACCAAGTCATTCCTTCTCCAATGGAAGTAATTTCTATCACGATCAAACATTCAGCAATAAGAAAGAGTTAAAATGCTACTAGACAGAGCATCGGTGAGACGGTCTTTTAATTTTATTAAGTTGAAGAGTTTTAGCAAATTCTTAAAGGTGAAATGTTCATCTCGTAGTTGCGGCTGGTTGTTGCGTACAATGAAGTACGAATGCTTGGACAAATTTCACATATACAAGTATGTTGGGGTCCATACTTATGGTGTTGAACACGCCATGGGGCAGACATAAGAAAATACCATCCGAGATCATTGCTTTACTATGTATAAATTATTTTCGTGATGGTAAGGGTCCAAATATAAGAGAAATTCAGAGGATTGTATTTAGGGAGATAAATTTCAAGGCAAGCTATTGGATGTGTTGGAAAGAAAGTGTAATTATGAAGAACATTATTTGTGGGACATCGAAGCACTGATATTCTTGATTGCCAATTTTTTCCTACATGGTCGAGTTATTAAATCTCGATTCTTCTTATTATATCATGGATAACAAGAAAAATGGATCCTTCGTGTACTACTTTTTAGATTTAGAAGCTTGCATACGTGGATATACCCATATGAAAAAGGTAGTTATCGTTGATAGCACATATTTATATGGCAATTAAGGGGGGTGTTGCTGAGTGTCGTTGCATAGGACATCAAAAATCATATTTATCCAATTGCCTTCTGTGTTGTGGGTAAAGAGAATAATGCTTCTTGGACCTTCTTCATCGATAAGTTAAAATCTATAGTAGACGATGATCCAGGTTTATACGTCATCTCCGATAGGCACATTAGCATTGTCAATGTCTTCTCCCGTGTTTACAATCGTGTGTATAATGAACTTATCATGAGGCACCTCGATTAAAATCTTTGAGTAAATCAATATTGTGGAGAGCATCATTATCTATTACACGTCGCGACAAAGGCTTATTGTTTTAATGAGTTTAGTGAGCATTTTGGGAAATTCAAGGATAAATGCCCTGCGGCAGCACATATCCATAAGAATGTGATTGGCTTTGAGAAGTGGAGTAGAGCACGCTTACTGGGCAATAGGGACGTTGTGATGACCACAAACACCGTCGAGTCACTCAACTAAATATTAACGGATGATCGGGAGTACCCCGTGTCATACATATTCAATTCGGCTGCTAAAAAATTTGGTAAAAGGTTCAGGGAGTGGCATGCATATGTCGGCAGTTCAAATAATAAATTTATGCCTTTTTTGTAAAAGATCTTAAGTGATAATAAGAGCACGAGCGATTTCTTGTATGTGACTAATGCGAACGGGGATCTCGATTAATTCACCGTGTTCGACAACGTTGTTACTGTTAAGGTCAATATTTTGGAGAAGACTTATTTTTGTAGAAAATATGACTTAGTGAAACTGTCGTGCGAATATGCAATGGAAACTTTGCGATCAAAGTATGACAATGGCGAATGTTATGGTAATTCTATCTATGAGTAATCTCCACCTATTTATAAATTTGAAACTTACCTCCTTGCATACTTTGAAGATTTAACGTTTTCCTCTAGAGTCCGAATGAATTGTGTCACAGGAATTGCAAGACACAAAGATTTTTTTATCCCCCTACGATCCTGTTTTGCGGATATATGACTTTTTAGAGTCACTACTTAATTTATTTAGGAAAATCAAGAAAACCTTTATAAATTACTCAAATGATTCAAACAGAAAAAAGTCCTTTAAGTTTTTGAAATTCCAGGTAAGCGGTTCCTATCAATACTCTTGGAAGGTTATTAAGGCACCAAGAGTATCTGCTAACTTGCGGTTATTCGGACTGTTTGAAAATAATTCTTTTGAATAACTCCTAAAAGAAAAATTGATTGTTCAAAAGAAATTGATTAAGAAATATTTTTGAGTTTTATGCAAAATTAGTTTTCTAACGACTTTGTAGGGAATCTAACTAGTTCTAAGAAAATTAAAGTCAAATAGCAAATAAACATAGAAAAGGGGGAAGGGGAAGAAATAAGTGATTTAGGCTCTTAAGCCCAAATCTATTAGTCCTGTCCAAATCTAGTTGGACTTTCGGCCAATCTTCACCTGTCCTAATCTAGTTGGACTTTCGGCCCATCTTCACCTGTCCTAATCTAGAAATTGGGTTTTACCCATAACCTATCCTAAACTATCTTTTTGCATATTTTGATCCGTAATCGACTTCACCTATATTAATTTACAACTTTGGGTTCGAGTCTCAAATAAATAAATAAATAAATAAATAAATAGCAAAAAATAAATAAAACAATAATAAATAAATAAATAAATAAGGAAAAACGTGATTCTTCAATTCTCTTAGCTACTTCAACAAGGGGCTTTTGGTTCATTTTTTCTTCTTCTAACTCCTCGTATTTGTATGTCATGCATTGTCTTTTGGGACTTTCGAAATTGACTCAGGGGTAATGGAACTTAACGGACCATACCGATAATGCAAAAATGGAAAAGTGTCCATTTGAATTCGAACGTGGGTTCATGCAAAGAAAAGATACAAGAATTAATATGTGTGCAAAAGATCTACACTCAATGGATAAATAACGAGATAAAAAAAGCATTTTCAAGCATGAAAAAACATCAAACTATAAATAAAGAAAGTAAGAGGAAAAAGAATATTACTGGAGCACTTTTTCAGTCAAAATATGACTATGAATAGAAAAAAAAAGTTTGTTGATAGTGATTAGAGGAAATAAAACAACCAAATCAAAGAAGACAAGAGAGGTCACACTTAACCCCAAAAGCAACGAAACTTTTAATTTCCTCCTAACAGTAAACTTAAAGTGAACTCATACACTTTAATAGACCATGCAATACCAAAGCTATATATGAAATTCTCATATTACCACATACAAGAAAATGCAAGTTGCGATCTATTTCAAAGAACATCATGCCTAAACAAAAACATGCATGAATCATGTGACTAACCGGCAGACTTAATCATAACAGGGAAAGAGCAAAAATTATGCACAACTACAAATGCTTTTAGATAGCTGGGTATGGTTGTAGCAGTAATCATCAATACACATCCTCAACTAGACAAGACCAAAGCACACCATCAAAATACTATAGCAAGTTAAGAATTAAGCGAAAGGACAAAAAAATTTGGCATCATTTAGGAATAAAACATAGTTTTTTCACCTCCTTCTGTATGTATACTCAAAGATATTAACATATAAATGGAGATTGTAAATTATCTTATGATGAAATCAACATCAATTATGTATAGAACATATCGCACATGTGATTATTCTAAGAGAGAGTTTCTCGGAGGATTTCAAAGAAATAAGTTGATTCGACTTAGTAAAATAAAGAAAACATGATCAAGAGTCCTAATCGTAACTTAAACAACTCATTCTTTAAACTCATGATTGCAAATTAGCACTCCTTAACCAAGTGTACAATTAAAATAATTTCATTTTTAGTTGATACGAGAAGAGGGTAGGATACATTGGATAATTTTTAAAAGTATAGGTGAGTGAGAAGAAGAAATGAATACAACAAACAAATACTAGTAAGAAGAGAAAATTAACACATAAAATGCCAATTCAGACATAGAACAGTGAACCAACATTAATGAGCAACAACGAGATGAAACAATAGATTAAAAAACTAACACAAGATGAACAGTGAATCAAATAACTAAAGTAAAAGCACTTAACTCGACAACATACAACATTGAACGAAAATCTAATGGCCTTCTACAACAAATAATTCCCAACCTCATCACAATTACGACTAAATGACTATTGATACAAAAAAATGATAAAGAAGAAAAATGACAAAATTAAAAGGGAAAAGAGAATACCTCTTTTGGGGTAGCAAAATAAGACTTCAAGCTGTCGACGGACTCTCGACCACCACCAAAAAGCTTCGTTGCCACTCCGAGAACCTTCAGTAGTCGACTACCTTTCGCGAAAAAAAATTTATACTAAAAAACGAGACTTCTTGCTCGAAAGTTTTTCACCTTCAAGTCACCTACCCCCCTTTTTAGCTCTAGAAGGAGCATTATATAGAAAATAAATTCAGGCTTATTTTGAACTCCCACCGATGTGGGATAAGAAAATTGGGGGTAATTTTTGTATTCTTTGAGGAATTTTTAAATTTTGAAAAGAAGATAAAGTTGAGGTGGAAAAAATAGTACAAACCCGTACTGGTTTGAGAATCTCTAATTGGAAATGGATAGAATTTGAGGACTAAATTAAAAGGGGCCACGTTGCTCGTTCGTTGTTGAGTATGAATTGGGTTAGGGTCGAATTATTCGCGGGTCGCCGAATTTGGGTCTTTGTTGGAGATTTATTGTCGTTGTCCGAAGCTATTGAATGTTTTTATGGTTGGTGAAAGTTGTTCGCTGATATTGTTTTGTTGTTGTTGGCTTTTTCCATTATATGGAGAAGAAACAACAAGTGGGCCAGGTCTTGGGGACCTTTTGGGCTGTTGAGATGCGGATGTGGGCTACCGACTTCAGGCTGTTAGGTATTAATTTGGGTTAATTGGGTAGAAGGATTTTGGGAATTAAGATTAAGATACTGGATTACAATTTAGGCAATTTCATTTAAATTATAGCCAACTTGAAAATCAATTGGCTACTTGTATTACAATTGGTGCAAATTTGATTTCAGGTAAAGTCAAATTTAATTAGTTGGCTAAATTGAATCGCAATCCGACACAAATTAACTGACAAATTAATCCAAAGTTTCTTGATTTAATAATATCAAACAAATATTTCTCCAAACAAAATAATTTTGAGAACAAATTATATTTAAAATCAAGACTTTGTCCATTTGGATTAATTTTCAAGCTTGATCGATAAAAGTCTAATTTTGATAAAAATATTTATTTAAGTAATAAAATTTATACAATCTCGTATATGTAAATACAAAAACGTATAATCATCAATTAAATGACAAAAGTAACCCAAATAAATATTTCAGAGGGCATTTATCCAGATGTAATAAATACTTTAATTTAATTAAAAATTAAAGAAACCCAGGGTTAAATTTAGTCATGGAGGAAAAAAATTAGGTGTCAACAACTGTCCTCTCCCTTTGGGTAGGGTGGATGCAATAACCCTGGACAAAGGGAGTTTGACGTTCCTAATTTTTATCCGACCACAAATTCATTTCTGTAAGAGGTTGGTTTTCGCATGAGTTTTATAGAGTTATGGCTGGACCTTGGTATCGGGTTTCCTGCATATGTCAGGTTACATAAAAAATCAGGCCACTTTTAGTTCAAAAAGCTTGGTTTTCAAAAATTTTACAAGCTATCTCGGTTTTAGGGTTTTTGATAAAACCAAAAAGCTAAAAAATAAAGGGATTTGGGGAGAGGTTGGAATGCATTTGAGTTTTCAAAATAGATCCCAGCCTACATATCCCTTAGACTCAGGGAATTAGATTGCTTGTGGTTTGACTCGATCGGTAGAAAAGATAGTCTTTTATTTCAAATAATCTTTGTCTCGGAATGAGTGACAATTTAATTCAGTTGCAGAAAAGAGGCTTGTAACCTCTTAAAAATGAATGTGGCATCCTTAAAATCCATAGGCAAGAACTTACCTAGACATAATTTCCAAAACTCTAGGTGTACTATTACTCGAATTTGAAAGAAGGAGAAGGTTACGCTCAATATGAGTTTAGAAATATCTCGAAAGTGAAGCAGAAACAAAAATATCCTGAAGTACCCACATGACTTTCAATAGGGGTGTGGTTTGATTGGTGGTGGCGATCATCCTTTAGCTACGTCCAAAGAGTTTGACGTCCATCTATAGAATATGTCCCATTTACTACTAAGAAAGAGTTCCGCGTTGTGCTGCGTCCTATCTGGAGTCATCCGCACATGTGGTTCTGATTTGAGATTTTCATCCTCTCGGATGTTCTCGATAATATATCAAACAAAAATCGTTAGTGCTAAATATAATTCACGAAAGATGTATATAGTCTTTACCATATCTCCACGTAAGTTGTCGCCTGAAAAATGAACTCGTCCTTTCATATACATGTTTGGAAGGAAATAACTTACAACAACAGACACAACAACCCTCTTAGTTGTTGCATAATTATCTTATTTGTTGGTTGAATATGTCTTCAAAGAGGGGTGACCCTTTTGGACTCCGGCGATACTTTATACAGAACGGTCCCTGGAACTGTGCAATCTTATGCTGATGCGGCAAACCTATACTTCTTGTTGTATGATAACCTCTCTGATTATTTCTAATGATTCTTTTGATATGATATCGGATAAGTCTTGCGCATCTTTTGTGTCGATACGACTTATAGATTTTCCTTGAATTGTCAATCTTTGGATAATCTTGTGCATTTATAAATTTCCTTTGAATTTCTAGCCTTTAGGTAATCTTTCACATTATCCGACCTTGGATAAGAGATGACTTACAGATAGCCCTCCAATCGCTAGCTCTCTGGTATTCCTGAGCATCATCCGACCTTGGATATAATGTGGCTTATAGATATCTCTCAAATTGGTAGTCTTGTGGTAATCATGCACATAATCGATCTTGAATATGGCACAACTTATAGATAACCCTTGGACTTATCAATTTGATAATCTCACATATTCTCCGATAAGGATTTAGTTGCGAGTCATGGATAACCTTTACACTATAGATTTTTGAGTAACCTTACACACTATCCGGTTAGGATGATGTTACGGCTTACGAATGACCTATGGGTTATCAACTCATAGGTAATCTTGCACACTATCCTATTTCAAACAATATGACTTGTAGATGGCCCTGAAATTGTCAATTTACAGAAAATCTCACGTGTCATCCGAATTATGTGTTTTTGATGCATTTAAATACTGATTCATGATGAGATATCCTTGATGCCAACGTATACTATCTCGTGTGTCAACAGATATTAAATGTTGATGATATCCTCGACGCCAGTGTATGCTATCTCACGTGTCAACAGAGATTAAATGCTAATGATATCTTCGACGCCAACATTGCTATCTCGTGTGTCAACAAATATTAAATGATGATGATATCCTCGACACTAGCGTAGGCTATCTCGCGTGTCAACAGATATTAAATATTAATGATATCCTCGACGCCAACATATGTTTTCTCACATGTCAATAGATATTAAATGTTATAATATCCTCAACGCAGTGTATGCTATCTTACATGTCAATAGATATTAAATATTGATGATATCCTCAATGCCAGTGTATGTTATCTCGCGTGTCAATAGATATTAAATGCTATGATATCCTCGACGCCAGCATATGCTATTTCGCATATCAACAATTATTAAATATTGATGATATCCTCGACGCCAGTGTATGCTATCTCGCATGTCATCAGATATTTAATACTGATGATATCCTCGACGCCAACGTATTCTATCTCGCGTGTCAACAGATATTGAATGCTGATAATATCCTCGATGCCAGTGTATGTTATCTCACATGTTATCATATATTGAATGTTGATGATATCATCGATGCCAATGTATGCTATCTCGCATGTCAATAGATATTTAATGTTGATGATATCCTTGACGCCAGCGTATGTTATCTCGTGTGTCATCAGATATTAAATGCTGATGATATCCTCGACACCAGTATATGTTATCTCGCGTGTCATCAGATATTGAATGTTGATGATATCCTCGATGTCATTATATGCTATATCATATGTCATTAGATATTGATTGATGATGATATCCTCGATGCCTAAGTATGCTATCTTGCTTGTCAATAGATATTTAATGCTGATGATATCCTCGACGCCAGCGTATGCTATCTCGCATGTAAAAAATATTTAATGCTGATGATATCCTTGACGTCAGCGTATGCTATCTCATGTGTCATCAGATATTGAATGTTGATGATATCCTCGATGCTAGCGCATGCTATTTTGCGTGTCATCAGATATTTAATGCTAATGATATCCTCAACGCCAGCGTATGCTATCTTGCGTCTCATCAGATAGTGAAATTATGGCCCTCTTGGCAATGAAATTATATGCAATGTCCCTCTTGGTAATGAAAACAGTTTCTCCTGAGTCCGTTTGTCTGTATTTTGCTTTCTACATATGCCTGTACGTTTGCCTCGCTTCAAGGCAAATTTTGTGGATGATTTTCTGCCGTTCCTCCTATTGAGTGATTCTTTTGATTGTTGTATTTATTGTACCGACTCCTTTGAATGCACCTACACTTAAGGTAAATATTTAGTAGACACAAAGTTGCTTTTGCTAGCTACTATTTTTTAGAAGGCGCCTTTGTTTGTCTTTTCTGGTCTCAAGAAATGAGAAAGAAAATTTAAAAAGTCCTCACTAAATGGGTATTAAGCCCATTTTTAGGGCTACCCAAAAATACCATTCTTGAGCATTATATTCTTTGGTGTGTCTCCTAACTCGCTTGAGGATTTTTGAAAAAGATTCCCACTTTTGTGTAATGTCCCTGCATCCACAGGAAAAATGATTAGTTTTTGCATGAAACTAATTTGTGTTGACCTTCTTCGATCCTTGGTTTGCTCCTTGCCATCTTTCGGGTACTCCATCATGTTGGGACTTTCACCCTGACTCCCCATTTTAATAGATGCTTAGGCAATCACTAAGTAAAATATTTGTATAGATTTTTGCAAGTAATCTTAATTTTAGAAACTAGTTTTGAAAATTTCTGTAAAATCTTTAGAAAATCTCTACCATCCATGTCATGTACTAGCTCAATGAACGTCTTCCTCTTGGTTCTGACTATATCTGACGTTTGATGGAGGATTAGCAGGGATTAAACATTGGTAAGGCTCTCTATCAGAAGTTTTGTCATAGCCAGAGATTTAGTGTACCTAGACTTTGTCGCAACTGGTGATTTCCAAAACTTGACTTTGACCTCTAGTGCTGGGGATTTGAAATATATTCTGATATATTAGTGGAAATTTTAAGGACCTCCTCAAAAATTTTTGCCCCAATTTAAAGTTATTTGAGATAATCTCAGTTTTAGAGGATCCAAAGTCTTCGCAGGTCGTCATCTTCTTCATTGGATGATGATCTTTCTCTTGTGAATTTTAAGATTCTTTCTCAAAAATTCTGCCCCAGTTTCCATTTCCTAGGGTTATATGATCGAGCCGTTGGAGCGTCTACGTATCCCGTTGAAGCAGGAATCAGGTCAAACGTAGTTCGGGACTACTTTAGAGATATATAGAAAAATATAATGGATTGACCGAAGCCGACATAGGTTGCCTACGTATTTCTTTCTTGGAAATTTAGGTCAAACATAGTTCGTAAATAATAAGAAAGGATAAATTCTCCTAAGGGGTTGACCGAAGACGACATAGGTCGCCTACATATCCCTTTCTTGGGAATTCAGGTCAAGCGTAGTTTGTACATGTAAGGAAACGGATTCTAGGAAATTACATATTATAAAACAAATACTATCATGAAGGCGATTACAAATAAACCAAGGAAATAAAAACTAAAACATCCTTCAAACATAATATCTCTTTACTGCATTGGAAATGATTGGTTTGGTCCACTCTTGACTATCCATATCAGGTAGGATTAAGTCTCCTTCAGGTTGGGCTTATCTCGATTTTTAAATTCCTCTATATCTTCCACTAACTACTCCTCATCATTTTCTTTCCATTCATTATTATTCCCCTTGCTTTGTTCATCTAACCCTTGACATGACATGACATTGGCAGGTTCTAAATTAATGTTGTGAAAACAAACCATGTTAGATGATAACAAGATAATAAAAGACAATAATATAATCATATTTCAAAATAACTTCTTAAATAAATGGAGGCTTTTTCCTTGAAATTTGTAAAATAAATACAAACTATGGCTCATGACCCGCCTAAAGCGGGCCCATGCCTTTTTAAAAGCAGTAAAATACAAAAAGAAAATTTGAGACATAAAAGGATGGATCATGGGGCCGCTTCCAGATCATCACCATTTTTTAAAAACTACTAGTAATTGACCTTTCATCTACCACGATGGGTGATGAGTTACGAATGGAGTGGAGGTCCAGTTTTTTAAAGCCTCTCATGGTGCAACCTTCCTCACCCCACCAGTCTTCGGGAAATCCTCTGGTATAGTGTTGCATCCCTCAAACAAATTTTCTATCCCATCCCCAAGACTATCATCATTTGATGTCTCACCCACAGGAAATGACTGGCACATGGGTGGTAATGGCTTAGACAAACTCACCTTTGACTTATATTCAATCTTACCCTTATTTCCTTGCTGGTATCCCAACCCATACTTAGATGTTTTTTTGTACCATAATGGGCTCAATAATTCCTTCCAAATTCTTACACATGACACTTAAGGAAGCTACGACTTTCTCTATCTTCTCTACTCATTCTATCTTATTGGGATTTTTTGAATTCACCTTAGTAATGGTCTTGCTAGACACCCATTTGCCCTTTATTTCGATCATGTTAACTACAAATCCCCCATAATTAGACAATGGATTACAGTTGACATTTGATGTCAGTGACTGTAGGAGGATAACCTTCTGATGAATCAAATCTTCAATCTTATACTTTAGGATAACGTAATCCTCGATACTGTGCCCCGCCACTCCCGAATGATAGGCATAATTTTTATCGGCACGATAAAATCGAGAATTGGGATTGGCAAGTTTTGACAGGATAGGCTGTAAATGACCAGTGTTTTTCAATCTCTCCAAGAGTCGGGTGCGACTTTTAGCCAATAGCGTAAATTTCCAGGAAGGTCTCTTTTCAAAGTTTGGACACTGGGGGTTTATAATGGTTTTGATTAGTGGGAGGAGGTAATTGATGATAATTTGGAGGTTTTTGGACATTCATTCGATTGTTTGGAAAGGTAGTTTGAACACTAGACTGATAATTTGGCTGTTGAACTTCGTACTGAGATAAAATATTTGGAAATGGAGTTTGGTTTAGGACTGGGCGTAGAATACAGGTTGAAAACTTAGTGATGGTTGGGAGGAAAGAACATTACTAGGCCTGAATTTCTTGTTCAATTTAGCAATAGAATCAGTAGAGACCGCAGTTACATCTTCTCTTTTCTTCTTTAGGAACATGGAAAACTCATATGAAGTTGAGGTTTTGACAATCTTTCCTGTTCGAATGACTTCCTCTAGCGATTCTACGATTTTTACCAAATCTACGAAAATGCCCTGACCGCGAATACCATCCTAGTATAATATTCTCCCTTCTGAGCATGAAATTACATAGATATCATCACTTCCTCAGACATGGAAGGTTGTACTTTGGCAGTTTTTTTTCTCCAACGGAAGGCATAGTCTCGAAAATACTCATCATTCTTCTTCTTGATCTGATCTAATGAGTATCGGTTAGGGATTATTTAAACGTTAAATACAAACCTATCAATAAAACTTTTAGCCAAAGACCTCCATCTAGACCGTCTTTTCAGTTCCGCGGACACGAAACAATCTAAAGCTTCGCTGCTTAAGCTTCAGCTGAATAGGCGCATTAGTACCCCAACCATTTTGTCACAATACCTTCTTAGAGGAGCCATGGGATTTTTGGTGCCATTAAATAACTTAGGGACCTTGTACCCTACTGGCAGATCTACTTCCGGGTGCACATACATATCATCATACTCCAAAGCATCATTATCCCCTTTCCCGTGAGATTTCTTGATCCTCATAATCTCTTTATTTATATACAGAAAAATATTTTCATTCTCAGTCCTCCACTCTTTTTCCTTCTCCTCATAATGGTCTATCTTGGGATTGGGAAAGAAATTAGAGATGTTCGAGGATAAGATGATAGGAGAAGGATTTGGAAGGGTAGCTTGATTTTTAGGATGAGATGAGGTTGGATGGTAGGTAGGGGAACATTTTGGTAATTGAGAGCACTTTGTGGAATTTAACAGTAGTTTGATGGAATCTGAGAGGGATTTTGAGGATTTGGAAATGAATTTTTTGAATTTGGAGAAGAATTTTGTAGATTTGGGAGCAGATTTTATGGATTTAGGAGCGGGTTTGTGGGTTTAAAAATGGGTTTTGGGGATTTGCGAATAAATTTTGTGGATTTGGAGATAGATTTTGTGGGGTTAGAGATGGATTTTATGGATGATAAGCATCTTAGTTATTTTCTCGATTGGTTTTTGGACAAGTTGAGGAGCAAAGGAAGGCGATATGTTATTTCGATGGTCCCCAAGAATAGGCGTACTAAGGGGAGGGATTTGGAATGTATTCCCATGTCCTCCTGGAGTGGAAGTGTTGACAGTGATGGCCAGATTAGCCAAATATCGAGTACGGTTCATCTCCTCCTGAAACATTTCTAATTTTCTCACGAGTTCAGCAATCATCTCGCTTTGTTTCTCTATTACATTGTCCCTAATGGTCAATGCATTTTCTTTGTCACTCCCAGTCATATTTGAATGATGGTTAGGGGATGGGATTTTATGCATTTTTAACCGAGTATATTAAGGATGTTCTGCCAGCTTATTTCAACACAGAGTAGTTTTTTGTTATCTGTAAAGTAAAATAACTAAAAGGAAGATGTGTTAGTTCCCATATGTGATAAATAATGCAAGATATTTGACAAGAAGTAATCACATAGAGTTGTTTGTGTCATAGTCAAACTGATCCACGGGAGCATAGTGGATAAATTTTTCTTTGATTCAAACAAATGCACATAAACACAAAAGACAGTTATATCACATAAAAACATTATAATAAACACATATTCTGGTTGGGGTGACCCTTTTGAGCCAAGGGTTTGTCCTAACGAATTTTTGAAGGAAATATATGCTTCTTAAAACCAATTCATTATCCCCAAAATCTACATAGATAAACATAAAAGGCATAAATGCTTACAAAAGTTGCACAAAAGGGATACATTCTTTAGGAAAAGGGAAAATAAAATGAGAAAAAGAAGAACGTCCCGCGCAGGGGATAGGAAATACTAGTTCCTAGATGCTCTTCTATCGGTCTTCGACCTCTATTAAAGATTGAACGATTTCCGTTTAACTGTGCTCTAGATCATTAGTATGGGAAATCATGCAATCATCCAAATTATCAACCTCTTGCCTGGCTCGCTTTAAATTTTTTCTCAATTGGTGAATGATTGAAGCATCCTCACATGAAAACAAATAGAGTAAACCTTTTCCCTACCCCTCAAAGGATAATGGATTGGATAAAATAACATGTATTTTTTTCAATACATAAATATGGTTCGTCTGTAATGGACTTGGGGTGTATAGATACAAGGCAGGTTTTCTAATGGGCCCAATACCCCCTCGGGTATTGAGTAGTCCTAAGCTCATGCCTAAAATAGGATTTTGGTTTAGCTCTTTCTTCGGTGTCCAGTGTGGGTTTGGACACAAGTTCCCAAGCGGACAACTTGAGTTTGGAAATACGAACTGCGTTCGACCGCCTAACGAGTTGGTAAACCGTCGTATTCCTAACACTTGATTTGGAGTTGATTAACAGGGGATGGGACATCCCCGAAATCCCAAAACAGTTTAATAATCATGCGGGATTATTCCATGAAATGCAACAGTTTAAATTTTGCAGAATTGAAACATTTAAGCACGTAAACAGTAAAGATAAAAAATAAATTTAAATATTTGGTTAGAACCTAGTTTCATATTCCCCAGCAGCGTCGCCATTTTTGTTTTGTGAAAATATGACTTTTTAGAGTCGCCACTTAATTTATTTTGAAAAATCAAGAAAACCTTTATAAATTACTTAAATGATTCAAACAGAAAAAATCATTTAAGTTTTTGAAATTTCAGGTAAGTAGTTCCTATTAATACTCTTGGAAGATTATTAAAGCACCAAGAGTATTCACTAACTTGCACCAAGAGAAAAAATGATTGTTCAAAAGAAATTGATTAAGGAATTTTTTGAGTTTTATGCCAAATAAGTTTTTTAACGACTTTGTAGGAAAATCTAACTAGTTCTAAGTAAATTAAATTCAAATAGCAAATTAACATAGAAAAAGGAGAAGGGGGAGAAATAAGTGATTTAGGCTCTTTAGCCCAAATCTATTAGCCCTGTCCTAATCTAATTGGCTTTTCGGCCCATCTTCACCTGTATTAATCTAGAAATTGGGCTTTGGTCTATAACCTGTCCTAAACTATCTTTTTGGGACTTTTGACAATAATTGACTTCACCTGTATTAATTTACAACTTTGGCTTTGAGGCCCCATATAAATAAATAAATAAATAAGTAAATGTATAAATAAATAAAGTAATAATAAATAAATAGGAGAAAACGAAACACTTCAAGTCTCTTAGCTACTTCAACAAAGGGTCTTTGATTCATTTTCCTTCTTCCAACTCCTCGTATCCCTATGTAATGCATTTTCTTTATGGGCTTTCAAAATTAACTCAGGAGTGATGGGTCGTAACGGCCCATACCGATAATGCAAAAATGAGAAAGAGTTCATTTGGACTCGAATGCGGGTTCATGCAAAGAAAGGATACGAGAATTAATACGAGTACATAAAATCTATACTTAATGGATAAATAACAAGATAAAAAAAGCATTCTCAAGCATAAAAAGATACATCAAACTATAATAAAGAAAGTAAGAGGGAAAAGAATATTATTGGAGCACTTTATCAGTCAGAATATGACTATGAATAGCAAACAAAAAGTCTGTTGATAGTGATGAGGCAACATTACTAGGAAAACTACTGTGAGGCTATTCTACTCTCATTATCCTTATTATTAGATGTAGGTAGCCGCTCATTTTATCTTTCATGTTATAGAGGAAAAAAAACAACCAAATCAAAGAAGACAAAGGAGGTCACACTTAACCCCAGAAGCAACAGAACTCTTAATTTTCTTCAAACAGTAAACTTAAAGGGAACTCATACACTTTAATAGACCATGCAATACAAAAACTATATATGAAATTCTCATGTTACCACAGACAAGGAAATGCAAAGTTTGAGTTGTTTCAAAGAACATCATGCCTAAACACAAACATGCTAGAATTATGTGACTAACCGACAAACTTAATCATAACAGAGAAAGAGCAATAACTATGCACAAGTTCAAATGCTTTTAGATAGAGGGATATGGTTGCAGTAGTAATCATCAATACACATCCTCAACTAGACAAGACTAAACCACACCATCAAAATACTGTAGCAAGTTAAGAATTAAGCGAAAGGACAAATTTTTTTTGACATCACTTAGGAATAAAACATAATTTTGCCACCTCCTTCTGTATGTTTACTCAAAGAAACTATATTAACATATAAATGGAGATTGTAAATTTTCTTATGATGAAATAAACATCAATTATGTATAGAACATATCGCACATGTGATTATTCAAGAGAGAGTTTTCAGGAGGATTTTTAACGAAATAAGTTGATTCAACTTAGTAGATGCTATCTCGCGTGTCAACAGATATTAAATGTTGATGATATTCTTGACGTAAGTGTATGTTATCTCACATGTCAACAGAGATTAAATGGTAATGATATCCTCGACGCCAATATTGTTGTCTCGCGTATCAACAGATATTAAATATTGATGATATCCTCGATACTAGCGTAGGTTATCTCGCGTGTCAACAGATATTAAATATTGATGATATCCTCGAGGCCAGCATATGTTTTCTCGCATTTCAATAGATATTAAATATTATAATATCCTTGACACTAGTGTATACTATCTCACGTGTCAACAAATATTAAATATTGATGATATCCTCAACTCCAGCGTATGTTATCTCGTGTGTCAATAGATATTAAATGCTATGATATCCTCGACGCCAGCATATGCTACCTCACGTATCAATAAATATTAAATATTGATGATATCCTCGACGCCAGCGTATGCTATCTCGCGTGTCATCAGATATTTAATACTGATGATATCCTCAACGCCAGCATATTCTATCTCGTGTGTCAACAAATATTAAATACTGATAATATCCTCGACGCTAGTGTATGCTATCTCGCGTGTCATCAGATATTGAATGTTGATGATATCATTGATGCCAGTGTATGATATCTTGTGTATCAATAGATATTTAATGCTGATGATATCCTTGACGCCAACGTATGCTATCTCATGAGTCATCAGATATTGAATGCTGATGATATCCTCGACACCAGTGTTCAATACGCAAGAGAGTCAGACACAAAAGAACCACATGTAACATGGCTAACAACTGTTAGATAGGCTTGTCTCTTTTTTTTGTAACTTAAGCTACTATTTGGGAGATCTCCGTATTTCTATAGAATTTAATGTTCAGTTGTAATAAACTATATGCATTGTCTATGATAGACCACATTAATCTATTGTACATCTTTTACTCGATCGATTAAAGAAATGTTAAAGGATATATGATTACCCAGCAAACATGTTATGTAGGTCTTTTTATCGCCATATCACTCCAATCGATGCATTGAACTGTTGTTTCATGTTCTTAATTAATTAAAATCTGTAATACACGTCTATTTACATCAAAAACAGTTGGTATACGCAACATAAACATCTTTTATTCCTACATGCATCGACGACTCATTGGTTGAAAATTTGAAACACCACTTTCTATGAATCTATTAATATAATGATATTTTTTATGTGACCAATCACTTCTACCTAAAATAAAAAGTGCAAAAAACTATTCTTATTCAAATAACACTCATGCCTCCGAGAAGAATTTCCGTTCGTTCGATTAGGAAAATGAGCGCCCATCAGCACTCTGATGTTCTTCTCTTGCGAAATGACCTTGATCACCTCTTCTACGGGCATAGTTAGGACCGTATTTTCCTTAAACGAGTACTTTACTGCATCGCTTGTTTCTTACGGGCAATTCTGAAAAGGCTTGGGATGGAAAGCAGCGATTACATCACCCCCTCCCCCCACTATCCTCCTAATTTAGTTTAGTTTAAGATTTTTGTTTTTGTTCATTGCGAAGCTTTCTTGGTTAGGATTTTTGTTAGAAGAAAGTTTCTCCATTTTTTTTCATTTTGCTGGTTTTGGTGTTTTAAAATGTATTTAATGGCAATGAACAATATAATATCAATATTATGATTTCAGTTTGTTGGTAATCTTCTTCTTGATGATTTTTATTTTTCTGCAATTATTTAAAAAAAAATATTTATTGCACTGCCAACTTTTTAAATTTTGTTTGCTTAATCAGTGAATATAACTGTGAACTACCTTGATAAAATATATGAGGAATCAAATGTTCTACGCATGACCAGATTATTTTATAGAAACTATCTTAAATCATAGACTTTGTCAATCCTCGATCATACAATTCAATTGACTTACCAGATGAATCGATGGACCATCAGTAGAATGTTTGTTAAAGGAAAATGATTAAATTAAAAAAATTATAAACATATAGTCTAGTTCAAGCATAATTATTCTTTAAGTGTAAATAGTGATTAAACAAACAATCTAGTTCAAACATACTTGTGCTTAAGGGTTCATCGATTAGAAGAGTCTACCGTAGACTCGCTAAATCGATAGACCCTCAATAAATATTTAAAAGGAAATAATTAATTAAAAAATATACTTGTGCGTTGAGGGTCCATCGATTTATGTGATCTACCATAGACATATATTATAGGTCGAGAATGGACGGTAGTCGAGATCAATGATAGATCCAGTTGTTCTATGTACAGGGACTCTCACTATAATGTTTAAAAGAAATAATTAAATGAAAAATAAATAAAGATTATACACATATGAAGGAGTTTAAACAAGTCACATGATCATGTTAGAGCTCACATTAATTGAGGGTGATGATTGAAGAAGTATGTGGATAATAGTGGTTGAACAAACAACATCCTTAAAATAATGTTTGTCAGAGTACAAGTATGTATTGAGGATATTGATTGTTCAACCACTACCCACCCACATACTCCCTCAATCACCACCCACAATCAAAGGGGTATGTGGATGGGTAGTGATTGAACAATAAACATCCTCAAAACATATTTCTGCTTTGAACAACATTACTCTTATGATATTGTTTGATCAACCACTACCCATCCACATAATCCTTAAATTACTATGCCTAATTTGTATGAGCTCTAACTTGATTATGTGACTTGTTTAAACTTCTTATGTGTAGAATTTCATAATTTATTTATTTTTTATTTAATTATTTGTTTTTAAACAACATGCTAGTGAGGGTCTAAAATCATGTATATAGATCTATGGGATCTACCATTGATCCCGCGATAAATTCATACACTACATACAATATAAGTCTACGGTAGACCACATGAATCATTGGACCCTTAAAGCACAAGTATATTTTTGACTTATTTATTCCCTTTTAAACATGTTGTTGAGGGTCCGTCGATTCAGCTTGTCTACAGTAGACTTATATATCTCATTGAATATTGGCATAGATCAAGATCGATGATAGTCTATTAAGTGTCACCAATAGTTCAAAAATCATAATTACTGTTTCAAGGGTTACAAACGACTAATTTTTTACTTCTTAAAAGGTAACACTTCTTTTTACTTCATATATAAAGTCCTACATCCCTCATTAGCTCATCCACTTTATTTTTTCTTTTAAAATTATACAATGTCTCAAGCATCTCAAACATCCAGTTCAAAAAAGATTATAATTTTTCATTGTGGTAATGCGACTGTTTTGAGGGCATCACGCACGAACTTAAATTTAGATTGCAAATTTTATAATTGTGCAATTATGAAGGTTAGTCGTGTATGATTTTTTTAAAAAAATTAATTAAATGGTTATCTAATTATTAATGTTTTTTTAGGATAATGACGTCTGCTCATTTTTTAAATGGCTTGATGAGGTATCACCTCTAAGCAGTCCACCAACGTTGATTTCGAAATTTGAGACACCAAATTTTCATGGCTTGACAAAATTTAATCTACGACAAAGACTCCATGAATAAAAAAAAAATATAGATTTTCTCATGACATTGTTCAAAGACGCCGAAGAGCAGAGGTATAACTTGAAAGTATTGCTACAATACACCCAAATAGAGAAGGATCAACTAAAACAAAAGTTGTTTTTGGCCGAAGAAAGGGAGAATGGCCTAAAAATGATGTTATGTGGTATAATGTTAGTATTCGTTGTTTGAAAAGGTATAACATGGATGTAGTGAGATTGAATAAATAAAAATACTTCTATTTTATTAGAATGTTAATACCATTATTCATAGAATTATAGTTGATCAAACTACACATCAACCTAAAATCGACTAGCATGATAATAATAAATTGTGCTAACAGTAAACAAAAGATTAAATATACATTCTATGATGTTAACCATACATTGTATCAATCTATGATAACACAATGCATGTTCAAATTCCATGCAATAATACAGTTTAATAAAAACAGAGTTAGTGTAGAATTCTAAGAACTTTCATAAAATAAAAAATTATTTGTCATATCATCCAACAATTATTCAACTCTTTTGTTTCTCAAATAAAAAAAAGGCTTAAACATTAACAACATTAGCATTCAAATTTCTTTTTTCTCATCATCATAAATATTATCGTTGATGAAATAAGTGATATCCATGACCAAATCAGGAAGATTTTTTTTTCTTTCCCCTTCTTCTCTTCTTCTTTGTCCTCCTTCTTCTCTTGTTCTGCCTCTTCTTTGTCTGGTTCTTGTTTTCTTCTTTCTGTCCTTCATGTTTTTTGTCTGGTTCTTCTTTTTTTCTGTTGCTTCTTTCTTTTCTTCTTCAGCTATTTTGACTGATTCTTCAACATTTTTGTCAGCTTCTTCTTCTTTCTAACCTTCTTCTTATCCTTACTAAACTTCTGTTGCAGTTTGTTTCTTAGTTTATTCTCCGTCACCTGTTTCTTCTTACTCGGCTTCTTTTTCTTCTTTCTCGCCTTTCTCTTCTTCATCTACTTCTACTTTTTTTAGTTTCTTCTTCACTCTTATCTTCTTTCATTTCTTCTTCTTCTTTCTCTCTGGATTTTTCTTCTTCATCATCCTTTTTTTCCTCTTCTGCCAAAACTGTGGACAAATCATCCATTTTTACCTTTTTTTCTTCCTCCTCATTCCTCTTCGCTTCATAAAGGTTCATATGCATTGTATCATATTACAAAGTATTAGTAAAATTTATAGCTGAAAACTCATTAACTACTTCAATTATTAAATGAAGTTGTCTCGCTCATGCTGTTGAATATTTTTTTAAGTCTATTTTTATATAGGCAGCAATATCCAACACAACTTTCTCGAGTATAGCAACACGTTTATACATATCATCGTCCACAAATATTTTCACTATATCTTTTGAGGTACTCGAAGAAGAATCGTTATCAACGTGTAATGAAATAAGGTTTTCACCCAAATCCCTATCATCATAACTGTCGTCATTTAAAGTAAGGACAATCACCTCTTGTAAATCATTCTTCAAGACATCAAGGAAGTTATTCTTCACCTCGTCTGTAATACCTCATACTAATCTTAGCTAGATTCATCTCTTAGTGTCATGCTTAAGGGGATTAAGGCTTTAAATTTTCAGTAAGTGTTGGGGACTTAGCCATTTTCAAGACCCCTAAACTTCAAGGATTTTCATTCTGGTCTTTCCAACCCTGAGACATTAGTTTTTGAGTTAATTCATGTTCAGAGATGTAATAAGTATGTCTCATGAGTGTTTTAGATTTTTTGAACAGGGTTTGGGTCATGTTTGTATCATGAATCCAGCAAGTCACCGCGATAGCAACGCGTCGCGGTGCTATTCCCATTGCGCATATACTGCATCGCGGTGAGGGTGTTGTGCCTAGTTCTTGATTTATAATTTGAATTTATTTGTCATGATCTTTATCCTAGTGTGTGAAGTACTTATGAGGTGAAAAATTTTCATAGGAATCATTTAGAACAAAGTTGACCTAAGAGCCTTTAATTCTTTCAGAGTTTGATATTCGATTCTACAAGAGTCAACTTTGAACATGTATAACTTTTGATATATGTGAAATATTTTTATCTCAAGATCCACCAAATTATTGATAATTGAATTAGATTTCTAACGATATCAATTTCGCCTTAGTTTGATACCCGAGCAAAAAACTATGATCATTTCTTGTCAGAACCAGCAAGCCACCGCGATAAGACCGCATCGCAGTGACCCTGTAAACCACATTCCAATTGTGAATTTAATTGAATAAGGGGAAATTGTGTCTTTTCCCCTCCACCCCATCGTCTATAACATGATTTGGGGTCTATTTTAGGTCATAATTGGCCTTCCTCTCTAATTCTCCTCTCAAAGAAATCTTAATCATCTCCCAAGAACATCAATTTCATTACTTTATCTCCAAGAAAACCAAGAATTCAAGTTCTCCAAGTTCAAGAACCTTTAAGAAATCTTTAAGAATGGTGCTTCCTTCCCAAGATTAAGGGTTTAAGGTATGTGAGGGTTCATCCATGGATCCCCTGTAACCCATGGAGCCAAAAAACTTTTCTTTAATTAAAGATATGAACTTTCCCTTTTGTTTATGAAGTATCATATGTTCAAGATGAATATAAATCATGATTTTCTTAGTAATTTGACTAGATTAATGTCCAAGGATGTTTTCATGAAAAGTTAGGTTATCTCATGCTTTATGTTTCGATTCCCATGTATCCAATTGAATTTCATGTTATAATATCGAATTATGACCTTTGCCATGTCTACAAGTATTTCCATGTGAATTAATCTATTCATGCTTTGAGTTGCAAGTTTCCATGTCCTATTTCATTGATTTCATGTTAAATCCCCAACACATGAATTTTGTCATGCACTCATGTTGTTTTCACATATATATCATATTCTCATGTTCAAGTTCATGACTCTCATGTATTTGATAAAATGTCTAAATGTTGAGTTTTGAGCAATGATCCCCTACTATGATTTTTAAAGCTTTATATGTCATCATTGTTATTTTCATTTAGTGATGGTGAATTATGAACACCCGATACCTAATTATTTATGTAATTTCAGTATCTTCAGAATGATTTCAGATAAACCATGAGCATTGTCATTCAGTCAGTTATTATAAACAGTTGTTTGTTTAGTTAAGCTTAGTTCAGTCCAAAAATCAGTGTCAGTTCAGTTGGGAGTAGGATTTAGCACCGAGCGAACCTAGGGATAGGGCTCACCCTCCAGCTAGGACTGGGTCCATAGACGCAGTCCCTAAGTTCCAGAACTATGTAGCCAGCGTAGAATTATGAGATATCGCGTGCCAGTTTAGGACTGATATTCTCTGATATGTCACCCGCCAGTTTAGGACTGACATTCTTTTAGGGGTCACCCACCAGTTTAGGACTGACTCCTTAGTCCTTTGAGACACCAGTTAAGTGGATCCATATAGCCATGTGTTAGTAACCGTGGCACGGTACTGACACCCTTTCAACTGGGGTTATAGGTAGGACCTCGATTAGTTCAGATTGGGATATGTCGGTTAGATGATACCTCCACCGTCTAAGTGCAGTATTCAGTCCAGAATTCAATTAAATTTTTCTTACCAAAACATACAGATTGCCAATCATCCAGTTAGAAAATTTCAATATTTCAGCTTATAGATTATCTCAGAAATGTATCTATATGCCTGGTCTTGCATTCTCAGATATCATAGTTTTTATGCATTCATGCTCAATATATTTGTATATTCAGACCCTTGAGTTATGTAAATTTCCACCCTATAGTTTCAGACCCTATATTCATATAGTACCCATGTTTTACTGTTTTCAGCTTCAGTTTTATTTATATTATAAAAGTAAAGTTTTAAAAAACTAAGTGTAGCGATTCACCAGGTTATCAGATCATATTTGTTATACATGTTTTAAGACACTTCGTCTTTTAGTTGATTTCAGCCTCTTGGTGAGTCTACTTACACTTAGCATGCATGATTTAAGATTACGTATGAAATCAGTTTTACTTATTGCATTCACCCTCGCTTACTCGGTACATTCTAGAAGTACTGATCCATATATAGGTCTGTAGGGCTACATTATTTCATAATGTAGGTACCAGTTGTATCCCACATATCACGATCAAATAGTTGCAGATACCATCTAGCAGGTGATGAGTTTTCCTACTTCAGAGACTTCAGTCAGATGTTGTTCATGTACTTTTCTTTATTACTCATATGTATTGATTAGTGGTAGCTGGAGTCATGTCCCAGCTATCTATAGTAAGTATAGTAGAGGCTTCATTGATGTCAATCAGAGTCAGTCATGGAATTTCAGTTCTCTCTTCAGTTTTATCAGATAATAAATTGTATCAGTATTATAATTCTTCCTAGATTTTGTCATTATTATATTTCCACACAGCAGAACCAGTTATTTAATATATTATCAGTTTCTTATTAGTATGCCAGTTCATGGGTGAGCTTGGGATCACTTGTGGTTCCTAGCACCGTGTTACGACTAGGGGGTAGTCTCGGATCGTGACATCGTCCTTATATAGCTTAAACGTAATCATGTAATTCATCTTTATATCATGAACAATAGGAATAATGTACGGGTGCACGTTCTATAAAAAATAATTTAATAATTGCATAACATTCAATATTACAGTAGTATTATTGCATAATAAAAATTAAATTCATACCTCGATAATATTTACTTTATACTTGAATGGTTCACCTTCGATTGACTTGTCATTACCATCTCCTAGATTATTAAAAGAGTGTGCAAAAAAATTACACTAACTTGACTTTATAGTTTCTGGTCCCACCTCCCCCACCTCCACTGTTATTATTCTTGCAATTGTTATTTGAGATTTTGTGTTGATCATCACAAAATTTATAGGTGGTTTGAGCGATCTAACCATTATAGTATTGAACATTATAGTATTGATATTGCTCCTCTTAAGTTGAGCAATGTCATCCTATGTTGGCTTCAATTGAATTTTGAGAAATCGACTACAGTGTCATTTTGTTACTAGATTTTTGTTGCTCTCCACCACGTTTTTTACTTCGATTGTCATATTTTTTGTTGTTGTTGTAGTTACTTGTAAGTTCAAAATGATTGTCATGTTTTTTATAGTAGTTTGTTGTGGTTTCTTGAAACAATTTTGATTCTTATCCACTTTCAAAACATATTTTGAGGGATAGACAACAAATTTCTTTTTGATTTATTTTTTAGGGTTAGGTCTTGAAAAAGATAAAAAGTGGGTCAGGGTTGTGGGAACATGGGTTCCTTTAATATTTATAAAACTTGGAGAAAAAATATAACTTTTTAAAAACTACAACATGGTCCTTTTTTTATAATTATTCATTTTTAAAATATTTATTAAAATCATTTAATATTTCCAACTATAATTCTCTCTCCTCAAAACCTTCCTTCTCCCGATTTTGGTTCCTATTTTTTCCAAAAAAAAAAAAATTTGCTCGATTCTTGCTTCCTGATAACGCTCAATCTACAACTCTCGTAGGAGTGTAAAACGGTCGTTAGAAAATATAGAACCCAACCTGGGTTGGGTATCGATCCCACAGGGAATAGCTTGGTCAACAAGTAAGCAACGATTACTAGACTTTTAGTGCAAGCCTCATAAGAAGGGGGGTTTGTAATGTGTAACCAAATTATTAAAGCAAAAACTGAAAATAGCAAAGTAAAAAGAAAGAATGTTTAGTAGGTTGTGAAACAATGAGAATTGAGGAGTTGGGGTTATGTCCACCTTCTGAGTTATACGTCTCTATTGACTATGAGTGTGTTGAATTCAGACATGCATGTGCTTATAGAGAATTGTATTCGATGGTAAATCCAGGCGTCTTTCGACCTATTCGAGGATTATTTCACTTTAACTCTTTCGAGCTTAAAGCGTGTCTAACGGTACGAATTCTCCAAGAGGTTAATCCAGTTACGGCACTAAATTTTTAATAGGGGATGGGACCCTACTACCTTGACATTATCTCTTTTCCAGACAGATAACCTTTCTTTCGAACAAGTTAAATGTTATACTGGCGTATTCTTGCGTTTGCAACCACAAAGAATTTAGATTAAGATGAAGAGAATAATGATATAAGCAACATACGTGTCACGAACTCACAAACTCACAGCAATAAATAGTATCTCATTCGGCTTCCATAACCCCAACAGAGAAGTTTAGTTACCCATGAGTGCGAAGGAAATCACAATTGACATTGTTGTTATACCACAATAAAGATTTCACGTTTGTAATGGTGTGGTAGGCGTTAGGCGTGAATCCCTTAGCAAAGTAACGTTTCTCTTGTTGTGGAATTTAAGAATAGATGAATAGAAGAAGAAAAATAGAATCAATGGAAGAATGATTGTTTAGAACTAGAATGTCTTAGAAGTAGAATAGAATAGAATTGAATGTAAGAAGATGTCTTAAAATCTCTAGCAAGATAGGGTATTTATAATACCCATATCCTATTCCTACTAAGCTAATGAAATGCTTAACCAAATCCTACTAAGCTAATGAAATACTTAACCCAATTGTACTAGGTTAATGTATCATTATCCTAATCCTAACAAGCTAATGTAATACTTAACCCAATTGTACTAGGTTAATGTATCATTATCCTAATCCTAATAAGTTACTGCTAGTCCCCAAAGTCTTCAGAAATGTTGTTTTAGCCCGGGACAGATTTTCCATGCGCCATCTTTAGTCCTTGGCGTCCAAGATTGGATTTTCTCCTTTCGTGAAGCTTTATTTGGCGTCAAGTTATCCATAAAATGCTGAATTCTGCATCATTTATACCTGAAACTTTGCTAATCATGTTCGTTAGCTCACTTTACAGGAAAAAGGACTAAAAGTGCATGAAATATATAATTTGTTCTCAAAACTAGGCTAAAATATGGGCAAAATATAGTGCTATAGGCGTGTAAATTCGCCTATCATCAACACCCCACACTTAAAGCTTTGTTCGTCCTCGAACAAAATATCATGTCCCTCTAAACATCAACTTAGGGTTTCACAGCAACAACACAAAATATTCGTCAAGACAAGCACAACAATTATCAACAAAGAGTAGTTTTCCGATCATTAGTAGAGACCATTTAGCCTCCAACATAGACTCGTGATGGTGGTCAACTCATATTCAAAAGTTAAGGCACAAAGAATCATACACAACTACCCAAACCTCATCAATCATGTGTGTCTCACAATGTATTACCCATAATCACTCACAAGTATAGCATATTTTTCAAACATGGGTATCAAAATATCCTTGCTCTCGCTCTCACAAAGAATTCATATGAAGCAACTGATGACCATAGGCTTGCCCTTAGTGTAATGTTCCACTAAATGTCAGAATGCTAAGCTTAGGATCAAATAGGTCTTTTGTTGGTTGTAATGTAGGCTAAGGGACGGGTAGGACTATTTTGGCCAGAAATAGTGACTATGTTCCTTAGCGCTTTAATACATCACATTGTGTCATTAACACTTCTCTTTCTAACAACCTTTCTTTCATTTATTCTACCACCCTTTTTCTCCTCTTTTGTTTTTCGATTTTAAACATGACTAACTTTTCAGTTTTCCTTTCCTTTTTCTTTTGATAACATACCTCTTATGATAACACTTTCTTTTTCATAACTCATTCAAGCACCAATGCATTCTAAAGCATCATACTCACTCAATTTCCTCTTATTTTATCAAATGACTTTTTCACTTTAAAGCACTTAGGAATTTGGATCAAATTATGGTCTTGAAAAAAATGGATTAGGCTTACATACGAGGTTTGTCAAAGAAAATAGGCTAAAGGCTCAAAAGGGTTTAACTAGGATGATGTCCATGGGTAGGTAAAAAGAAGGTAAATAATCATAGGTTGCCAAAGAAATGCCTAAATCATCTCCTAAACTTACACTCCTTATTTTCGCTTTACATACATACCAGGCAAGTTCTAGCATCAGCCATAAGCACAGATTATACTATTAGCTCACACATACAAGGCACATCGTCGACTTTATTGAGAGTAGTATAGACTCTTGTACCAACAGGTGAAGGAATTGAACTACACAATATCACATAGTGAGTCACAATTAGAGCCTAAATGTCTCAATAGTCATGATTTTAGCACAAACTCTTGTCATAATCTCATGCTGCCTATTAGAATAATTTCATGCGACGCTAAGCTAAAAAAACAAAAAACAAAAAATGAAAAAAAAACTAGGCTAAGCAAACAAACATAAATGCAAATGCAAATGCGGATAAAGGATTATAGCATGCAAATACCACCACCCCACACTTAGACGGGACACACTGCCCTCAGTGGAAAATAAATACGAAGAACCTAGTCAGTCGGACTCCTCCTCTATGTCGGGGGTCATGCCCCCTTCGTCGGAATCATCATAGGAGTCGTCGTCGTCATCAGAATTCTCCTCCATGTCGGAGTCTGGCATTCGTCGATCATCATCAGTCGGCACATCGTCATCAAGAGGTTCCTCAAAGTATGTACCTACTCCACACATCTCCCGTGCATGCATATTCATTGGATAGTCATGGTCCAGCTGTTGGAGCTCTGCAGCAGTGGGAACACGACCTACGCTCATCATTGTAAACCTCATCATGCCGTACATATGGCGGGAGAAACTCTCATCCCGAGCATGTCTCTCTGCCGTAGTAAGGTTGATGCCATGTGTTGATTCAGCATCTTTGACCTTTGTGAGGTCAACTTTCTTCGAATTGTGTGGGAGTTTATGATCATCTGGTTCCTCTTCGATGTCTTCCTTCCTCAAGATTGCAGTCAACAGATTGCTAAAGCTGAAATGGGACCGCTTGTGTAGCCTAGCCTTCCGTATTGTAGATCGGATGATTACCCCAATGTTGATAGGGACATTCGTCATCAATGCGTATACCAAGCATACTCTATATCTTGTTATTTTTGTGTATTGCGTCCCTGGAATGAGGCAAGAGTTGACCATGCACAACCATATCCTTGTTTCCCTATTCAAAGAAGCATATGGGAAAGTGTTGTATCGACGAGTGTCCTTGTGTCTAATCCAGCGTGCCATGGATCTTGTTCCACAGAGTGTGTGTCAAATAGCTCTATAAGGAGGTCTGCTATACAGCTCTTTGAATGGTGCTGGATCGACTGAAGGTAAGCTAAGAAAGGAGTTGATCAAATTCGTATTGAGTTGTAAAACTTGGCCCCGAATCTTGACTTCGCTGCCTGTGGTTTTCGGCGACCAGTTGGCATAAAATTCTCTTGTCAAATCAAGATTACATTCTCCCATGTCGCGGAAGATGAAATCCAGATTTAATGCCATGATCTTCGCTTACATGCGCGGTTCCTTCTTCGCTAGGCTTTCCTTGTTTATCAAGTCGACATGAACATATTTTCTTTCCTTGTTGTTCCTATACCATTCCTTGGCTTCCTCCTCAAGAACCCATTTTATTCCAAACATACGGCGTGGTAATTGCATTGAGGATGATTCTCCTCTTTTCTTGCCCTTTTGGGAAGTGGTAGCCTTCTCCTTGCCTTGTCTCGCTTTGGGTGCCATTGAACCTGAGACTTGAAATAGAGTTCACGTTAGCACAATCTCAATGGATACAATCTATACATAAGCAGTAGGGGTACCACCCCACACTTAGTTTGTTGATACGAATTAGTGAAGTGAAAGTGGTCGATTACTTAGACTTCCTCGACATACGTTGTAGGAGCTATATTCCAACAAGAAAATTAGAGATGTATCACTTCTTGCAACCTTTGCAATATTTTTATGTTAGATATATCAAGACTACTACATAGGGATTACATCATGGTATTGTTTCTATCAATAATCACAACCTCCTATGTCAGTAGGCAACTATAAGTCTTATTCCGATGAACGGGACATTCTAACATGTAAGCATTCTAGTGACAAGATTATGCAATGTTCATGACTATAGCAATTCCGCAAGTAGTATAACAATGCATCAAAATCAATATTCAAGTCGGAAACAAGTTAAGAGTATCCTAACGTACATGTTCACTCACTTGGTTTTGTATCAACAATTCAAACACATTAACATCACCAATATTTCTTCAAGATGTAGCAATTCATAATAGACATAGCAACGTAGCACTTACAAAAATAGATGAAGAACAAAAGAGTACTTACGTGATTGAAGCCTTTGGAGATGTTCTTGTGAAGTGGGAGAGCAAAAAGAAAAGTTTTGAGATGATTTGGAGAGTATGTGCAGCGCCTAGGTCAAGTTTTCAATGTGTTTGTGTTTCAAGACTAAGTCTCCTTTATATAGGAAAAGAATGGGTCGGGTTTTGACCCATTTAAAATCGGTTTTGGAGAGAAAAAGTGACCATAGGCGGTGCCTTTAGCTTTGCCTATGGTGACCATAGGCGGCGCCTAATGCAAAGCATTTGCTAGCATAGGCGGCGCCTAGTTCAATGCCTTTAGTGACCATAGGCGGCGCCTTTAGCATGGCATATGAGATTCAGAGACCAAATGCTTTAGCATAGGCGGTGCCTATGCTATGGCATACTTGAGCATGGGCGGCGCCTATGCTATAGCACACTAGATTCCGAGACCTTGGGCTATAGTATAGGCCATGCCTTGTTCGTGGCCTAGTTTTACCTAGGCCTAGCCTTGCTCGATGCCTATTTTTTCATGAGCAATGCTCAATACATAGCCTTATGCATCTTCATTCCTAACTCACCACCTTTACTATGCAATACGTCCAAATCATCATTTGAAATCAATCTCCTCGTTTTATACCTCTTGCACCTACATTTTCTCAAACCAATGAAAACAATTAGTACGATGGGTTGCCTCCCATCAACCGCCTTAGTTTTGGTCGTGGCACGACTCTTATTTTTGGATATTTTTATTTATCAAAAACAAAACACGTACAAAAAAATGTAAAACGATAAACGATAAACGATAAACGATAAACGATAAATGATGGGTTGCCTCCCATCTAGCGCCTTATTTATTGCCGTGGCTCGACATAGTTACCTCGAGTACTTAGACTTCGTCGAGATAAGTGATGGCCATGAAGTTTATCGAATCAAGAGGACCGATATAAGGTTTCACACGTTGGCCATTCACTTTGAAGATAACACCATTATTATCTTCCAATTCAACTACTCCAGACGAGTAGACTTGGATAACTTTGTATGGACCAGACCACTTGGACTTTAACTTACCTGGGAAGAGCTTCAATCTGGAGTTGAAGAGAAGTACCATATCATCCTTTTGAAAGTTTCAACGAACAATCCGCTGATCATGATACTTTTTCATCCGCTCCTTGTATAGGTCTGATCTTTCATAAGCATGTAGACAGAATTCATCCATCTCGTTCAGTTGCTCCATCCTCAGCTTCATTGCATCATCCCAATTCAAATTCAATCGCTTCAGCGCCCACAATGCCTTATGCTCGAGCTCAATGGGTAAGTGTCAAGCCTTCCCATAAACTAGTTGATAAGGGGACATGCCAATTGGTGTTTTGAATGCAGTCCTGTACGCCCATAGTGCATCATCCAGCTTCCGAGACCAATCCTTCCTATTAGCATTTACCGTCTTCGCAAGGATTTACTTGATCTCTCGATTGGAAACCTCTACCTGTCCACTAGTTTGTGGGTGATAAGGCGTGGCTACCTTATGTTGCTTGACACCATATTTTGCCAACACGGACTAGAATAGCTTGTTGCAAAAGTGAGATCCTCCATCGCTTATGATAGTACGTGGTACTCCAAAGCGAGAGAAGATATTCCTCTTCAAGAACGCCACAACACGCTTTCCCTCATTGTCGGCCAACGCTACAGCTTCAACCCATTTTGAGACATAATCCACAGCAACTAAGATGTACTTCATTCCGAATGAATTTACGAATGGACCCATGAAATCAATACCCCATACGTCAAAGAGCTCTATTTCAAGGATTTTCGACATGGGCATCTCATGGTGTTTTAAAATAGCACCTTATCGCTGACATTAGTCGCATCTTCTAACAAAGTCGTAGGCATCTCTAAATATTGAAGGCCAATAGTATCCGCTTTGCAATACCTTTCTTGTTGTCCGATTACCTGTGTGATGTCCCCCAACTTGGGAGGTATGGCATGCTTCCAATATATTTGGCACCTCTTCATGGGATATACATCGTCGGATAACACCATCCGCGCATCGTCGAAACAAATATGGCTTATCCCAAAAGTAGTGTTGTACATCATGCATAAACTTCCTCTTTTGATGGTAAGATAAATTTGCAGGTATCACATTACTCACCACAAAGTTTGCAAAGTCGGCATACCATGGTAACTCTTCTATTATCGTGGCTAAGATCTCCTCATCAGGGAATGCATCATCAATCTCGATTTCAGGTTGCGCCACATGCTCGTTCTCGAGTCTAGAGAGATGGTCGGCCACTTGGTTCTCGCAACCTCTTTTATCTTTAACTTCGAAATCAAACTCTTGCGGCAACAATACCCATCGAATTAGTCTTGGTTTTGCATCCTTCTTTGTCATTAGATACCTAAGAGCTGCATGGTCTGTATGAACGATCACCTTAGTACCCAATAGGTAGGCACAAAACTTCTCAAACGCATACACAACCGCTAGGAGCTCTTGTTCAGTAACAGTATAGTTCCTTTGGGCTTCATTTAGGACCTTACTCGCATAGTAGATAGGATGAAATAGCTTCTCCTTTATCTGACCAAGTACAGCACCAACGGCTACACCACTAGCATCACACATGACTTCGAACGGGAGAGACCAATCTGGTGCTACCATGATAGGGGATTCAATGAGTTTTCCTTTGAGGCATTCGAATGCCTTCAAGTAATCGTCATTGAAGTCAAACTTCGCGTCTTTCTCCAAGAGTTTGCACAATGGACTAGCAATTTTGGAGAAGTCTTTGATGAACCGACGATAGAAACCTGCATGGCCGAGAAAACTACGAACACCCTTCACCGAAATTGGAGGCGGTAGCTTCTCAATGACTTCAATTTTTGCTCGATCAACCTCAATTCCTCTTTCAGAGATTTTGTGCCCAAGAACAATACCTTCTTTTACCATGAAGTGGCACTTTTCCCAATTCAGCACTAGGTTGAATTCTACACATCTTTGCAACGCCATACTTAGGTTTGTCAAGCACGCTTCAAAAGTCTCACCAACAACTGAAAAATCGTCCATGAATACCTCCAAAGTGTCTTCAACCATATCAGAAAAAATGGACATCATACAGCGTTGAAAGGTGGCTGGTGCGTTACATAGCCCGAATGGCATACGCTTGAAGGCAAACGTACCATATGGGCATGTAAACGTTGTCTTCTCTTGGTCTTTGGGAGCAATACAAATCTGATTATAGCCTGAATAACAGTCTAAGAAACAAAACCATCCTTTCCCCGCTAATCGATCTAGCATTTGGTTCATAAATGGCATTAGAAAGTGATCTTTGAGCGTCCAAGAATTCATCTTCCGGTAGTCCATGCATACTCTCCATCCAGTGACGGGTCTGAGTGGAATAAGTTCATTTTTCTCATTCGCGACCACCGGCATGCCTCCTTTCTTGGGAACACATGGTACCGGGCTTACCCATGTACTATCAGAGATTGGATACACTACCCCTGCGTCTAACCACTTGATAATTTCTTTCTTCACCACTTCTTGCATAGGTGGGTTTAGACGTCTTTGATGCTCAATGGTTGGTTTGTAATTTTCTTCAAGTTGAATCTTATGAGTACAAATCCCAGGTGGAACACCAATAATATCCGCAATGGTCCATCCAATGGCTCTAATATACTTCCGTAGAATAGCAATAAGAGCTGCAACTTGTTGCTCACCCAAATCTGCTGCCACAATGACTGGAAGTGTGCTTCCGCTTCCTAAGAATGCATACTTTAAATGACTTGGCAGCTCCTTTAATTCTAACGTGGGTGGCTCTTCAATAGATGGCTTAGCTGGTGGTGTGGGTCGATTTTTGAGATCAAGGTCCAGCTTCTTAGGAGCATAGCGATATGTCCCTAATCCTGATAGAGCACAAATAGCTTCTTTGCAATTTTCAGCATCCTTACTCTCTCCATTCATGAGCACAACCGCCAAAGGGTCAGCAATAATTTGCTCTTCTTTAAGTAATTCTTTCAGATCATCAAAGAAAACATCAGTCACCAAAAATACACTCGGATCTTTGGGTTGCTTCATTGATTTGCAAACATCAAAGCGAACCACTTCGTCATTTATTCAGAATGAAAGCTCATTAGCTCTTAAATCAATGAGCACACTTCCTGTAGCAAGGAAAGGGCGTCCCAAGATTATGGGAACCTCTTAGTCCGCTTCACAATCCAAAATAACAAAGTCTGCTGGAAAGATGAATGAAGAAACCTTTACCAAGACATCACATAGGATACCAACAGGTCGTTTTACCGACCTATCCGCCATGACGAGCCTCATATTGGTTGGAGTAGGATCAACCAACCCCAACTTTTTATAGATAGATAATGGCATCAAATTGATGCTGGCTCCTAAATCACATAATGCTTTGGCAAAATTCAAAGATCCAACGGTGCAAGGAATAGTGAAAGCTCCGGGGTCAGCCTTCTTCTGAACTATTGATCGGGTAGCGATTGTGCTGCAGTGATGGACATCATCTTTCAACTCATAACTTGCTGCCTGCTTCTTTGTCAAAAGATCCTTCATAAATTTTGCATACCCTGGTATTTTTTCAAGTGCTTCCACCAATGGAACATTAATGGTCAGTTGCTTTAACATAGTCATGAATTTGCTGAACTTCGTATCATCCGCCACCTTCTTTAATCTTTGGGGAAAAGATGGTGGTGGGTATGGAATTGTTCTCTCCACGGCTTTCTTCTCCTCTTGCTTCCGTTTTTTAGCTTTTCCAGGATGCACGTCGTGAGGAGTGACGTTAAGGACGTTAGGATCGGCTGTTGCGGCATCTTCCCCTTTCGCCTTATCATCAATTTTCGCTTGTTCGTCAGCCACTTGCTTGCCTTTTTCTGAAGTTTCCAGCACCTTACCACTTTGGGTAGTGATGGCCATGCATGACCCATCATTCCTTGGGTTTTGCATAGTATCGCTAGGTAAAGTGCCAACCTTTCTTTGATTGAGTGCTGCTGAAAGTTGGCTCAATTGCTGCTCTATTTGCTTGATTAAAGTGGAATGAGAATCAACTAATTGCTTCATAGAGGACAAATCATTTATTACCTTCGTTACTCCTGCGCTCGTTGCTTCCACTCCTTTCAGTAGTTTAGCCATCATGTCTTCCATACTTCCAGAACTAGATGTGGTGGTGTCACGTCTTCCAGGGGGAACATACACACCACTATTGTCATTCTTGTTCTTCCAACTACCTTGGTCCTTGTTTCCAAATTTCTCATAGTAGTTTCGACCTTGGTTTCCTTGGGCATTGCCTCGGAAACCCCCCTGATTGTTCAAGTAGTTGGCTTTCTCTTCCGAATCAAATTCGTCTCTACCTTTTGACGCAATAGCTTTCACTTTTTCGGTCTTCCCTGATAATAAATGCTTTGTAAGAAGATCCACTTGTGTTTTCATGTGCGTCATATCTTGATCACGTTCGTCTTGTCTTCTTCTTTGGTCTGCAGTCATGCCAATAGATAAAGTGGGGCTTGCTACCTCAGAATCCCTGGTATGCCAAGCTCTACTTTGCTTCGTCATACGATCTAGCATATTGCTTGCCCGACCAAAGGTGAGATCCATGAATGATCCTCCAGCCGCATTATCCACAACTGGTTTAGTTATTGAATTCAAGGCTCTGTAAAGTATCTCCATTAGGTGAACATTAGTCATGTGATGGTTTGGGCACCTCATTAGCTTCGTCTTGAACCTCTCCCATGTTTCATGAAGGACCTCAGTTGGAAGCTGACAAAAGTTATTGATTTCATCTCTCAATTGTGCTCTTTTGGATGGCGGAAAGAATCTTTCTAGGAAAGCATCTCTCAATTGCCTCCAATTTGTAATAGAATTAGGAGTCAGCCCATTCAACCATAGAGTTGCCTCCCCAGACAGAGATAATGGAAATAGACGTAATCGAATTGCATTCTGACCAACGCCAGGATTGTCAAACGACTTGCATGTAGAAATAAAGTTGATGAGATGCATATTCGGATCATCGCCTGCTAGTCCACCAAATAATCCCTTGAGTTGCAATAACTGAACCATGGTGCTTATGATGTTGAACTTGGCTCCAGGTGCCAATGGTGGAGGAATAATGGCTCTTGTGGCTCCGGCTCCATCAAGATCATCATCATCATCGTCAAAAGCTGGTTGCATAGCTTGGCGTTCAGGCCTAAACCTAGCTTGACGATCCCTTCTGTTGGTAGGTGTTGCGATCTCAGCGGCATGCCTAGGGTTTAGTAGCTCTTCATCACCTAGATCTTCATCGTCAGGATTTGTTGCTCGCCCAGGGTTATCAATATTCTGTTGATGCACTTGAGCGGCGGCTAGCGCAGCTAGTCTCGCCTGTTCCTGCTGAGCAGCCATCCTTTCAATTGCGTGTTGTGCCTTCTGCGAATACGTTGTGGTTCAGGATTGATAGGTAATAACGGTTGACCAGAACTTCGGGTATGGGGCATGCACTGAATAAAAACCTACAGTAAACAAAAACAAAAACTAAAAGTAAAAGTACGAGAATCTTTGACCAAAGGGTCTAGTAATTATTACGAACTTAATTGACACTTGTATTCCCCGGCAACGGCGCCAATTTTTGATAACGCTCAATCTATAACTCTCGTAGGAGTGTAAAGCGGTCGTTAGCAAATATAGAACCCAACCTGGGTTGGATATCGATCCCACAGGGAATAGCTTGGTCAACAAGTAAGCAACGATTACTAGACTTTTAGTGCAAGTCTCGTAAGAAGGGGGGTTTGTAATGTGTAACCAAATTATTAAAGAAAAAACTGAAAATAGCAAAGTAAAAAGAAAGAATGTTTAGTAGGTTGTGAAACAATGAGAATTGAGGAGTTGGGGTTATGTCCACCTTCTGAGTTATACGTCTCTATTGACTATGAGTGTGTTGAATTCAGACATGCATGTGCTTATAGAGAATGGTATTCGATGGTAAATCCAGGCGTCTTTCGACCTATTCGAGAATTATTTCACTTTAACTCTTTCGAGCTTAAAGCGTGTCTAACGGTACGAATTCTCCAAGAGGTTAATCCAGTTACGGCACTAAATTTTTAATAGGGGATGGGACCCTACTACTTTGACATTATCTCTTTTCCAGACAGATAACCTTTCTTTCGAACAAGTTAAATGTTATACTGGCGTATTCTTGCGTTTGCAACCACAAAGAATTTAGATTAAGATGAAGAGAATAATGATATAAGCAACATACGTGTCACGAACTCACAAACTCACAGCAATAAATAGTATCTCATTCGGCTTCCATAACCCCAACAGAGAAGTTTAGTTACCCATGAGTGCGAAGGAAATCACAATTGACATTGTTGTTATACCACAATAAAGATTTCACGTTTGTAATGGTGTGGTAGGCGTTAGGCGTGAATCCCTTAGCAAAGTAACGTTTCTCTTGTTGTGGAATTTAAGAATAGATGAATAGAAGAAGAAAAATAGAATCAATGGAAGAATGATTGTTTAGAACTAGAATGTCTTAGAAGTAGAATAGAATAGAATTGAATGTAAGAAGATGTCTTAAAATCTCTAGCAAGATAGGGTATTTATAATACCCATATCCTATTCCTACTAAGCTAATGAAATGCTTAACCAAATCCTACTAAGCTAATGAAATACTTAACCCAATTGTACTAGGTTAATGTATCATTATCCTAATCCTAACAAGCTAATGTAATACTTAACCCAATTGTACTAGGTTAATGTATCATTATCCTAATCCTAATAAGTTACTGCTAGTCCCCAAAGTCTTTAAAAATGTTGTTTTAGCCCGGGACAGATTTTCCATGTGCCATCTTTAGTCCTTGGCGTCCAAGATTGGCTTTTCTCCTTTCGTGAAGCTTTCTTTGGCGTCAAGTTATCCATAAAATGTTGAATTTTGCATCATTTATACCTGAAACCTTGCTAATCATGTTCGTTAGCTCACTTTACAGGAAAAAGGACTAAAAGTGCATGAAATATATAATTTGTTCTCAAAACTAGGCTAAAATATGGGCAAAATATAGTGCTATAGGCGTGTAAATTCGCCTATCATCACTTCCTCGGGCGAAATTTTTTAGTTTCTCTTGCTCAGATAAGTCTAATTTTCTTCTCCGGTCAGTTTTAGATCCATTTTGATGATTTTTTTCGATGAAACTTTGTGTTGGGGTTCTTCAATTTTGATAAAAATTGCACTATTCTTCGTTGAATTAATTGAAATTTGAGTGTTTCTAGTTAACATTGTCGATTTTGCATGGTTAATCGTGTTTTACTTTGGAAAATGATTAGAATTTTTTTAAATTTTTGTAGTTATATTTCATTTTTATTTTAAATTTTTTTTACTGAATTGGATCCATTTTAATGGTGTTCTTGTTGTTGTGAATTGCATTGACAATATCTAGTGAAGCTGGAACTTGATTTGCATGTTTGATGTGAGGCGTTTTTCCATTTTTCTTAATAGACCATTGGTTAATAGATCGACCACTACAGATTTTTTTTGCTGCATTTGTTCCTTCTTATTAATAGACCAGTGATTGATAAATCAACCACTACAGATTCATTTTTTGCTATAGATCATAAATGGTGAGAAAAGTTCATAGAAAAGTTAAAAGAAACCATCAGAAGAAAAAGACATAATCGAGAAGGCAGTGGTTGAACAGGAGGTTGAAAACATTGAAAAAGAAAAGAAATCATCATCAGAAGAAGAGAAGAAAAAAGTTGAAGAAGGGGAGAAAAAATATAATGAAAATGAAGTGGATGTGATGGGCATTGTTGCGGAATTCAATCAAGAAAATATTGTTTTTAGTGATTTGTTTCTTATAGATAATTGAATTACGTATATTTGGCATGTCAATGATGACATTTACTGATGAAATTATTTTCAGTTATTCCATTGTCTCGTTTAATTAAACAGTTGACTACATTGCGTTACCAGTTCAGCTATTGTCTTAATTTATAGTGGTTGATTGAAAACATTGTAGAAGTTATTTTCTATAATTTATAGACTTAGCAGGCTATCGATTGAGTAAATCATATATGTACAGTAACTATCATGGTTTATAGAGGTCGATGATAAAAGACATAGACATAATTCTCTATTAATTATAGATTACACCCACGATTGATTTAAGAAACCATACATCTATTTATTCAGTTTCCTATATCCCTATTACACTTTTCAGAAAGCCAACAACAATAACGAATCATATAATAATTTTTTAGGCCTTTCTCTTTTTCCTCGATCAAAATCAATACTTTCCTTAGTTAATCCCTCTCCATTTCGACTTCTTTTAGTGATCCTTTCAAGTAATCCTTTTGCTCTTCGGCTTCTTTTAGTAATATCATGAGTAGATCTCTATTTTTTAAAAAATTTTGAAGCCTCTGTAGTATATGAAACTTGGAAGCGCCTCAAAAGTTTGATGTCGATGGGCTGCTTATCGGTGAGTCTTCGTCAAGCCACTTAAAAAAAAGCATCCGCCATTATCCTTTCCAACCGCACAGTTAAAGAATTTTTTACTTGAATTTGAATCGGTACGTGACGTCCTAAAAATAGCTGGATTGCCACAATGATATATGTAGGACACTTTTACATTTCATGTTTGGGATGCTTGAGACATTGTAGTTGTTAACAAAAATTAAAGCCAAAAAAATGACAGTGTTAACACAAAAATAGTCTTCCTTTTATAGAAGAAAAAAGTGAGATATTACCATTGGATGCGATTTGACGTGTACTTTATTACCGTTGTAAAAATCTGATATTTAGATTTTTGTTACTGCTGGATTAGTTTTATAGACCTTATTTATAATCGATGCCTTCTCATGCGTTTGGTAGATAATGCACCGGATAGATAGACCGTCTAGCATAAACTAAGAGCTAGTTCCTTAATAACCGCACTAGACGATGATACATATTCATAAACCAGAACTAGCACATATTTTTAGAAGGATTATTTAATCAATTAAATAATAAATAATTAGATTTTATGCAATTAAAGGTGCTTGAACAAGTCATGTGATCGTATGAGAGTCCACATAAATTAGATAAGGTGATCAAAGATGTGTACGGATGGATAGTGGATGAACAACAAACATGCTTGGGGCAATGTTTACCCAAAACACAAGTATATTGTGGAGAATTCATTGTTCAACCACAACTTATCACCTCACATCTTTGATCACCACTTTCAATTTATGTGGACTCTCATACGATCATATGACTTGTTTAGGCTCATTTAATTGCATAATATACAATTATTTATTATTCTATTAATTAATTAATCCTTCTCAAAATATGTGCTAGTCGTGGTCTATGATTAAATATCATAGTCTAGTTATTTAATTGTGGAAGTAGTTTACAATCCATGCTAGACTATATCAGGTCGAGTACATAACTAAGCATAGTCTAGCATATATGGTGTACAACTTCATTAATAAATGTACTAGACTAGGACACATATTTATAGACCATGACTAGCACATATTTTGAAATAATAAGTAATTGAATTTTATGCAATCGAATAAGCCTAAACAAGTCATGTGATCGTATGAGAGTCCACGTAAATTAAAAGTGTTGATCAAAGATGTGTAAGGTGATAAATTGTGGTTGAACAACCAACATCCTTAGGGCAATGTTTACCAAAGCACAAGTATGGTGTGAGGAATTCATTTGTTCATCCACAGTTCATCCTCACACATCCTTGATCACCTTCTACAATTTACGTAGACTCTCATACGACCACATGACGTGTTTAAGATCCTTTAATAGCATAAAATTTAATTATTTATTTTTTGATTAACTAATTATTTATTTTTTTCCAAATATGCTACTAGGGGCAGTAAACTAATATGATATATTATTGACAAGGCTTACAGACTATGGTATACACTGGACACAATCGATGAACTTCATAGTGGAATGCATCGATTACGTAGATGTTCGCGCATAGATATTGTGCTCTGTAAATAATAAACTACATCGACTTTGCATTTAATTTTGTATAAATCAACACGATCGCGGATAGATCAGATTCGTTTTTCATTAGCATATATGAATTAATTTTGACATCTGAAAACTATTTCGTTCATCTTCTAACAGGATAAAATGCAAAAATTAAAAAATATATATAAATTTATAGTGGAAACAAATGTAGGAAACATGAAAATACTTTACTCATAAGTTCATTGCAATGGTTTAGCACCATATTTACAGCAAAATAACCCCGAATAGACCAGATTCATTTTTCATTATTATATATGAATTAATTTTCACATCTCATAACCATTTGATTCATCTTCTAATAGGAAAAATTGTAAAAATTCAAACAAGAACAAAATTGCAAAATTAAATAGGAGACAACTATAGGAAACAAAGATACTTCATTGAAATGGTGTAGAACCATATGAATAGCAAAAGACGAGCCAAAACAACAAAATAAAGAAGCTTTCATCTAACGGGCGATACGCCGAAGTTCGCGGTGGCTGTGCTCCCTGGCCTGTCCTAGACCATAGAAGAGACGGTTTAGATCCTTATGGAGGAAGAAAAGGTCGTGGTTACGCTGGACCCTCCTTCTTCGCCCGCAACATCCACGCACAGCTAGGACAAATGTATTTCACCTTGAGGAATTTGCTGCAGTTCTTCAACGTAGCATAATCAAAAGAATTTCTCACGGCTGCTACGTTCAACAACAATTTCATCTCCTTTTTGCTGTTAAATGTTTGATTTACCTGAAAATTAGTTTCGTCGAAGAAGGTGTGGTTGATTTGTGCTCCCAATCCGCACTTTTCTCCCGCTTCTTCAGAGAAAATTGAATCTTCCAATTCTATTGAATGATCTTCCGAATCCATTGGATGAGCATCCAAACTCTCATCTTCAAATGAATCATATTCGTCGATTGTCGCCTGTGGTGGCAGGATTGTCAGAGATCCCGGGATGACATTTATCCTCAATAATGGCTTAGAGCCATCGGCAGCGACATCCAACTTGTATAACGACACATGCCGATCATTATTTATGAACATGGGATTTAATTTACCCCACTCATTCATTACATAGCTAATCACAACGTTCTTTGGCTAGCATTCTAATTCTCCGCTCTCAATTACGCTTCGAACCATGTCGTCGTACGATCCATTGCGATGTAGCGGGATAGATACTGTCTCCTTACTAGATGATTTTCATTTTCAATAGTTGGGACCCTCCTCCCATGCACTCATATAATTACCACCCACGACAACTACCTCAGCTACTGCCATAATAGACCACACAAATCGATAATAGATTAAGGTATCGGTCTATAGTTGGTCTATGACTGGTATGAAAACGTCCGTACAAAGACGCGAATCAACTGATTTTGGATATAATCGATGCCCTCCTAGCTCTGGGATAGCCAAATGTATGTGTAGGACTTCTAAACTACTGAAATATATCTAATGACGAGGTATTGAGCTGATTTGGAAAGCTTTCGAGCTAGTAGAAATGGTGAAAAAAAAATACATTTTTTTTCAAAATTGATGGAACAACAATGGAGGCAATGATCAAGAATGGAGATTTTCAGTTGTGATAGGTCACTTTTCGTCGGAAAAGTGGCCAAAAAGTGGCCGAAATAAAAAATTATTGGTGAAAAGGGGAGTTCCTATTGGTGGCTTCTTGGACAATTTTTAAAATTAAAATAGAAAATATGAAAAATGGTGAAAATATAAAAAAAAGGTAGAAAATATTAAATATTAAATGGATGAGGTGGGAGACTAAAGTGTAAAGTTTAAAACTTATGTGGTAGGTTTGTATGTAAGAAGTGATGATGTCATTTTAGTGTCTAAACACCTAATTTTTGAAGACTTGTGTCTAAATGCCAAAATAAGTTTTGAAAGTGTCTATTTTGCAAACTATCCCTGGTTTCTTCATTTTCGTTATTTCTTTTTTTGAACTGTTTTTGCTCAAGCTGAGGATCAATTGGAAACAACCTCTCCATCTCATAGGTAAGAGTAAGGTTTGTGTAGCCTACTAGTCTTTGTCCGCACTTGTGAGATTACACTGATATGTTATTATTGTTTGAATGGATAAATCTGATAGCATTTTATCAAGCTTTCTTTGTACGTATGGTAAAATGTTTTTTTTTGAAAGGCTTAATACTCATTCAGCCTTTTAAATTAGTTAGCATATTTTATTTAGACACTCAAATTGAATAATATTTTAATTGAATATCTCAAATTTAATAAAGTATTCCAATTAGACAATACTTTCGATTCAAATTTCGAAAAAAAAAATATATATATTTTCATTCATCTGTTATTAACACGATTGAACCTCAATTACAAAATGTGTGGGTTTTACAAATTATTAAATGAATGCATACAAGTAAAGGAGATAAAACTTTTTTTCCAAATTTGATCCGAAATTGAGGTATTCAATTGAAACAAGATTTAATTTAAGTGTGCAAATAGAGTATCTTGACAAATTTAAACAAGACTTAAAAGATTTTTTTCATTCGTGTTCGATATTCACATTGAAATTCGACTAACTCGAACTATAATCACATAAGGCCTATTCAAAAAAAGTACTCCCTATCAAAGATTTTTCCTTATCCAGCTTCGAACCCAAAATCTTTTGTTAAAAGAGGAGTTGCCCCATCTAGTGCTCCACCTTTGATGGTAAAAAAAAATTGACTATAAACTAATTCCACCATTCCATTATAGTTAATCATTTTACTAAAAATAAATATTCATATTAGTTGATCACATACTAAATCAGAATAAAATTAATTAATTTTTCCTCATTTTACTCCTACAATTAATAATAAATATTAAATATGAATAATTACAATTTCAATATTCATTCCTATGCCCAATGAATATCATTAATATGATAAAGAATAAAATAATAAAATTTATATTCAATTTATAATTTCTCAATTACCATATAAAATGAAATACTCCCTCCGTTCCAAATTATCCGTCTCAAATTGAGACGGCACATTGATTAAGAAAAATAATTAATAACATGGCTAGTTTACCATAGTACCCCTATTAAATGATGTTTACATTTTAATTTGAAGAAAAAACAATTAATGCAAAGGGTAAACCATGGGGAAAAAATTAACTCTTCGTGATTAATGAAAAAAGATAAGTAAAATGAGAAATCAAATCAAAAAATTTGAAATGCGTAATTTGAGACGGAGGAATAATGTCCAAGTAAAATGTGAGGGAGAGAGTAAACCTTTAGGAAGAGCATTCTGTGGGGAAGGAAAGAGAGGTGTATAATTGACACATCAATGTAAACTACTCATATAAAAGTAGTAAAATGTTTTAACATCATTCCATTATTGTCCTGCATGGAAAGTTTCCAGATCAGGTGTGGATTCTATTTGGTGTACTTTCATTTTTTTCCAAATCTCGTGGTGTAGGGATTACTGTCTTTTTTATTCCACCCGACAGGATTTTACTTGGACCCAAAAAAAAAGGGAATTAATTTTGTGTTCTTTTTTGGGGGGAAAAGATGAAAAATGGAAAATTAAGGAAAGTATTTTATTGGGAAGACTTGACGTAGGTAATGTTTCGTCCATTTACGTTGCATATATAATTATATACCACCATCATAAACTTTTGTTAAAGCAAGTCAACATTTTATTTACCAACTTTCCAAGTCTTTTCCTCACTCACTTTTTATTTTTTATTACTTAACATAGTACACGTTTCAGAAGTTTCTTATGGTAAAATGGTGCATGACATATACTATTATACTAGAATTTATTCTACCTTTCAATGTAGGATAAAAATACTTTCCAGGTCTTTTCCTCACTCATCTTATCCGGCAAGTATAGTAAGAAATCTCATTAACTTAATCCTATCATAACCATATTTTATTATAACGATTTGATTTTCTTTAAAATTGATTTTAAATATTATATTTTTTTTACTTCTTTATGATGGCATTCTATCTGTAACAAAAATGACGTTTATTATAATGTTACTTTTTGTAAAATTACCTTTCTATAACAACATGTTCAAGTATTATGTAATAGTAATATTTTGTAATAAATATATTATGTATAAAATAAAATATTAAAATATTTATGGTAATCATCATTAATGTTATGCACATCGTAAATTTCAAATACGAATAACTAATTTAAAGAAAAAAATTGAATTTAAATGGTGCACATAGTTATTTCATAACTTCGCGAGGAAAAAAGACTATTAATATTTATCTTTTTATATTAATGTTCTTTTTAATTTTACATACTTTTATTTATAACAACTAAATATAAGATCTGCACGTCAAATGTCAATATACATATATAACAACACCTCTCTATAGCAGTCATTAAAAACTTGGACAAACACTGTCACTATAGAGAGGTTTAACTGTATTATATTTCAATTGATATAGTACTTATATTATAATAATAAATGCTTTTAACGATAATAAATATGCACTTTAACAAAGAGGGTTAAAATTTTTACCTCCACATTAGTTAATTATCATTAGATCCAATGTCGTTGTAGACTTTAAAGGCATTTACAAAGAGTGTCAAAATGTATTGTTACTAATAATTGCCTCCAAAAAAAAAAAAATTAACATTGATTTAGAAATATAATTGTTACTAATAATTTTCTCTTAAAACAGAATTTAGCGACAATTAAACTATTATTGTTAACTAATTACAACTAAATATCTACTTTGATGTAGTGTTATTAGTGGGGTTAAATGTTAAAAGAGAAATATATTATTTAGATAGTATTTGGAAAGTGGTTCACTTACATAGCACCAATAGTCCACTTTTAGATTATTCGACTTTTTCCACATAGCCACCTCAATTAAGTCATGTATCTATTGAACACTTAACTTTTTCATAAAATATTTCAATTAAACACAATTACTGACATGGCACTGATGTGGCATAGTGCGTGCATTCAGTGGCGGACCCAGGATTTAAGGAGAGTGGGTACTTGCTACAGAAAAAAATAAAAAATCACATGCACCTAACCAATTTCTTGTTTAGTGGGTGCTTTTATATAATTTATACCCATTTTCGTATATTTTTTATGTAGTTATACCTATTCCGCATCGAGTTTAGTGGGTGTCGGAGCACCCAAAGTTGATGTGTAGGTCCGCCCCTGCGTGCATTACACTCAATTTAGGAGCGTGAAATATTAAATTTTTAGCTTTTTTTTTTTTACTTAAATCTCTTTATCTTTTTTTATTTTTGTTAATTCTCTCCTTTCTCATTATCTAATCTACTGAAAACTTTCATTAATGGACCTATTTCGCCATTAATTTCTTCTTCTTCTTTTCAATAATTTTAATCAATCTGAACAACAATGTTGGCTATAAAAATTCAAATTTTAACATGAAATTAGTATTTCAAAGAAGTTGTTTATTGTCGAAGGAAATCAGTTCTGAAGTTTGACAAGTTTCTTTGAATTTATGCTGTTTTGGAAACTTAAAATTTCAACGATGTTCTTTCTTTTCTAATGGAAACTCAACCTTCTATTTGGAGAAGATGTTGTCCATGTTTAATGGATTGTTTGGCTGTCAAAAATAAATAAATTGAAAAACACATTTCAACATCGATTGAATTTCAATCAACCAAAAATTTCAATTTCTTTCTCCTTACGTTGTTGGTGTTCATCCACCCATTTCCGATGTGTTATTCTTTTATTTTTGGTCATGCTATTGAATTTCAATCTTTTCATTCGGCCTATTTTTCATCTTTTAAGTGGTGAAGATTATTCAATTTAAGTTTTGACTACAAGATTGCTTCGGTGAATAGAAGAAGAGGGAGACGATGACCGAAAAAAAATGGTGATTTTCAGAAAAGGAAATGGGGGTAGAGCTGGTTGGGAGACGACGGGGAAAGGGAAGGGAAGGGGGTGGGGATGGATAGGCTGCAGTGGGGGTGGGTGGTATTAATGTTTTTTTTTCTTTTTATTTAGATTTAACTTTATTAAAAATTTATTTATAATTATTTTAAATTAAAATGCCACATGTCGTTATTTAATTCGTTACTTTGCCACATCATCAGCGTGTGTATTACACGCATTTTGTATTTTTTGTCACATCAGTAAATTGGGCTCAATTGAAACCATTTGTGAAGGAGTAAAAGATTCAATTGGTAATTCTTCATTGAGGTGCCTATACGAAAAAAGTGAAATAATTCAGGGGCCTATATATATATTCCGTCCATATATATATAGTCACTCATTACAAATTGAATAAAAAAAATAATTTTTTCAAACTTTTCATGATTAGAACAAAGATCTCTCATGTTAAAAAAAATAAAGATCACGTGTAAAACGGACATAAATCTAAAAATAAGTTTGTAAAAGACTGTAAAACCAAATATACTCATATTCATATTTTTTGTTAATTTGATAAGAAATTATTGCTTGTTAAATATAACACTTTAATCTTTTGTAGCACAACTTGCACTGAGATATATAATAAATAAATTATTTGCTAAATTATTTGTCCAGAGGAATTAAGATTTCTTAATCACATATGAATAAATAGAATAAAATAGTTTTTTCAAATCTTGTATGTAAAAACATATATCTCTTGATAAAAAAACTCATAATTTTTTTTTTTTAAAATAGAAAAATTATAAAAGACTACAACTTTACTTCTTTTTTTACTACACAATATTTTAAATCCCCAAGCTGATTACAAAGATTTCATTTTTATAATTTCTCTTCTATAATCCATATTCTATATGCATAATTTTACCTTCCCCTTGTCACGCTTTTATTTTCTTAGAAAGTGCCACAATCAAGGAACCTCAATTTTCAAATTTTGAATTTACTATTCTTCTCGAATCCTTATTTCTAATTCATAAAAACCCTACAAAAAACAACCTTAAAACCTACCCGAAATTCTCCTCCCCTCCCCCTCGCCCCCAATCAACTGCCATGACTGATTCGCAGGTCAATGATTTGTGATGAGTGATGATCCATAGGAAGAACTAGTATTTCTATTTTTGTTTTGTTTTGAGTTGATGACAAACTCGTAACACTAAGGTGCATAATAAATGATGGCATCAGAGACCAAATTCAACGAGCAGTGATGCACCAGATCACTATATACAATATCCAAGCTTCATTCTTGTAATCGTGTGCAGCATCAATAAACAGGATTGACTTCTTTTCTAAAATGTTGGAGTCAATAAAATGGTATATTGATGGTACTAAACGTCTTTGTCTTATACGTGGTAAGATGCACAAGAAAGTTTGGATTGTTGCCGGTGATATCATTCTTGTTGGAAGAAAAGAAAAAAGAGGAAGAAAAAAAGATATGTACATGTATGAAATTTGACATTATCGAGAGTTTTTATGTCACCCCATATATATACATATATATGAAATTTGTTGTTACTTCATCCCGTATATATACATATCATTATTATGTATATGAGCTCATATGCTTTAAATTTGTTATGTATATGTGGTGAAACAAAAACTGATAGGTTATTTATTTCAGAACATATACATTACAAAGTTATATGTATGCATTAACAGTGTTATACATAGCGCAGTTATGTATATCAATTCATATATATAATTCTGTTATGTATAAATGTTGAAACAGACACTGTTAGACTGTTATATTTTCAAAACATATACATTATAGACTTATGTATATGTTATGCATTAACAGTGTTATACGTAACACAGTTATGTATATGGCTCTGTTAGACAAGTTGAGGTGTGTTTATTTCATCTTATATACATAGCATTGTTATGTATATGAAAGAATATTAGGCATGAATGTTAAGCATTGTTTTATATTTTCAAGTTTTGAAAAAAATTGTTTAAATTTTGTTGCATATTAAACTAATATTAATTTGCAATATATATTATTAAAGGGGATGCAATTCGAATGCAATTGTCTAAATCAACCCGAAATTTCTCAATATCTAATTCTAATTGTTGAAATTGATTTGGTGTTTTAAAATTTTGAAATAAAAAAATTGTTACTAAATTTAATGAATCCACTAATCATAATTCCATAAATATAGCGTTAATTGCATTATGTATTTAAGACAAATATTTTATTTTTTTAATTATAGTTAAATCAGTTAGTTCAGATACATAAGTAGTAATGTATGTGGTCAATAACTTATGTATAAGAATAGAAAGAGAGAAATTTTAATTGACAAAAAAAAAAAATCAAAAAAAAAGATAATTATGTTTCAAAATGGTGAAATTTATGTTATTTATATATAAAAAAAAATATTGCATCAGTGGCCCGTTTGTGTGGCAGTTCACTATTAAATTAGCTGCAAAGTTTATCGTTAATTCATTGTCTCCTTTTCCACCTGATGGATGTATTATTTTTCCATTGAATGTCTTGGCCGCTAATCAACCGTTAAATACCACTAGCAACGGATTATGACGGATTTTATTGTTTTACTGTATATCTATAAAATTTGTTTTGTTGTTGATTCGTGTTTTAATTTTAATTTTGTGGACGCAGATGATAGAAGTATTCAAGTATATTGTCCATTTCTACCAAAAAAAATATATATTGTCCATGGCTGGATTGAACACATGCATTGTTGAGTTGGGATATAACATATGTAAAATAGCATTTAGAGATTTCGAAAATGTGTGGAAGAAATAGGATGTACTATCACTGAAGCTGTGAAGCAACTTGCATAGTTACAGAAGATGGATGTCGAACTTGCATATGTACATTTTATTGTACCTCCAAACCAGTCAATTATTTACAAATTTCTAATCCTTTAAATTTATCTTTCTATCTGATATGGGAAGATCTCCATTGATTTATGGGTCTGCTTTACGTACCTACCCTGGACCCCACAAAGTAGGAATATACTGGATATGTTGATATTGTTATTATTTTTGTATCTACTAGAACGTTTCTGACCAACAATTTTTGTCATTTTAGGTTGAGTTTTTCAGAATACTAATCGCCGTTGATTTTAGAGTTTGATTTTGATCCTATTTATAGAAATGTGACTTCAAATCTCTTATTTATTGTCGGAATAGAAGAGTTGAATTGATTTTTAGTTCATTATAAAATTCTTAATTTTTATGTTAAAAGCTTTTAACAAATTAACATTTATGTATGATATTTGAAAATTAAAAAATATATATTTATAAAATTATTTATTTGTTTTTATCGTAAGTTGTAATATTAGAATCAATAGAAGGTGCTTAACCAAAAAAAAAAAAAAAATCATAATAGAAGGTGTCTACATTATCCAGAGACTACAAATTGGACTAAGAAGATACGTATAGTAACACACAAAAATTGTCTGATTAGAGGTGTGTTTGGTATGAAGGAGAATGTTTTCCATGAAAAATATTTTTCTAGAAAATGTTTTCCATGAAAAATATTTTTCTAGAAAATGTTTTCCATGCTGAAAAACAAGTTGATTTTTTACTTATTTTCTTAGGTTTGTTTGGTGGATGGTTGGTTGATGAATGAAAAAATATTTTTTAAAAAATACATTTTAGTGTTTAGTTAAAGCATAAAAATACATTTTAGATTTTTTTTTAAAAAAATAAATTAAAAAAAATTAAAATTTTTTTTGGGAAAGGAGTTGGTAGGCGGGGGCGGATAGGGGTGTCAGAATAGGCAGTAGGAATGAGGTAAGAAAAAGTTTTAAATTATTTTTGTTAAAAAAAGAATTTAAAAAATTGTGTGTGGGGGAGGAAGAGGGGGGAAGAAGGGGGGTTAGTAGGAGGTGGCGGTCAGGGTAGGGGAGTGAGGGGAAAGGGGGAAGAAAAAAATTAAAAATAAATTGGGGGGGGGGGGGGGGAGGAATGGGAGAGGGGGAGAGGGGTGTGGGGTAAGAGATAAGTTTGAATTTTTTAATAAAATGTAGATATTATTTTTGGAAGGGCGGCTGGTAGGGGTAGGGGTCACTACTAAAAAAAACTGAAAAGCCGACCACAGATTGTGGTCAGAAATAACCGACCACATGTGGTCATTTTTTTTTTTTTTAAAAAGCGACCACTTTTATATTTTAAAATTTCAAAATAATTTTTTCAATAATTTTTATATTAATTATTTTATAAATAAAAATTAAAAAAATAAGAAAACCGACCACTTGTGGTCGGTTTTTTTTTTTAATATTAATTATTAATTATTTTATAAATAAAAATAAAAAAAATAAGAAAACCGACCACTTGTTGTTGGTTTTTTAAAAAAATAAAAATAAAAAATATTTGTAAAAAAATGACCACTTGTGGTCGGTTTTTAATTTTATTTTTTATTTATTTTTCAAAAACCGACCACTAGTGGTCGGTTTTTAATTTTTTTTTTTAAAACAATTTTAAAAAATCGACCACAAGTGGTCGGTTTTTAGAAATTCTTTTAAATTTATTTATTTTTAAATCCGACCACTTGTGGTTGGTTTTTTATTTTTTTTTAAAAAGAAAATATTTTTAAAAACCGACCACTTGTGGTCGGTTGTTGAACTAAAAAAAATAATAAATAAATAATTTTTAGTGAGCAATAATTATATAGATGTAATCAAATATATATATATATATATTATTTTCATTAGAAATAATTATATATATTTTTTTTTAAATTACACTAATCACACGATGTCGATAACGGTCTATTATAAGGTAATATAATTGTGGATGTGATATATATAGTACTCATTCAAGCGTTCATATACATAAATATATATATATATATATATATATATATATATATATATATATTATCAAGTGATCGATTGATGAACGTTGTAGTCAAAACCTACTATTGTATTAAGATAATCAAATATAATTAATCGATCACTCATATGAGTAAGTATAAGAAGCACATCGCATTATATTATTGGATAATATACTTGTGTACGTATGTGATAGATATAGTACGTATTTAGAACTTGATATAGTCGATAGTGTGTCTATGTGTGTGTATGTATAGGTATATATATATATATACATATTATACAGTGAAGGTATATTAATGACATACGATAATGTAATCGATAATTCATCTGAGTATTTATAAAATACGTTGTATATTATTATGGGGTAGTAAAATCGTGTATTTGATGTTTATAGTACGTATCTGAAAGCTGATAGACAATTAAATATATGTATATACGTATATCTCGTGTAGTGACGTATGCAGTAATCGACAACTAGATAACTGAATGTATATATCAACATATTTTGAATGATTCATTCATAGATATGATACTATTGAGGATCGAAGTAATAATATAATGCATGTTGATATGATATTAATGTTAGTCAAAATAATCGATAACTCATCAGAGTTTGTATACGAAATATGTCGCATTATATTACGGAATAATATACTCGTGTACGTATATCTAGTATGTATTTAGAACTTGATATATATAGTAGATAGTGTGTATATGTGTGTGTATGTATAGGTATATATATAGGTATGTGTGTGTATGTTATATGATGTTATTAACATTCATTAAACTATTTTCACATAACTGTGCATACTCACATTTTTTGCAAATACATTATCTAGATTTCCATTAGTTTGCATTATTTATTTTTGTTATTACTTATTATTTTTCTTATTGTTTATTATTATTATTATTATTATTTATTATCATTATTATTCCTTATTTATTATTATTTATTATTATTATTATTATTTATTATTATTACTTATTATTTAATTATTACTATTATGTCATTATTTACTACTACTAGAATTTAAATAGCGGCCTAAATTAATATCACTTTGCCAATTAATTTATCCTGTAGTCCAATTTTATTTAAGTCATTATAATTTTAGCCCATTCTATCCAATTTATTACAAATCTAGTCAACTTACATTCAACGCATGTCAATTGTAGCCATAAATATGTCAATTTTAACAAAAATTGAATTGTTGACCCTATTTTAGTCTCAGCCGCTGATCAAAATTGATCCAACGGCTGAGATGGATTCAACATCCTTTTTCCTTTTTAATATCCCAACCTAAACCCTAACCCTAAAACATTTCTCAACATCCGCCTCTTTCCCTCTCTTTCAAAACGCGCTCTCTCTCTCTCTCTCTCTCAAGAAGCTAGCGTCGCTACCCCTTTCTCTCCTCCAATCTCGTCGCCGACCATCCCCATTCCAGCATCCCCGGCGACCAACCAAATGACCCCAGTGACTAGCCGCCTCAATCACCGGAGAAAGCTCCGCCGACACCAGCAGCGGCGAACCAACCTAGCGACGCCGCTGGCTCTCTCCGTTCCTCCTCCTCCAGCTTCCAGCGCCACCAGTCAACGGCGACCATCCCCCACGTCGGAAGCCACGCGAGCGAAACCCCCGCTCCTCCGAACAAGAAATAAGACGAACATTTTTTGGGTTTGACTCTTCTTATGGTTCACATTCTTACTGTTTTTTTTATCTTCGCGTGCTCTACCTTATTTCTAGATTTTAAGTTCGTAGAACATGACTATGATTCTTGAGTTAATTCTCTATATCTTCTTATCAACATGTGTGAAAATGTATTTTCTAAGGTTATCGAGATTTTGATATCATCAGGACTCTTTGCAGCCCTAATAAGTTCTTAGTTATGCCTTCGTTTGTTGTTCCCCTTCGTGTATGTTGATTTGACTGCTCACATCTTTAGCCTGTGGTTTTAATATATTGTGGTTATGATCTTTGACATCATTTAGTTTTAGACCTTGTGAGAACTATTGGGTATATGCTTAGTTTTTTAAGGAGACATTGGTTTGGGTATTTTACAATAGTAAAGACTTGTTGGCTCCAGTTATGATTTTTAACTAGTTAAATAATGACTTGAGAGTTGTGATATTCTTATGTATGGACTCTTACTTATCAATAAGATTGGTTTGGATGGTTGAGGCCAAGTGGTTCAACTTTGCTTTTTAGATTATAGCTATGGATTGTGTAACTTAGTTGCAACCCCTATTTTTAGGTTTTGACATTTTAGTGAGTCGAAAATGTTTTAAGTGTAGTCACTTAAGAATTGCGTTAGTGAGTAGAATATGTTTAATTGTAGTTACTTGAAAGTTGGGCTTGTGTTTTGAATATAGTGAAGTGTGGTCACTTGAGAAGTGAGTTAGTGACTTGAAAGTTGGGCTTGTATTTTGAATATAGTGAAGTGTGGTCACTTGAGAAGTGAGTTAGTGACTTGAAAATGTTTAAGTGTAGGTACTAGAAATGTAAACATGTGTTTTGAATTTAGTTAAGTGTGGTCACTTGAGAAGTGCATTAGTGAGTCGAAAATGTTTTAAGTGTAGTTACTTGAAAGGTGAGCTTGTGTTTTGAATATAGTGAAGTGAACATAGCGAAGTGTGGTCACTTGAGAAGTGAGTTAGTGACTTGAAAATGTTTAAGTTTAGGTACTAGAAATGTGAACTTGTGTTTTGAATTTAGTTAAGTGTGGTCACTTGAGAAGTGCATTAGTGAGTCGAAAATGTTTTAAGTGTAGTTACTTGAAAGGTGAACTTGTGTTTTGAATATAGTGAAGTGTGGTCACTTAAGAAGTGAGTTAGTGACTTGAAAATGTTTAAGTGTAGGTACTTGAAATGTGAACTTGTGTTTTGAAGTTAGTTAAGTGTGGTCACTTGAGAATTGCATTAGTGAGTCGAAAATGTTTTAAGTGTAGTTACTTGAAAGGTGGGCTTGTGTTTTGAATATAGTGACTCAAAAATATTTAAAGTTTAGGTAGTTGAAATGTGAACTTGTCAATTGAATTTGCTAAAGTGTGGTTACTTGAGTAGTGAATTAGTGACTCGAAAATGTTAAAGTTTAGGTTCTTGAAATGTGAACTTGTCAATTGAATTTACTAAATTTGGTTACTTGAGTAGTGAACTAGCGACTCGAAAATATTTTAAGTTTAGGTAGTTGAAATGTGAACTTGTCAATTGAATTTGCTAAAGTATGGTTACTTGAATAGTAGTGAATTAGTGACTCGAAAATGTTTAAGTTTAGGTTCTTGAAATGTGAACTTGTCAATTGAATTTACTAAATTTCATTACTTGAGTAGTGAACTAGTGACTCGAAAATGTTTTAAGTTGATAGTTGAAATGATGTTACCTTAGCATAAAAAAAGTTTAGGTAGTTGAAATGTGAACTTGCCAATTGAATTTGCTAAAGTGTGGTTAAGTGTGGTCACTTGAAAAGTGCATTAGTGAGTCGAAAATGATTAATTAAGTGTAGTTACTTGAAAGGTGGACTTGTGTTTTGAATATAGTTAAGTGTGGTCACTTGAGAAGTGAGTTAGTGACTTAAAAATATTTAAGGGTGGGTATTTGAAATGTGAACTTTTCATTTTGAATTTAGTTTAGTTTGGTAACTTGTGAAGTGACTTAGTGACTTGAAAATGTTTAGGTGTGGGTACTTGAAATGTGAAATTTTCATTTTGAATTAAGTTTAGTTTGCTAATTTGCAAAGTGAATTAGTGACTTGAAAATGTTTAGGTGTTAGGTGTCACACCCCTTTTTTTTTAACCAGAAAAGATTATATTTTAAAGTTCGAAAGGGTTTTTCTTGTTAAGTGACAAAAGAAAACGGTTTGTTTCGAAAAAGGATTATTTACATTTTTTGTTCAGCGTCGCCACAAGACATAATCCGGTGTGCCAAGTCACCTTTGAAAAATCCTTTTCAGAACGGTTTGACTCTTTTTTAAAACTAGTTTGCGAACAGAGATTCCGGCTAAGGAATTCTGTTGACCAATGGGAAGGTGTTAGGCACCCCTCGGTCCCGTGGTTCGACCACGGTCGCTTGGTGAAGCGTATCGGCTAATTTTGACACTACGAATGTACAAACCACAAAAAAAAATACGTAAAACATTCAAACAAACAAACGAAACAAAAACGAATCAAAAGTACAGTGTCCAGTCCAATTTATACAGTCCAAAATAGAAAAATGCAAAAATAAATCCTATCTAACCTACACTAATACTAACCACGCTCCCGTGCTTTACCCGACTCCTCGGGCCTTCCTCACAATTCGCCTTCGCCAACATGATACGTCGGGGCATTCCCCCGTGAATAAATACATCAATCTTCGGGGCATTCCCCGACCAAATGAATACATTTCAATCCGAAAACATAGATCAACACATTTCAACAACAAAAAATACTCTTGTCATTCAACGATTGCAAGTCCTACTTTTGCCTACCCGAACCTACTCTTTACCTATCCAATTTGACCTATCATGATACTATCATATCAACGATATTCAATGAATCGCAATAAATTAACGCTTACTTTTATCAATTTTGATTCCACCTCCTACTAATTAAATTTTTTTTATCAATCAAACCTTCAACGTTACTCTGATTCATCTCACATATCAACAAAATCAAATCGTCAAACACATAATTATAACATCATAACACCAACAAAATTCAAAACTATCAACACACATAATCACAACCAATTCAAATAATCAAAATAAAGAACACGGAGACGGGTTAAAGAAATGGACCTTCCGATAACCGACTTTTGTTGATAATAAAGAAATCCGAGACCAAAATCCTCGAACAAGGAACCCAACTCAAACCTCAATATCGACTACCAGCTGACTCAACCATGAAAAATCTAGAAATTTGAGTTGAATAAAATCGAAACAATACCCACGTACACCTGGAACACCCGAAATAGAAATTGCGACAAAAGCCCCGAACCCGTATGCAAAACTTTATGGAAATCTAATCAAATGGCGTGAGTTCGGCGAGGAATTGAATGTTGGTTCTGATTTCTCGGAGCGGTGCCGGAGTTCGACGAAAACTGACTGATTTCGGAAGAGAGTTTCGCCAAAAAAACTCGATGACACTGACATAGCCTTGAAAACCAGCAGAAAACCCACCTGTGGACTGATCTCACGCCTCTTGTCTATATCTCTCAACCTTATCCTCTCTCTCTTGCCTTCGTGAGATGTGTATATATGTTTGTTGTGTGCATATATGGTGAGGTTAGTAGACGATGGTGTGTGGAAGAGAAAATGATGAAAAGAAAAAAAATGATTTCCCCCCCCCCTCCTATGATGTATATGTGTATATCTTTCCCCTCAGATCTGTGTGTGGTGAATTACTATGTAGAGTGAATTGTGAGAGTGGGTGGGGCAGTGGGTATATGTGGGTAGGGGTGAGGGGTAGGGTGTGGGGTGGTGAGGTGGGGATAGGGGTAGCGGTAGGGTGTGATGTGATTTATTTTGATTGGGTAGTTTGTTAGGATAAGATAAAATTAGTTAGGGGATTGTTATTTTTGTTATTTTGTGGAGGAATTATTACACGGGTGAGGGTACACGGTAGGATAAGGTAAAAAATGGATAAAAAATTAATTTTAGGAGGAAAAAATTAGGTATCTACAGCATGCCCCCTTTGAATGTAAACACGAAGTGTTTTCAGACAAAGAAGTAGACAATGAGATAGAATTTTGTCCCGACCATTATTCAAAGAGAATGAAATAAAATGGAGGAGGGAAACCGAGTCTACACTTAGGAAATCCTACCTACCCAAGTTACGAAGGAATCAATTGACACATATCTCAAAGGATTGGAAGAAGATGGATGATACCGAGTTGGAGAGTCGAGTGAGGTTCCATCGAGGTTCCGGTCCACGGCTCTGTCATTACATTAAAATGAACATTACAAGTTAAAGCATAAATGAAATTACAAAAATCCTATCTACACAGCTTCTTTTGGACTCTTGACTTGAGTTTCATCACCCTATTCTTCAGGCGGGCTCCTGACTTGCTATTTCTTTAACTTGTTGCTTGCCTTTCAATTTCTTCACCCTATTCTCCAGGCGGGTTCCTAACTTGCTATTTCATCAACTTGTTGCCATGCTTTCAACTTTTGCACCCTGTTCTGCAGGCGGGCTCCTGACTTGCTATTTTTATCAACTTGTTTCTATGCTTTCAATTTCTTCACCCTGTTCTACAGGCGGGCTCCTGACTTGCTATTCCATCAACTTGTTGTTATGCTTTCAATTTCTTCACCCTGTTCTGCAGGCGGGCTCCTGACTTGCTATTTTTCAATCTGTTTAACTTTCAATTTCTTTACCTTGTTGCTTGGTTTTCCATTTATTCGCCCTATGCTTCGGGCATGCTCCTGAAATCACATCAAAATTGAAAAGAAAATTATCCCAAATAAAGAAATGCAATTTCTATGAGTTAATTGGAATAACTCGATTAAAAGGTACGTCTTTTAGGAATCAAGGGGGATGACTCAACTAAAAGGTACGTCTTATAGGAATCCAGGGGGATGACTTGACTAAAAGGTACATCTTATAGGAATCAAAGGGAATGACTCAACTAAAAGGTAGTCTTCTAGGAATCAAAGGGGATGACTCGACTAAAAGGTACGTCTTCTAGGAATCAAAGGGGATGACTCGACTAAAAGGTACGTCTTATAGGAATCAATAGGAATGACTCGACTAAAAGGTACGTCATCTAGGAATCAAGGGGATGACTCGACTAAAAGGTACGTCTTATAGGAATCAATAGGAATGACTCGACTAAAAGGTACGTTCTTCTAGGGGCCAAAGGGAATGGCTCGACTAAAAGGTACGTCTTATAGGAATCAAAGAGGATAACTCGACTAAAAGGTACGTCTTCTAGGAGTCAAGGTGATGACTCGACTAAAAGGTACGTCTTCTAAAAGTCAAGGTGAATGACTCGACTATAAGGTACGTCTTCTACGAATCAAGACTTAAGTTAGGAAGTGCATTACCTAAGAAGCAAAATTCGAATTACCCAATCAAGGAAGTGTGTTTCCTTATCAATGTTGTTTGAATTATCAAGACAATGAAGTGCGTCTCCTTACCAAAGCTGCTTGAATTACCAAACCTGTGCAGCAACCTTGCCTCTAGCATTTGTTGAGGTGAGAAATTACGGCCTTTGATGTTTAGGCTCTGAAATCCTTGATCTGAATGCAACATGTATTCCTATTACATACAAAGAAAACTTGTGAGTTTAAAACATGGTGGCTAGTTTGTGGCTTTGGCTTTTGAGGCAATTGCTCCTGCCCCCGTCACATTTAGATTTGCTTCCAACCATTAGCATATGTCATTGATTTGCTGTATCATTGACTCAAACTCAGCTTATCAAGAGTGACTCTGAAACAAACACAGTATTTCTGCTTTGTCGTGTTTCTCAAATAAACCCTTTGAACCTTGGTATTTCCATGAGTTCCCCGACTTCTCTGTTGATAAAACTTTCTGCATGCCCTTTTTGGGTTCACAATAATGTCTCTTTCATGTGCTAGCTTTTGTCTTGCTTTGTGCAATTAAAGAAGCTGGTAGCCAGTTTTGAAATTTTTTCTCACTTCTTTTGACACGGACTTGACTCAAAGACAAGAAACAAAAAAAAGAATGACAATTTTTGTTTTGATAACTGACTCAAGAAAGATAAAATTAAAATAAAGAGAAGAAAGAAAAGACAGTGAATGTCACCTTTTAAAACAAAGAAACGAAAAATTCATCTAAAAATGATAGTCAACACTAATGATTATGCCATGCATTTTGGATTAAGCAGCTTGATCTTTTCATCCAAACTTTCTACCCATTCTTGTTGAGTTAATGGCCTTGAAACTAAGTTGCTTTCTTCGGTCAATTGCATTTAAGACCCCATTCGGCTAGTGGCACCTTGAAGGGTTTTCACCAACAAGCTTCTTTCATTTTCTCTCAGCTCACTATCGCCTTATGATGCCCGTGAGGGTTTTCACCAATAAGTCTCTCTCATTTTTATTTCTCTCAACTTACCATCGCCTTATGGTGCCCGTAAGGGTTTTCACAAATAAGACTCTCTCATTTTTATTTCTCTCTTGATTCCCTATGCTGAGGAAGACAAATAGTTCCCAAATGCATCATCATATCCCTTGCATGCTCCGCCTTAACATCCTCAAAGATTGATCTGAAGGTCTTTCTTTGGTTGTAACTTGGCTTTTGGATAAGGTTAGAAAGAAAGGATGGCATGGGGCCCAAACGACACTTGAAGCAGGGTCGGACTTACAACTTTTGGAATAGACTCAAACAATGAGGATTAACTCATGCCCCAGTTTCTTTTGACTGGGTGACTCTGAATTATTTATTTTGTTGGACCCAGCCCTGAGTAGGGCAGCCTACGTATCTCACCCTCGAGAGAGGAGAACCAGGTCATGCGTAGTTCTGGCGGCTTGTCTTTTTGCTTTGATCTGATTTTTTTTTATTTTATTCGCTCTTTTCACTTTGCGATTCTTTTTTTCTAACTCTATTTTTCTTGACACTCTTTTTTGGAAACATTTTTGTCTCTTTTTTGTAACTTTTGACATTATCTTTTTGCTCGACACTATTCTTTGAACTTTGCTTACTCTATCTTGATTCCAAAAGAGGGGTATGAAAGAAAATAACACTAAGGTTCAACTGGGGTAAACAAAGGATGACACAATGTTTGGATAACAGAATGAAATGCCTTCATCATATTAATCCTTGAGAATGCAAGTACATAACATGCAATTGGAAGTGAGAGATGAAGATCATTTGCGATATCTTTTTAAGCAGATTGAGTCTGTGCGTCACTACTTCTTCTGTAAACTCCACCTTTGTTGTACATTCCTCACATCAAATGACTCATGCTTTCGTGGAGCTGCTTATCTTCTTATTTCTATTGATATAGCGATCACACGTCCACTATTTGACCTAATTGGGACTTGCCTTTCGATCGATGACCAAGTTGTTCTTGTGATTCTCAAAATAATTGTCTTAACTTGTCACCAAATGTCTCAGTACTCTATCTATTTTCTCATATGCTCTCTTTTTCTAACTTTAACCCTCTGATTCAATGCTTCATGATTAAGCTGGATTTTAAGATCTGACTGAAAATTCCGCAGGCATATCATATCACTAAAATCAGCATAAAGTGATTGTATAAAGAAAACAAATAAACAACACATATTTGAAACACAAAAGGAAAGGGACACTTCATTTAGTTGAAATAAAATATAAAAGGATTTGAACATAAACGACAAAGGGACAAAACAAGATAGATCCCGAACTACAACCCTGAAAAAATTCGAAAAACAGAAAAGAAAACAAAACAAACTACCAGACCTCTTCCTAGTAGGGAGAGGGGTGAATTTTCAATTGCTCAGCCTGACATATTAGCCACTGGCTTGCATATCAACATAACTGGAGCTTCCACCACTGTCAGATCCTCATGCTTAACTCATTGCCTCCCACAGATTGTGCAGTACCGCGTGCTGGTGAAGAACTCTGTGGGATGGTCGAAGGGCCAATGTTTTGCACCACAATCAATTAATCTTGAATTATCTTTTCTATTTCTCTTTTCAAAGTGCGACAATCTTTAGTACTATGACCCTGAACATCAGAATGATATGCACATCGCACATTAGGATCAAAGCTTCTTGAATACGGGTCAGGAGTATACCCAAGGAGAGGAGTGATCATGCCCTGCTGTACCAATCTCTGGAATAAACTGGCATAGGATTCCCCAATAGAAGTGAAATTATCTTTTTTCTTCCTCCTCTTTGAGAACTCTGGCCTCGGATGAAATTTGGATTTAGAGGTCCCATGGTAAATTTGTGGGGGTCGAGGACGATGTTGAGGGACAGGGGCATGCCATTGTGGATAAGAAGATGGATGATCATACAATTGTGCATTGTTCACAGGATATCGAGGAAGTAGAATGAGATTTCTTGGATTTCGGAGAAAGAAACCTTGTTGCAAGTGGTTGTGTGGACCTGATATGTATGCTCGGGATTGAGGCTAAAAGTATTGGTGGGTTGGACCTCTCAAACTCTGCTTTGGCCCTGTTATGAAAATAGGTGTGTTTTCCTTCTTCTTTCCTTCAGTTTCCCTTGGTTGATTGCAATGTCGTCCCGAATGTTTCACAGAATCCTTCTGTCCATCAGGCTCTCCAAATTTTGATGTCTCAAAACTGGGAGGAAGGTTAACACTTGAAGACATGCCCCAGTTTTTATATGAAACATCTTCATAGCCCATAAGTCCAGGGGAATTTTTCATATCATTTTCTACACTCTTCACTTTCCCAACCATTTTCTCTGGCTCTTTTGGCATGCTAGGCTTCTTAGTAAGAAATTTTGGCGGTTCACTTAACTTAACTGTAGGCTCAAGAGTATACCAATGATCAATAACAGTATTGAACATGGAGTCACTAGTAGACTGGGGAAGCACAATCGTTGGATTGATAGACAAAGTGAAAGCCTTAGTAGAAGGTTGAGCAACAAAAGCACAGACGGTATGTGGTGCTGTGAATGTGGTAGACTTATACTGAGGAGATAAAGAAAGAGTGGTGGAAGTATTGAGGTGTATTTGACGTGGAATGGATTCTGAGGCATATTGTGGTGCATCAACAACAGTAGGAAACTGACTTTGCGATTTTGGTGGAAGACTCAAGGTATTTGCAGGGTCAAAAGTGGGGAACGGAGGTGGAGGCAGCCCACTGGCCCAAGCTTGGTACATTCCCATCATTTGTTGTCTCAGTCTCAAATTCTATTCCTTTAAACTGTCAATTTCCCGACTCTTTGTTTCATCCATAATGTCACTCTCTATATCCTTGTTGGACACAACTAACCCTTCCTTGGATTTGGTGTGATACGGAGGACCAGCCAGGAAACCACAAACCAACCACCTTAAACTAACTGAACAAGAGGTAACAAATATGTTAGAGTTCAATATTTTTTTTCTTCAAAACCTCTTCTTCTTTTTTTCTTGAAGAAAAATCACCGAACCCTAGAAGGGCGCCTACGTATCTCACCCCCGAAAATGGAGAATCAAGTGTGCGTAGTTCGTGAAGTTTTGCCAAAATGGCCAATTAAACTTTTTCCTTTCTTTTTTCTTTTCTTGAAACTTTAAAAAGAGAAGAAAATAACAAATTGTCAAAAGAAGAGACTCTTTTTGCATTTTCACGTTTAAAATTCCTATACAAAATGAAACCTATGATTACCAAAGAAAAATCTTTTTGGATTTTCAAAATTGAATATCATATGAAAATGAAACTTGAACCTATTAAAGAAAAATCTTTTTGTAGTTTTCTTTTAAAGATGTATATGAAACACTTACTCTAAATAAAGAGTGAAGAATTTTTTTTTGAATTTTTAAAATAAGATCAACCAAAAATGAAACCTACGACTATTGAGGAAAATATTTTTTTTTGTATTTTTCTTTTCAAGATATGTATGAGACACCTAAATAAAGAGTGAAGAAAATCTTTTTGAATTTTTTAAATAAGATCCCCGAACCCACAATAGGTTGCCTACGTATCTCACTCCCGAGAGAGGAGAATCAGGAATGCGTAGTTCGTCCAGATTGGACAATTAATGATTAAATAACAGGCTAGACCCTGACTTAAGAGATACGACCAAAGACAGACAATGAACCATGTTAATAAAATCTTTTGAGTTTTCATTTTGATACTTCACAGAAAAATGACATCAACAACTATGAAAGACAAAATCTTTTTGGTATTTTCGTTATACGAAATGTAAAAAATTTCTAACATCTTTTTATTTTCTGCATTTTTCTTTTATAAACACATCCTATGAATGAAAAAAAATCTTTTTGAAGTTTTCGAATTGTGAATGCATATTAAACGAGACAAAGGAAAATCTTTTTGATGTTTTTGAGAAAATGAGTGCGAAAGGTAAAAAAAAGTCCTTTTGAATTTTGGAATTGTGAAAAATAAAAGTCATAAAAAACTCTAAAAACTACGAAACTCTTTTTGATTCATTCTTTTCGACTCACTTTTTCTATTTTTTTTATTTTTTTATTTTTTTTTTCATTTTTTTTGCCTACACACCTTACTCCTAACAAAATGTTCTTTTTTTTTTTCAAATCAGTCCGTCAAATGACCACGTTACCCATAAAGATGCAACAGTTAGCACGTAGGAATGCTTTAGAGGTGAGTCTCCTACAAAGGGCCATGTGGGTCCCGCTAGGTCTTAGTTTGATGCACATAAGCATGACCTAAAGGTTGACCTACGCTGTGGTTCACTAATAAGGCTGTTCGGGGGAGCGTATGGTCGATAGTGGTTGTTTTGCTTTCCACCTACTCCATAACACCGACGGCTTCCTCCCCCCCCTAAAATAAGGGTGACTCAACTAGAGGCCGTGTACAATACGTGTACTACGGACTTGTTGCAGAAAGAAGGCCTGGGGGTAGACACATGATGCCAGATATAAAAGCGGTAAGATATAGGATAAATACTGTACACAAAGAGCATGAAAACGCACAACAGTGATAACAATAACACAAACAATGATCACAAACAATGTTTATACACCCATAATGCCAAACAAAGCCGATACGACTCCAAAATAAGCTCGAATACTGAACAAGTCCCCAGCAGAGTCGCCAGAGCTGTCACACCCCTTTTTTAACTAGAAAAGATTATATTTTAAAGTTCGAAAGGGTTTTTCTTGTTAAGTGACAAAAGAAAACGGTTTGTTTCGAAAAAGAATTATTTACATTTTTTGTTCAGCGTCGCCACTTGACATAATCCGGTGTGCCAAGTCACTTTTGGAAAATCCTTTTCAGAATGGTTTGACTCTTTTTTAAAACTAGTTTGCGAACATAGATTCCGGCTAAGGAATTCTGTTGACCAAGGGGAAGGTATTAGGAACCCCTCGGTCCCGTGGTTCGACCACGGTCGCTTGGTGAAGCGTATCGGCTAATTTTGACACTACGAATGTACAAACCACACAAAAAAATACGTAAAACAGTCAAACAAACAAACAAAAACGAATCAAAAGTACAGTGTCCAGTCCAATTTATACAGTCCAAAATAGAAAAATGCAAAAATAAATCCTATCTAACCTATACTAATACTAACCACGCTCCCGTGTTTTACCCGACTCCTCGGGCCTTCCTCACAATTCGCCTTCGCCAACATGATACGTCGGGGCATTCCCCGGGGAATAAATACATCAATCTTCGGGGCATTTCCCGGCCAAATGAATACATTTCAATCCGAAAACATAAATCAACACATTTCAACAAAAAAAATACTTTCGTCATTCAACGATTGCAAGTCCTACTTTTACCTACCCGAACCTACTCTTTACCTATCCAATTTGACCTATCATGATATTATCATATCAACGATATTCAATGAATTGCAATAAATTAACGCTTACTTTTATCAATTTCGATTCCACCTCCTACTAATTTCATTTTTTTTTATCAATCAAACCTTCAACGTTACTCCGATTCATCCCACATATCAACAAAATCAAATCGTCAAACACATAATTATAACATCATAACACCAACAAAATTCAAAACTATCAACACACATAATCACAACCAATTCAAATAATCGAAATAAAGAACACGGAGACGGGTTAAAGAAATGGACCTTCCGATAACCAACTTTTGTTAATAATAAAGAAATCCGAGACCGAAATCCTCGAACAAGGAACCCAACTCGAACCTCAATCTCGACTACCAGCTGACTCGACCATGAAAAATCTGGAAATTTGAGTTGAATAAAATCGAAACAATACCCACGTACACCTGGAACACCCGAAATAGAAATTGCGACAAAAGCCCCGAACTCGTATGCAAAACTTTATGGAAATCGAATCAAATGGCGCGAGTTCGGCGAGGAATTGACTGTTGGTTCTGATTTCTCGGAGCGGTGCCGGAGTTCGACGAAAACTGACTGATTCCGGAAGAGAGTTTCGCCAGAAAAACTCGGTGACACTGATGTGAAGCCTTGAAAACCAGCAGAAAACCCACCTATGGACTGATCTCACGCCTCTTGTCTATCTCTCTCAACCTTCTCATCTCTCTCTTACCTTCGTGAGCTGTGTATATATGTTTGTTGTATGCGTATATGGTGAAGTTAGTGGACGATGGTATGTGGAAGAGAAGATGATGAAAAGAAAAAAAATAATTCCCCCCCCTCCTATGGTGTATATGTGTATATCTTCCCCCTCAGATCTGTGTGTGGTGAATTACTATGTAGAGTGAATTGTGAGAGTGGGTGGGGCAGTGGGTACACGTGGGTAGGGGTGAGGGGTAGGGTGTGGGGTAGTGAGGTGGGGGTAGGGGTAGGGTGTGATGTGGTTTATTTTGATTGGGTAGGTTGTTAGGATAAGATAAAATTAGTTAGGGGATTGTTATTTTTGTCATTTTGTGGAGGGATTATCACATAGGTGAGGGTACACGGTAGGATAAGGTAAAAAATGGATAAAAATTTAATTTTGAGAGGACAAAATTAGGTGTCTACATTAGGTACTTGAAATGTGAACTTTTCATTTCGAATTTAGTTTAGTTAGATAACTTGTGAAGTGACTTAGTGAATTGAAATGTTTAAGTGTAGTTACTTGAATTATGGATTAGTGACTTTTGTTTTGAATTTAGGTACTTGAAATGTGAACTTGCGTTTTTATTTTAGTAAAGTGTGGTCACTTGAGAAGTGAATTAGTGACTTCAAAATGTTTAAGTGTAGGTACTGGAAATGTGAACTTTTCATTTGACTTTAGTTTAGTTTGGTAACTTGTGAAGTGAATTAGTGACTTGAAAATGTTTAGGTGTTAATATGTGAAATGTGAACTTTTGTGACTTGAACTAATTACTTGAATGTGATTGATTGTGTAGATGGAACCTGATTATAGTTGGATATATCAACGAAATATTGATAACAGAATGGGTGATGCTAAGTATGAAGATGCGGATGATGAGTTAGTTTTTAGTATTTTGTATGTTTTATAGTTTGGATTTGGAATCTCGATAAATTTTGTAAATAATGTTTGTATTCTTATGGTGGTTGGTTGATTGTATATTAAATGATTGGTGGGATGTATTGTAGATAATAATCAATGTTTGTAAATAATTAGTGGGCTATATTGTAAATAATTTGATTTTTAATTTTTGTATTTTGAAAATTTTTAATATTTTTTTTACAAAATTATCAAAAAAACCGACCACATGTGGTAGCTTTTTTAAAAAAAATTCAATTAAAAAATATTTATAAAAACCGACCACAAGTGGTCGATTTCTTATTAAATTAAATAATTAATTTATTACAAAACCGACCACTTGTGGTCAGTTTTTTTTCCTCAAAAATTATTTTCTCCAATTTTAATAAAATAATAAAAAAAATTAAAAATATATATATATATATTTTTTAAAAAACTGACCACTTGTGGTCGGTTTTTAAAAAGCTATCACAGGTTTTTCGATCATAAAATTTGGTCGGTTTTTGGGAAAAATCGATCACATGTGATCGATTTTCGTGGTTGATTTTTCCTTTTTTTCTAGTAGTGGGTGGGACGAGGCTAGGGGATGGACTAAAAAAAAATTTTGAAATACTTTTTAAAACAATTGAATTTTGGGGGGTGGGGGTGGGGGTGGGGGTGGGGGTGGGGGTGGGGGGTGGGGTGGTGTCGGGGTGATAGGGTATTAGGGGCGGGGTAGATGATTTTGAGAATTATATAAACATTTCAATTTTAAAGTGAAGTTGAAAGAGAGTTTTGGAAAATATTTTCCTTACTTTTTAAAGGGAAGTCATTTTCCTTAGATTTAAGAAAAATAAGTTGGTTTGAAAAATATTTTTCAAAATATATAAATCAAACAAACATTAAAAAACTTCATATCAAACACACCCTAGATTCCTAAAATGATGATTTCTTGTCACATTGTTGAGTCAATGGCGAACAAAAATAACGCAGAAAGTGTCTTTTTCTATGTTTAATAATGAAAATAGAATAAGAACACTAAACTAATGTTCACATAATTTTGTCTTCCTGTGACGTCTTTGTAGAATATTCCGTGGCCGGTGCCCGGCAAGGGCGGACCCATATGGATGTCAAGGTGTTCATCCAAGCTCACTCAATGAAAAATTATGTCATATATAAAATAGAAAATTTATATTTTACATATATTTATTTTAAATTATTTAAACCAAAGATATGAGATAACTTAGTGATACTAGACTGAATTATTTAGGCCACATACATCAGCTCCACTTTGCAGGTTTGATTCTCACCAGGGTAACTAATTTTTGTTTCTAATTCATTTTTCAAATCTTTTGGAAAAAAATTCTGAATTTGCCATTGATATCTGATGCTAAAAGAATATACTCCACATCGTTCACTTTTTACTTATCCACTATTTAAAAATTAAATTTTTATTTTTATTTTGTCACTTTTCATATATGTCCAGATAAAAAGTTATTTCGCTCATCAGTAATTACTTATTCATCAAATTATTTTTTAAGACTTAATATTGTGCAGCAATTAATGGGATTTGTGTGGTAAAATAATCATGTTAATTATTTTCTAAATTAGTGTGTCAAATTCAAGTATGACAAATAAAAATAAACTAAAGAAGTATATGTACAGTCCTTAAGAAATTTAAGATTTCTCATTATATTGATCAATTTAAATTACATATCAAGTTAATTATTAAATAGATTGAATTATAAATAATTAAAAAATTGAATAAAATTGGGCGGACAAAAATGATAAGACAATGTATTGACAATTTATTAACCAATCTAAACTTACACAAATTAGATAATTTTTTCCGTTTGGCTATGAAATAATAAATTTTTAAAGTTGGAATCGGGGTTGAAGTTGATGTTGTATTTGGCCATGATATAAATTGAAATTATTTTTAAAATTTTGTGAGAGAAATAAGAGTGAGAAAAATTTTCACTTTTCTAAAAATAATTTTCACTAAAGTGAAATAATTTTCATGATCAAGTAATACTATTTTTACTTTTTTCACTAAAATAAAATAATTTTCTGAAAAAAGTAAAATAAAATTCACTACCAAACGCCTACTTCTTTTCATGAGATAACTTTACTGCGCCTGTACATACCCCACACAAAATGATCAATTAAAACGTGATCATCTATGCAAAGAGTTTGAATTTCATATATCAAGTTATTGGCACTTGGTAGTGTGAATGTTCTCACACTACAAAATGAAGTTGGCATATAATTAAGGCAAAATGACCTTCTAGACTTCTGTACTATGTCGGTTTTATAAGTTGGATATTTCTACTTACATATTTGTCATCTGGATCCCTGAACCCACTAAAAAGCAATATTTCAAACCCTTTGACCGTTGATTTTGCCTATGTGACATTAAAATGCTGATTGGTACTTGGAGAGTGTAGTCACTCGCCTGGAGTGCGAGTGGAGGTCAATTTTTGACCAATTTTATATTAAAATAATTTAAAAAATAAAAAAAAGGATTAAGACTTTTTTCAATTTTTAAATTTAAAAATATTTTAAGAAATTAAAAAATAATAAATTTAAAAATAAAAAATAAAAAAGCCACCCCAAACCCCCTCCCCCGTCCAACCATTACCCTACCTACCCCAACCCTCGTCCCAGCCCCCCATCCCTACCCAGCCCCATCCCAGCCACCCCCACCCCACCCAGCCCCTATCCCAGCCTCCCCACCCCACCCAAGTCCCCATTTCGAGCCAACCACCCCACCCATCCCCATCCCAGCCACCCCCACCCCACTTCAGCCCCGTCCAACCCCCCACCCCACCCCACCGCCATCCACCAGTCCCCCCCACCCCACTCCACCGCCATCCACCAGTCCCCCCCACCGGCTGCCATGACCATTGTAAAATCACAATTGCAATTGCAAAGTGCAACTTCTCAAGCCTAAAGTACAACAATTCACACAACATAAAAAGAAACAAATCGATACAATCGAATAGAACTTTGAGAATTTTTTTTTCAAACAAATCAACACAACTAACAAGAATAAGAAGATGAAGATAAAGAATCAACAATAAACAAACAAACAAATGTCGTGGTTTTCTTTCTTCTTCGATTCTCACTTCTCAAGTTTTTCAAATAAACAACAAGAATCGAATAACAAAAATCTTTCTTCTTCGATTCTCACTTCTCAATTTTTCCAAACAAACAACAAAAATTTTATCACCAGCGGCTACAAATTGAGTAATCCTGAGATCATCATCATCTTCAACAACAACCAAAGCTCAAACACAGATAAACAGGTGAACGAAAAGCTTCAAGAGCCGCCAGAAATTGTGCAATAAAAAAAAATAGTGTTTTTTTTGGCCTCTTAGTGCTTTGAGCGTTTCTTTTCAATTTTTTCAAAGAGTGAGAAGAATAAGAAGATTAAAATGATGAAGGAAAAGAAGAAGGAGAAGAGGAGGGAGAATCATAAGAAAAAAAAAAAAAAAACGCAAATCAGAAAAATGGGGAAGAGAGAAGAAGGGGGAGGGGAGAGGGGTTTATTTATTTATTTATTTTAATATTTTTTATATTTAAAAATAAAAATGACGTGGAAGCTGATGTGGCAGCTGACGTGGCGAGAGTGTATTCCACTCACCAAAAAAGTGTTTAAAATGTTGTTTTTTAATGGGTTCAAAGGTCCAGATGACAAACATCTAAGTAGAAGTGTCCAATTTACAAAATCGACATAGTACATGAGTCCAGAATATCATTTTGCCTATAATTAATAATAGGAGAATTTCATAACAGGTCTTACAACCGAACCCGTTATTTCAGTTAGATTACATTAATTAATATACATAATTTAAATTTATGCAAAATCGACAGTAATGAACCCTTTCAGAGTTCATATAACATTTCTTAGTAATTTCTCTATGTTTCTTTGGAAAACTTATCGCAACTTCTTTGCACAATATCAGTATATATTTAGTTTCTAAATTTTATGTAAAAGGTGAATGAATGAATCAATATTTTCCACTAGTAGATTTATTGACTACTTGTCTTGCACAATTCTTATTCCTTAAAATAATACGTGGATAATTGTTAAAGGGTGGAATATGTAATAATTTTGATAAATTTGTGAAATTCATAAGGGATCAAAAATGCACATATAATTACTGAAAGTTAAATAGTATACCGAAAGTGCTATTTACCCTTGATTTCATATAAAACATAATCACATTACAATCTGTGCCATCATCTACAACATTCAAGCAGAAGCATACAATTAATCACTTCCTTAGAATTTTTTTTTTCCTTCTAGTTTTTACTAATAATTATTAAAAACACACCTAAAATATTTTGATTTTTTGAGTTTTATACCTGGACAATTGAAGTATGTGGTGTCCTAATCTAAACTATTATCAATAATTTATTAAAACACACCTCAATAGTAATTGTTCATTTTCCTACCTGGAAGTTCATACGTAACTCGAATAATTAATAGTTGAGATGTGTTTTGATAAATAGTTGGTGGTAGCTCAGGTGGAAAACTCACGCACCGTTCAGGTATGAAACTCAAAACATCAAAATACTTTACATGTGTTTTTCACTTTCACTTTAATAATTAAAATGATCAAAATCAAAGGATGAAAGAAATTCTTGACCTATAAAAGGAGAAGGTGGACACACAAGTCCACAGTAACCAATTGGAGGAGCTAGAAAATCAGTTCCAGTTGTATTGAAACTTTCCACTAGAAATGGTTCTGTCCAAAAGCTTCCACTAGTTATTTCATCCGAAGCTTCTTGTTGAAAAACTTTATGTTGCTCTTGATAATCAGTATTACTGTAAGAAAAAAAGTCTCCACTTGATGACTCCTTTGGGGACCATTGTGAACTTTCCAGTACTATATTTTCATTTGAAGTGCTAGGACTTGCATTTTTATTTGCCACACTAGTACTCCTTCTAATGTTGTTCTTACTGTTGCATTTCTTGGTTGATTCACCTGAGTTATTTGCACGCTTCTTGAGTGCAGTGTGCCAATGATTCTTTATCTCATTGTCTGATCTTCCTGGCAAGTGAGCTGCAATCGCCGACCACCTGTAACCGTACAAATTTGTGGGATTGATTTCACGTAGTAAAGTCATAATACGAAACAATCTCGTCACATAAAAGCAATTGAATCATATCTATTGTAGTAAAGTCAGACTTAACTATCTACCGCAGAGGCAGATGTAACTTTTTTGGCTATAATTTCATGTGAACCCAAGGAGCATATATACATATACTCTCTATGGGTTCATATGAACCTATAGCCAAAAAGTTTCATCCGCATCTTAACAATCCATATGAACCTATACACACATTAAATTCTTCACAATTATTAGATCAGATGTAGTGAATTCCATGCTGAAAACTTCTAAATTTGAACTCATTAAGTTCAAATATTAAATTCGCCTTCACTTTGTTGGCATCGACGACTGTTTTAGCATGTAAATTGGACATGTGGAAGTAGAATACGTACTTATTTCCAAGTTGAGCATGGAGGTTCAAGATGATTTCATCTTCTTCTTCGGTGTAGTTCCCTCTTTTAACATTTGGCCTTAAGTAATTCAGCCATCGAAGTCTGCAGCTCTTTCCACACCTCTCTAGTCCTTCATAAGCAACAATAATCATTCAGACGAAACTCTACAATAGTACATGATAATTATTATGAAATTTAGATGAAGTTGCTCAAAATTCGGTTTGGATGAGCCCATGTTACTATGAGCTAGATCCGCCTTTCACGGATGTCATTATGTACCAGAAGTAGGTTAAATGATAATCTCTCATACCAGAAATGTTAGTAGCTCAGTTTATTGTCAACAGAGGCGGATCCAGAATTTTAAACTTTTGGGTTCCCAAGGGCTCATTTCCTGCCACTAAGCTATCCCTTGGTTTAGTTATGGGTTCCCACCTATTAATATTTAGAAATTTTACTATGTAATTTTAAGCCTTACGGTAGCGGGTGGGTTCCCGGGAACCCACACCTTCTACTCTACATCCGCCACTGATTGTCAATCTAAACTTTATTTGGTTGATGAGAGTTTGATTTTCCACCGTATAATCTCTTCTTTATAAAAAAGAAGGTAATCTCTCTGTTCATTTTCACTTGTCTAATATTGTCTTGACACACTTCTTTAAGGAACAATAAATAAAATGATAATTTTATTGTATCAATTTTTGAATATAATAAATTTATAAACGCTTAGTGAAATGATTGTAGTTAATGATAAGAATAAATTAGAAACTAAGTGATAAGTCATCTCTTAGATTTTTCAAACTGAACAAATGAAAACGGAGAGATGGAGTACTAATCTAAATTATGAGATGTGTGGACATTCTCACCAGCATACTTGGGAAGTTGGCGCCAATTCCATGAGCCATATTTAGTAATATATGCTGCTAATTTCCTATCTTCTTCAGGTGTCCATGTCCCCTTCTTCCTTCCATTTTCATCACAGCAAGGTGTTCTCACCATCTCGTAATTAATTGTAACACAGTAAATTAAGCGTTATTTATATAAGAACTAAGTGGAGAAACTTATTGTTCTTCCCACCTGAATAACTAAATTCTTGAAGTTTAAGTGTATTTATAGAGAGGGAGCAGAACGTGATGCCCGTTAAAATGGGGCCTTCTTACAAAGGTGGTCTTTTTTTTTTTTTTTACTAAAGAAAATTCCGTTATACTTCGTCAACATTTCTTTTTACTTTTTCGTCTACAATGAGTAGCTTATACTAACACACTAACACACTTTGATGGTGATTTTTCGTGATATGATATGATATGGTTATTAAGAGAATATATTTATTTTGATTATTTTTTAAAATATATGATATAGTATGATTAATTTTATGATTTGATAGTCATGACAAACCTTACTTTATGTAATCATCGATTTAGTGGTATTTTGTGGTTTGTTTATTTTTTTCAGTTATGTTCTTATTTAATATTGAATAATTTTATTTTATTTTTTACCCTATAATATTTACCTCCACCTCCTACCCCTCCCCACCACTTACTAGGCTCCCTTCCCGCACCAATTTTTCTTTAAATTTATATATTAAAAAATTTTAATTTTTTTTTTACCCCATCACCACCTCCTACCCCTCCCCACCACTTACTAGTCCCCCTTCCCGCACCAATTTTTCTTTAAATTTATATATTAAAAAATTTCAAATTTTTTTTACCCCATCACCACCTCCTACCCTCCCCCCTTCTTCCAACCTACCCACAAATTTATTTTCTCAAAATACAAAAAAAAAAAAAAAAAAAATCTTATCTCACCCCCTACCCGTACTCTCGACCCCCCACTCCAGCACCTCACTCCCGAATATTTTATAAAAAAAATCATAATTTTTTTCGTACGCCTCCCCCTTATTCTATTCTTTCTCGTTGCTTTATGTTCAATATATACAAATACTTTTAGAAAATATTTTTCTATTTGCATAACTAAAACAAGTAAGAAATAATTTGTTTTCCTAATTTTTTTTTGTGATTCATACCGAACACACCCATAACATACACAAAAGATGCATTCAAACTTTGTAGTTATTGTTGGAGGTCACTTTTTAAAACATCAAAAGAAAATGAAATTTGTTACGATAATTACATTTTTTTTTATCTATGCTTGTATCAATTTTGTTAAAATTACATAAATTTAACAATTTAATATATTTAATGACATAATTTGTAACAAATTAGCAGGAAGAAAATTATATTATTACAATTATTGATAAATTTAATACTTATAATAGTTAAGAACATTTTAATAAACTTACAAGTTACAATACAATATCATACCGCCAAACCAAAAATAAAACTGTTATTAAACAACTGTAAACAATAAACAACTGTAAACAATACATTCCATCCAACCATTGTATTGTACTATACTGTACAGAACAATATCATAACATATCATACCATACATTATGAAATCATGACAAACCTCCATCCAAACGAAGTGTAAAGGTGTCAAAAGGATAGATTTAACTGAATTTGAGTGGGTTAAATTGAGTTGAAATAAATGGGTAAGTCATGACACGCCCAAAAGCTACTTCGATTGATTAAAATGGGCTAAAATATAGGTCATGCCCTTATACCCGTCAAATTGTTATTAAGTGCTAATTATTTTATTAATTTTTTTTTATAAATTTTTAATGCTTAGTAAAATTATTTTCTCTGTTATAATGGGTATATAAAAGATATTAAATAAAAAATGATTGAAAATATTTTTTATAGATCAATTCAGCCTAAGAGTGTCAAGTGGGCAGGGCCGGGCCAACCCGTAACCGGCCCGTTTAGTTTAATCGGCTTGTGGGTCGGTTTCGGTCCGGGTTGGAGTTAAGTGGGCTGGGCCGGTTCCGGGTTCAACAGTAAAAATGTTGAAAACAATCCTGAACCAGTCCACTTAACCCAACTCGGTTAAACCCCCCTAAACCCGATCTAACCCAGTTAATAATCGGTCAAATCCGTTTAAAAATAAATAAATAATCCAATATACACTATATATACTACAATTATATGCACTATATACACTCCAATATACACTATATACACTCCAATATACAATATATATTTTAAAAAAAAATATATAAACAATTACACATATATACGTACCATTCAATATATAATTATATATGACTATACGTACTACTTTAAATAAAACATATACTATAATAGTATAATATATATACACTACAATATATATATATATATATATATATATATATATATATATATTTATATACTAATTTATAAAACATATACACATTTATACATTAAATATATACGCTTATAGAAGATATATACACATATATACGCACCATTCAATATTTATGTACTACTTGTCTACTTTAAATAAAACATATAAAACAATATATCTATCTATCTATATATATATACATAGTTATATACTAATTTATAAAACATATACACATGTATACGTTAAATATATACTACTTTAGAAGATATATACACATATATATGCACCATTCAATATATATGTACTACTTTAAATAAAATATATACTACAATATACATATATATATACAACAATATGTATATATATATAGTTACATACTAATTTATAAAACATATACACTTGTATACGTTAAAGATATACGTCTATAGAAGATATATACACATCTATACACACCATTCAATATATATGTACTACTTTAAAGAAAGTATATACTACAATATATATATATATATATACTTACATACTAATTTATAAAACATATACACTTGTATACGTTAAATATATACTACTTTAGAAGATATATACACATATATACTCACCATTCAATATATATGTACTGCTTTAAATAAAATATATACTACAATATACATATATATACAACAATATGTATATATATATAGTTACATACTAATTTATAGAACATGTACACTTGTATACGTTAAAGATATACGTCTATAGAAGATATATACACATATATACGCATCATTCAATAATATGTACTACTTTAAATAAAGTATATACTACAATATATATATATATATATATATATATATATATACTACTATATATATATATATACTTATATACTAATTTATAAAACATATACACTTGTATACGTTAAAGATATAAGTCTATAGAAGATATAAACACATATATACGCACCATTCAATATATATGTACTACTTTAAATAAAGTATATACAACAATATATATATATATATATATATATATATATATATATATATATAGTTAATTAATAAAATATTAAAAGTAAGTTTTTAATTTAAACTAGAAATTCATTTTAAATCATTTTAAATCAATATATAGGTACTACTTTAAATAAAATATATACTACAATATATATGTATATACTCTGTATGTATGTATATATATATATATATATATATATATAGTTATATACTAATTTATAAAACATATACACTTGTATACGTTAAATATATACGTCTATAGAAGATATATACACATATATACACACCATTCAATATGTATGTACTACTTTAAATAAAATATATACTACAATATACATATATATGTATTACAATGTATAGATGGCTATATTATACTAATTTATAAAATATATACACTTGTATACATTAAATATATTCATCTGTAGAAGATATATACAATACATATATATATATATACTGCAATATGTATATATATATAGTTATATACTAATTTGTAAAACATATACACTTGTATATGTTAAATATATACGTCTATAGAAGATATATACACATATATACACACCATTCAATATATATGTACTACTTTAAAAAAAAAAATATACTACAATACATATATATATACTACAATATGTATATATATAGTTATATACTAATTTATAAAACATATACACATTGTATACGTTAAATATATACGTCTATATAAGATATATACACATATATACGCTCCATTCAATATATATGTACTACTTTAAATAAAATATATATTATAATATATATATATATATATATATATATATATATATATATACTACAATATGTATATGTACATATAGTTATATACTAATTTGTAAAACATATACACTTGGATACGTTAAATATATACACACCATTCAATATATATGTACTACTTTAAATAAAATATATACTACAATACATATATATATACTACAATATTTATATATATATATATATAGTTATATACTAATTTATAAACCATATACATAACGTATACATTAAATATACTCATCTATAGAAGATATATACACACATATATATATATATATACCATTCAATATATTCACTACTTTAAATAAAACATACACTACAATATATATATATATATATATATATATATATATATATAGATAGATAGATAGATAGATAGATAGTTATATACTAATTTATAAAACATATACACATCTATACGTTAAGTATACACTACTTTAGTAGATATATGCACACACACACACATATATATATACCATTCAATATATATATATTACTTTAAATAAAACATATACTACAATATATATATATATATATAGTTATATATATATATATATATAGTTATATATATATAGTTATATACTAATTTATAAAACATATACACATGTATACGTTAAATATATACTACTTTAGATTTAGAAGATACACACACATACACACACATATATATATATATACACCATTCAATATATACACTACTTTAAATAAAAGTATAAAACATATGCTACTTAATATAATAAATTAATAATACTTGCTAGTAAATTAATAATGTATTAAAACTAAGTTTTAATTTCAGTATGTGAAATTTTGAATTTAAAAAAAAAAAAAAAAGACTTAATCGGGCCGGGCCGATTAACCAACGGGCCCAAACCAGGTTAGATTCGGGCCGAATTAACCTGGCCCAAATCAAAAACCCAACCGAATCGGGACCCGAACCCCTAAAGCCCTTGGGCTTATCGGGCCGGATCAAATCGGGCCAATTTAATTATATGGGCCGGTTTTAACCGACCCATTTGACACGCTTAATTCAGCCTATATATCAACTTAATTTTTAGTGAGGTGAAATAAATTGAGCCAATAAAGTGTATCAGACACTTATCTAACTTCAACGGGTTGAATTTGATTTGCCAAGCTAGCATGCACAAAGGGGTCGTTCTACGTACTCGCATAATATGGACCAATCATATAAAAACTTATGGTGCGACTGAAATCACACGGCAAAATAGAAAACTACTTATGACACATCAAACAAAGAAAAAGAGAGAATGACAAAAGACAATCAATTGACTGTGTACCCAAACTTAGACAGACTACAGTACTCCCTACGGTCTATAGTACATGTATTTTTAGTTTAAATATACATACCTTTTAAGATATAGTTTAGTAAGTATGATATATAAGAAAAGTAATGTTGAATAGAGTATATTAATAATATTGATATTAATTATGTTAAGAAAATTATGTATTAATTACTTTAGTGTATTAATTAAAATAACATGCATAACATAATTTAAAAAAAAATATTTATTTACAAAATATCCTTCAAAAAATATGACGAAAAAGAATGTGAAAAAAATTATTGTAGGACAATTATATTTTTAAACATTTAATTATATGCATTGGTTTAAAAAACTGAGTGCGGAGTTGGGAGAGTATTTGCCAAACTACTTATTAGCCAAATGCACCAATGAGAGTTTACCATAAATATCTCGCACGGTCACTTTTATTACCTTATCTTGACTTAAATTATTTTGGATAAATTATGTTAATGCCTAATTCACTCATTTTTAAACATGTCTATTATCTTATATATATATATATCGGTAAAAAGTTAATTTTTAGAAAAATATTTGTCAAGGTGCATTATTGTATCCTTGAAAATGTCTCAAAAAGATGCGTACGCCGCATTCTTCAATTGAGACGAGCATTTTAAGCATATCTAAAATTTGTTTAATGTTAAAACATTTATTTAATTTTTTTGTAAATTCGTAACAATTTTTATCTATTCGAAATGTTATTTAACCTTAACAATAAATTTGAATAAATTCATTTAAGGCGATTAATTAATTTGACAAAAATAATTATTATGATTTATTAATAACGTTGAATAAATAACATAAATAAAATAAAATGAATAATAATAATAATAATAAGAAGAAGAAATATAGTATATATACAGTAACCCATAACCTTTTTTTTTTTAAAACAAAAGTTTTATTTCAAAGAAGTGCACATTTTGTCATTATTGAAGTTTAACAATGGAATTTCATTGAAACTGGGCAGTGGCGCCCCATGTCGAGTTAACCGGGATTGGCTATTTCGGCAAGATTTATGGTAGTTTGATCAGTTTTAGGTCAGATTTTTGGGTGACGAAAAAGGGAAAGTAGAGGTCGGCGTCATGACTAGTTTTTCCGATGGTTAGAAGGAGAGGGAGGAGGGACGGTGGTGATGGGGCTGCTGGTTGGTTCATGGCACGGTTGACGGTTTACTGGTGAAGCGTCGAGCAGTCGAAACCGGCTAGATCTGGATGGCTATGGCGTGATAGAAGTGGAAAAAAAGGAGAAGGGAGCGGCGTTGCAATGAATTCCGGCGAGCAATTTGCCGTTTTCAGTGATGGATGGATTGTTTAGTTGCCAAAGAGATAGAAATTCCGACGGATCTTCGTGACGGGGTCGGATCCGGTGAATTTGATGACGTTTCCGGTGAAACCTCGCCGAAAAATCTCAAACTCTTTGATTCTCCCTCTTTTCTTTGTCTCTTGATTTCACATTCTCTTTCTTTATCTGATTTTTTTATTTTTAGAGTATGTTAGATATATATTTTGTTCAGTGTATGTGAATGTGTGCATTGTAATTGTGTGTGAATGCCATTAATCAGTATGCACATATCAATGTGTATATCATGTTGTAAAGGAAAATGCAGTGTAATGAATATTTTTATTCAATTTTTGTCATTCACTGATAAGAAAAAAAAAATGATGCTTCACTATATAATTACTATATTTTTTCTTTACGATTGATAATAGGTACAATACGTAGTTAAAGAATGATAAACACCGAATTTAATGATTATACAAACAACATAGAATGCTACATCATAAATATTAATTAATCCATAAAATCACTGTATTGTGATTTAATTCACAACAAAACTTATAAAATAAAAATGCAGGATTGAATAAAAACCTGTGTGATGAATTTAAATTGAGTGATAAAGCAAGGAATCGTCACCAGAACTCGAACAAAACCTAATTTTCAACCTCGATCTTTCTTCTTTTTCTGTTTTTCTTTTGTTCTTCTTCTCCTTCTTTGTTTGATATTTTCTTTTCACTTTCTGATGTTTTCACTCTTTGTTTTCTGCCTTTGTTTTTTTGTTTTCTGATAGTGTAGATTGTACGTACTTTTCTCTGGGGATGGATAAGTTTCCTTAAATACAGGGATTGTTGGGGGGGGGGGGGAGGAGGGAATTGTTAGGAGAGAACAGTTATATCAGTTAGGGAAGAATTTTGAATTTTAAAAATAAAATTCTTTTCTTTTCTTATTTCTTTAAAATCAATTAATAATAATAAATAAACATAAATAATAAATAAATAAATAAGATAATATAATAATAATAAATAAAACTAATAAATAAAATAATAATAATAATAACTAATTAAGTTTTTATATTTAAGAAAACACAATAAAAATTTATAAATAGCCAAAATAAATATAATAAAATAGTACTAAAACTACTAATTTAATTTTTGTATTAGAAAAAAATAAAAATGAAAAATCTCAAAATTAACTTTATTTAGTTATTTACTTCTTAACTAAGAATTTATTAAAAAAAATAATAAGAGTTAAAATAATACCGGACCAAATATAAATGTTTAATACCAAAAAATATATATATTAAACCCGGGGAGGGTCAAAATCACTTGTCTACATTTTGCCCTTCTTTATTTGAAATCTCGAAGGGTTTTCATTCAAATAAGTAGACAAAGAGATGATTTTTGACCCTCCAATTATTCTAAAAGTAAAAATAAAATAAAGTAAAATAAAATAAAATAAAATAAAATAAAATAAAAGATGTGACCGAGTCCTGGTTTTGGACCTCCTACATATCCCGAGTTTAAGAGAATCAAGTCACATGTAGTTAGTTCAAAGGTAACATGGTGTGAGAATGAGTTAGATATCGAGTGAGATTCCATCGACTTTCCGGTTAACGACTTCTACTTTTACATCCAATGACTAATAAAAATCAAAAATGAAAAATACAAATGAAAATTACAATCTCTAGAATCTTGATTCTAATCTTCGTGACTTGAACTTGAAAATTCACCATATTCTTCAGGTAGTCTCCTGGCTTGCTTTTCCTTCGGCCTGTTCTTCAGGTGAATTCTTGGATTTAATTTTCTTCACCCTGTTTTTTACCCGGGCTCCTGGACTTTCATTTTTCTTCACCCTGTTCTTTAGGCGGGCTCCTGGACTTCCTTTTTTTTCTTCACCCTGTTCTTTAGGCGGGCTCCTGAACTTCCTTTTTTTCTTCACCCTGTTCTTTAGGCAGGCTCCTAGTCTTTCTTTTTTTCTTCACCCTATTCTTCAGGAGGGCTCCTGTACTTACAATTTCTTCATCCTGTTTTTCAGGCGGGTTCCTGGACTTATAATTTCTTCACCCTATTCTTCAGGTGGGCTCCTGTACTTACAATTTCTTCATCCTGTTCTTCAGGCGAGCTCCTGGACTTTCTTTTTTCTTCACCCTATTCTTCAGGCGGGCTCCTGGACTTACAATTTCTTCACCCTGTTCTTTAGGAGAGCTCCTGGACTTTCTTTTTCTTCACCCTATTCTTCAGGCGGGCTCCTGGACTTATAATTTCTTCACCCTGTTCTTCAGGCGGGCTCCTGGATATTTTTTTTCTTCACCCTATTCTTTAGGCGAGCTCCTGGACTTCCCTTTTTCTTCACCCTGTTCTTCAGGCGGGCTCCTGAATATTTTTTTTTCTTCACCCTATTCTTTAGGCGGGCTCCTAGACTTCCCTTTTTCTTCACCCTGTTCTTCAGGCGGGCTTCTGGATTTTCTTTTTCTTCATCTTATTCTTCAGGCGGGCTCCTGAGCATAAAATAAATTCCCATACTACACGCATAATTTTTATTTTTTTGCCCCAGTTTGTACATATTTGAGATTCAATATTATATGTTGTAATCATGACACTTGCATTGACAGAAGTATGAAATTGCATTCTTTATTTGAAAACTTTCTATCTCTGTTTAAAAAAAAACAAAGACAAATTGTGAGTTTTTAAAAATACGTGGTGGTTGGTTTGTGGTATTTGGCTCTTGAATTGACTGTTCTTTCACTTTCCATGCTCAACTCTTTTTCCATTCTTTGATTGATATCCATTGACTTGTCATACTTCTGACCCAAAATTCTAACTACTGATACTCTCAACTCAAAACATATTTCTCTTATATAATATCTTAAGATTTAATTTTCCATACACCTTTTACCTTTCAACGAGTCAAAAATTGTCAAATCATGATTATTCTGAGTATTTTATTATACTTTGAAATGTTGTCCTTGTGCATTGATCCTTTGTCTTGCTTTGTACCATTGAAGAAGTTGGTAGCAAGTTTGGAGTCCTTTCTCACTTGACCTGACGTGAATTTGACTCAAAAACACACAAAAAACAACAAAAATTTTCGTTTGATGATAAGGACACAAAAAATCAAAATAAAAATAAAAATAAAAAAAACAATAAGCATCTCTTTTTTAAAACAAAAAGAAAAACTTATCTGAATGTGGAAACCAATTCGGGTGATTATGACATGCATTTTGAATCAAACAACCAGATCTACCCACACTAATCATTACAACTTTTGTCCACTTATTGAACTTTAAATTAGGTCAATCTTGAACTTGTTCCTTCTGGATAACAAACCTCCTTCGGCTAGTGGCACCTCAATAGATTTTTGCCAATGAGCCTATCTTATTTTCATTTCTTTCTTAGCTCACAGTCGCCTTATAATGCCCAAAAGGTTTTTCACCAATAAAACTCTCTCATTTTCATTCACTTTTTCTTTTAAGTAAATACCCAAAATATAAATATCATGCACCCATAACATGTTTAGCCTTGACATTCTCAAAGATTGATCTGAAGGTCTTTATTTGGTTGTAACTTGACTTTTAGACTGGATTAGAAAGAAAGGTCGGCGTGAAGCTCAAAATTTACACAACATTGGGTAAGGCATACAACTTTTGGAATCGACTCTTTTTAAGAAAATAAACTTTTTCCCCAATTTCATTTTATTCTGGATAATTTAAATTTTCTTTTGGTTGGACCGAACCCCAGAGTAGGTTTGCCTACGTATCTTGTCATAGCAAGAATCAGGTCAAACGTAGTTCAAGAAAATTATTTTTTTACCTTTTTTTTGCCTTTCATTTATTTATTTTTTAATCGACCTTTGGTTCTCTTGTTTTTCTTTTCTTTGATTCTTTTTTTTTCAACTCTTTTTTTTAACTATTTGTTTTTCAACTATTTTTTTTTTTACTTTTTCAAATTTCTGACTTTCATTTGATTCCAAAAGAAGGGTACGAAGAAAGATAAAATCTCAAAAGGGGTAAGCAAAGGTTGATATATTATTCGGATAGTACAACAAAATGCCTTCATCATTTCAATCTTTTAAAATGTAAGTACAAAACATACATAACATAATTGTACATGAATATCATACATAATATCTTTTAACTGCATCAGCATTGACCAATATTCCTTCCATTTTGCCTTCTACATCAGTCAGATATAACGCACAATTAGGTAACACTTTCTCCACCATGAATGGTCCATGCCAATAAGGAGAAAATTTGTTTTTGGCTTCAATTTGATGGGGTAGGATGCGTCTTAGTACTAACTGACCAACTTCAAAATGTCTGTGACGCACCTTTTTATTATATGCTCGTGCCATTCTCTTCTGGTATAGTTGTCCATGACATACTGACGTCAATCTTTTTCCATCAATCAAGTTTAATTGCTCTAAACAAGTCTTGACCCATTGGTCATCATCGATTTCAGCTTTCACAACTACTCGAAGAGATGGAATCTCAATCTCTGCAGGTATAACTGCTTCAGTTCCGTACACTAACAAGTAAGGAGTTGTACCAATTGAAGTCCGAACTGTAGTACGATAACCCAACAAAGAAAAAGGTAACTTTTCATGCCATTCTCGGGAACCCTGCACCATTTTGCGGAGTATTTTATTTAAGTTCTTGTTGGCAACTTCTACAACCCCATTTGCCTTTGGGCGATAAGGAGTTGAATTTCGATGCATAATCTTAAATTGTTGACATACTTCTTGCATCAAATGACTGTTGAGATTTGCAGCATTATCCGTGATAATTATCTTTGGAATGCTAAATCGACAAATAATGTTGGAATGAATAAAATCAACTACCGCTTTCTTGGTCACTGACTTGAAAGTCACTGCTTCCACCTACTTCGTAAAATAAGCAATGGATACCAAGATGAACCTATGTCCATACGAGGCCTTCGTTTCAATTGGTCCAATTACGTCCATTCCCCAAGCTACAAAAGGCCATGGAGCAATCATTGTATGTAACTCAGATAGAGGGGAATGTATTAAGTCCCCGTGTACTTAACATTCATGACATTTACGAACGAAACTGATGGAATCTCGCTCCATGGTGAGCCAATAATAACCTGCTCGGAGTATTTTCTTTGCCAAAACATACCCACTCATGTGTGATCCACAAATCCCAGAATGTACTTCAGTCATAATTTTTAAAGTTTCTTTAGCATCTACACACCTCAAAAGTCCCAAATTAGGAGTCCTATTATACAAGATTCCTCCACTTAGGAAAAATCCACTAGACAAACGTCGAATAGTTCTCTTTTGGTTACCATCGGCATGTATAGGATATTTTCCAGTCTGAATATATTCTTTGATATCATGGAACCACGGCTCCCCATCAAGTTCTTCCTTAACCACATTGCAATATGTATGTTGATCATGAATCTATATATGTAAAGGTTCAATATAAGTTTTGTCGGAATGTTGAAGCATCGAAGATAAGGTCGCCAAAGTATCGCCAATCTCATTATAAGATCTGAGAATGTGTTTGAACTTTACTGATACAAATCGTTGACATGGATCTTGCAAACAATCTTGATATGGTAGGAGGTTTGAATCACGAGTCTCCCAATCTCCTTGGATTTTATGGACTAATAAATCTGAGTCTCCTAACACTAACAGTTCTTGGATTCCCATGTCAATAGCTAATCTCAAACCCAGAATGCAAGCTTCGTATTCTGCCATATTATTGGTACAATAGAATCGAAGTTGGGCTGTTATAGGATAATATTGTCCTGATTCAGAAATAAGAACTGCTCCTATCCCCACTCCTTTTACATTAGCAGCTCCATCAAAGAACAACTTCCATCCTGAATGACAATCGTCAGAAACAAACTCATCAACATACAATACCTCTTCATCTGGAAAATAAGTCTTCAATGGCTCATACTTCTCATCAATAGGATTTTCAGCCAAATGATCCGCTAAAGCTTGACCTTTCATTGCAGTTCGTGTCACATAGACAATATCAAACTCTATGAGCAACATCTGCTATTTCGCGAGTCTGCCTGTGGGCATAGGCTTCTGAAAAATATACTTTAAAGGATCCATACGAGAGATGAGATATGTAGTATAAGACGACAAGTAATGTTTTAGCTTTTGGGATACCCAAGTTAAGACGTAACATGTCTTCTCAAGAAGAGTGTACTTAGCCTCATAAGTGGTGTACTTTTTGCTAAGGTAGTATATAGCTTGTTCTTTTCTGCCTGTAGCATCATGTTGACCCAATACACAGCCGAAAGAATTGTCTAACATAGACATGTACAATATCAAGGGTCAGCCTGGCTCTGGAGGAACTAAAATAGGCGAATTTGACAAGTATCTCTTAATTCTGTCAAATGCCTCTTGACATTCTTCAGTCCATTCAACTTTAACATTCTTCTTCAACAACTTGAATATTGGCTCGCAGGTTGTCGTAAGTTGAACAATGAATCTACTGATATAATTCAACCTTCCAAGTAAGCTCATCACCTCCATTTTGTTTTTTGGTGGAGACAAATCTTGAATAACATTTATTTTTGAAGGATCTAACTCAATCCCGCGTTAACTGACTATAAACCCTAAGAGATTTCCTGACGGTACTCCAAATACACATTTCACTGGGTTAAGTTTGAGATCATATCTTTGAAGCCTTTTAAAGAATTTTCTGAGATCTTTGACATGGTCAGACTGCTCTTTTGACTTAATGATCATGTCGTCTACATAAACTTCATCTCTTTGTGCATCATGTCATGAAATATTTTGGTCATTGCCCTCATATAAGTTGCCCTAACATTCTTTAGTCTGAAAGGCATGACTCAATAACAATATGTCCCTCAAGACGTGATAAATGATGTCTTTTCTGCATCTTCTGGATCCATAATGATCTGGTGATACCCTGCATAACAATCCACAAAAGAAGAAAGATCATGTTTGGCGTAATTGTCCAACAAAATATGAATATTAGGAAGTGAAAAATTATCTTTCGGTCTCGCTTTATTTAGATCACGATAATCAACACACATCCGAACTTTAACGTCCTTCTTTGGAACAGGGACAATATTTGCCAACCAAGTAGGATACTGGGCCACTCGAATGACTTTAGCCTCAAGTTGCTTCGTGATTTCTTCTTTGATTTTTACACTCATGTCAGTTTTAAGCTTTCTTAGCTTTTGCTTGATAAGAGGGAAAACAGGATCAAGTGGAAACTTGTGAACTACCAAATTGGTGCTTAAATCGGGCATATCATCGTAAGACCACGCAAAGATGTCTTTATACTCAAGCAAAGCTTCAATTATAGATTTCTTTTATTGTGGTTGAGCATGTACACTTATCTTAGTCTCCCTAATATTTTCATGATCTCTTAAATTAATCACTTCAGTTTCTTCCAATTTGGGGTTTGACTTGTTCTCAAACTATTTGAAATCTTTGCTTATATCCTCAAATGCTTCTTCTTTATCATATTCAATTTCTTTATTCATTATTTCATAATTAGATTGGGTTTTTAAATCTAGTTGACAATTCTTCATGCATGTCATATCATTAGAACCAGTATAGAAAAAACTGTATGATAGAAAATAAATAAATAAATAAATATCAGATTCAAAATAAAATAAAAGGAGACTGCACTTTATTAAAAACAAAGCTAGAAAGAGTTTTAACCTAAAATACCAAGGTAAAGATCTGAATTACAATCCTAAAATTATTCAAATTACAGAAAGAAAAACAAGCTACCAAGACTAAAAGAAAAACAAACAAACTACCAAGACTCCTTCATAGTAGGGAGATGAGTGGCCTCCCAATTGTTAAGCTGGACATCAGGGCCGATAAACTGCACATCTGCATTGCTGGTACCTTTCCAAATTTCAACCATATCAGATTCAATAAACATATTCTGGAAAAGGCCAATTAATTCTGTATCATCATCATTCACTAACTCTGCAGAAGGTAACATATAGGACCCAACAACGTTGACTTTGATGAAGGATTCATGAAATGGAGGTATCGGCTTGGTAAGTGTCCATGACTCTTTCTTATGCTTTTTAGCCTTCTTTATATCTTCAGTAGTGGGCACGTATCCCAAACTAAAAGTACCAAGGTTCTCTTGGAGGTTTACTGGATGAATCCTGCCTTGCAAAAACATCCCTATACCTTTCCCTGGTTCGAAACCATGCTTCAACATTTCATTCACTACCATAACAAATGCAGAGGATAATTGTAGTCTTGCGATGAGATTCCCCTCGAGGATATGCTCAACAACCACTACCTCAGAAGTTTGATGAATCAATACTCCGTTTGCAGTATCTGCTTCGATGGAGGAAACATAGTAGTCTTTATACATGGATAAGTATCCTTCACCATGAACAACTATCTCTTGCCTATCACATTCGAATTTGATCATTTGATGCAACATTGATGCGACTGCTTTAGCCCTATGAATCCATGGCCTTCCCAATAACATATTATACGAAGCATTAATGTTCAGCACTTGGAAATTCATAGAAAAATCCACAGGACCGATTGTCAATATGAGTTCTATTTCACCAATGGCATCAGTTTTTGATCCGTCAAAACCTTTGACGCATACATTGTTAGTTTGGATTCTTTCTACATTAACATTCAACTTTTGCAAAGTTGACAAAAGACAAATGTTAGCGCCTGATCCTCCATCAATTAACACTCGAGTGACAATGAAATGGTCATATTTCACAGTAATGTAGAGACCCTTATTATGTCCAGTACCTTTCACATGCAATTCATCGTATGAGAAATTAATCTTATTTGCTTCAAGGATCCTTTCAACAACTTTTTCCAGCTGATTCACTTTAATCTCACTGGGAACACATGCTTCGTTAAGAATCTTCATTATAGCCTTGCAGTGTTCTTTTGAATGTATTAATAAAGACAACAAAGAAATCTGTGCTGGTGTCTTCTTCAACTATTCTACAACAAAATATTCTGGCAATTTCATTTTCTTTATGAATTCTTCAGCTTCTTCATCAGTAACAGGCTTCTTGACTGTCATTCGTTCTTCATTGTCTTGTTTATTCTTTCTTAACTCTACTGAGGCATAACATCTTCCAGATCGAGTCAATCCCCCTACTTCGTCCACATCTTCAATTACTTCTTTCTCCTTGTGCATCACCACAACACGATCATAATTCCAAGGACCTGCCTTAGTATTAACCATAGACAACTGTGACACTGGTTTAATAACAATGGGAGCTATAGGATCTCCTTTTATGATTAAAAGAGGTTTAGGGGACCTTCCAGGAACAATGAGTTTTGGCTTTACTTGACTTGACCTATCATTTTCTGAAATCTCTTTCTCCATCATCAAGGGAACATTCGATGATTCGGGTTTTATTATCACCATCTCTGCTTCTGTAGTTTTTTTTTTCAAATCTACAACATTTGCTGATTTTCTGAATCAATTTTAATTTTAATGATTGGCTTGAAGGATATTACAGCATCTTTACCACCGGGTATTACTTCGAGCATGTTTGCTTCAATATAATCTGGCAGCAGATTTTGATTGACATTTGGAGCGTCAGGACTTTGTACCATGATTTGTTGGGTGTCAATCAACTCTTGAATGGCTCTTTTCAGCTTTCAACATTTCTCTGTGTCATGCCCTGGGGTATCAGAATAGTATTCGCATCTTCTAGAATAATCCAAGTTCTTCGAAAGAGGATTAGAGATCCTTCTCTTAATTGGGTTTAACAAATTCATTTTACTCAGCCTATGAAATATATTGGTGTAAGATATTCTAATATGAGTGAAATTATCTTTGCCCACGTTACCCCTTTTGTAGTCTGCTCTAGGTCTAAAAGTAGACCTAGGAGGGCCTCTTTGAATTTGCGAGACTGATGGATGATTTTGGATGGCTGGTGCACGCCATTGCGAGTATGAAGGAGCCCGAACATATGGTTGTGCATTGTAAATAGGATATTGGGGGAATGAAATGTAATATAATGGATTTTGTGCATATGGTTAACGCGCACCTCTCCAATGTTGTCGTGGACCTGGCATGACAATTGCTACATCATCTTTTCTTTTATTTTCTTCCCCCCAAAACTTCCTGCACCACTTTGAATTGTCTGTGTTGTTGCTTTCAGAGTGGCCTGGCTGATAATCTTTCCTGACTTTATTACATTCTCTACCATCTCTCCAACTTTAGTAACTTCAGCAAATGTGCTTCCAACAGTAGAAAGTAAGTGATGGAAATAATCGGGTTCTTGTTCTTGCAGAAAGATATCGATCATTTCAGATTCCTTTATCGATGGTCTGACTCTTGAAGCCTGCTCTCTCCATCTGATAGCATATTCTCAAAAACTTTCAGTCATCTTTTTTCTCATGTTAGCAAGTGTAGTGCAATCTGGCACTATTTCAATGTTATATTAAAATTGCTGAACGAAATCTCGAGCCATGTCATCCCACACGTGCCAAGGGGAAATGTGTTGGTCAATAAACCATTCAGAAGCTATTCTTGTCAGGCTCTCTCCAAAGTAAGCCATCAATAGTTCTTCTTTTCCTCCTGCTCCCCTTAATTGATTGCAAAACTTCATCAAATGAGCTACAAGATCGCCATGACCTTTGTATTTGTCAAACCTTAGCATTTTGAACCCTAGCGGCAAATGGACGTCTGGAAACATACATAAATCTTTGTATGAAACACTTTTTGGTCCACCTAATCCTTGCATATTTCTCATACTCTGCTCTAAGCTTCTTACTTTCCTAGCCATTTTCTCTTGTTTCTCATTTTTAACAATCTTCTCAATCATGATTGGAGAATCGTGTTGATAAGCATGATAATGTGGATTTTGGGATTTGAAAGTTATTTCAGGAGGATATAACAAATCATGACTTGGCTCTCCCATATTCTTTGGTACTGTCAGTTGAGTACCCGCAGTAGCTGGTGCTATAAAAGTAAAAAGCAGATTATTTGTGACAGTCGGATTTGGTGGGCGCATGGTAGAAGTACTAGCAACACCAGACATATTAGCAAATGGGCCGAATCCTGGTGGGTAAAATGGATAACTAGTTTGAGTTGGAGCAGGATTTGGATCATTCGAAGTCGAAAGTCCAAGGATTGAAGAAGGCGAGGCTTGTTCATTCAACCAAGCTTGGTACATCTCTGCCATCTATTATTTCAATAACTTAAGTTCTTCAATTGATGTTACTTCTTGCGAAATCAACTGATTTTGATCTTCTTCACTGTCAGACCCTATACCTTCTCTGCGGGTCATTTTTCTTTTTCCCTTATATCTGGTGTTGTACGGATGTGATGCTAGTTTAAACCATAAACCACAAACCAACCACCAATTACTTTATCTTTCTGTTATCAAGTAGCAAACAAGTAAGTGTTATATATTCAACACATTATAATTCCACGTTGTGTGTCATGCTTCTATATGAATTTTCCAACCTATCATGGAAGGCATTGTGTTTCATCCCGGCTTTTCTAGGCATACTTTTCAAAATTTATGATCAAATCTTTTGGAGAGTTGCCTACGTATCATGCCAGGACATGAATCAGATCTTGCGTAGTTCGGGAGGAATTTAACAAAATGATTGTTTTGTCTTTGTTTTATTGAAGAAAATAAAGTAAGTGAAGTAAAACATATGTAATATATATAGAAATAAACATTCAAATTCATTACATTCTATAATATAAATACGACAAAATAATTGACCCAACTCCTAAGATAAAACCTACTAACTGACATCTGAAAACTAAAAGACATAACATCTAAACAAGAAGTTTTATAAAATGAAAATGAAAAACTATGATCAAGAAAACAACTATCCATTCAAGGAGACTTCGGCTTGATATGTCCTCCCAAACCCAAGTATATGTCCTCCAATGAAGTAGTGAGACACTATGCAAAAGCTGGTACTTGCGCCAAAAAGTCTTCACGATCCAACTGCTGATAATCCAAACCTATTCTGGCAGTATCCTGTGCTACACAATGGACCTTCCCTCGAAGAAAACTGAAGGACTGATCCCATTCATGGGCCTGTCGATCTCGGAAATCAACTATCTCTCTTGGACGCTGTTTACGAGCAGAAGCAACCTTCAACTGTTCTCGCAATATTCTCCTTTCACGGATCCACTGAGACCTCTCTCGGTCAAATTCTTCTTGCATGTTCTTTTCAACTTCTTGCAGTTGCTGTCGGCGAGATGCGACACGTTCTGTAATGTGTGACCCCTAGTGGTAGCCAGTTTGATTTGTCCCCGAAGTGCAACCTCAATATCGGCTGATTTATCTTTCTCTTCAGCAAATTCCCTTTGTTGTTCATCTATTTTTGCCCTGGCATGCTCTAATTTTGCTCTCAAAGCTTGGTTGGCCTCATGATGTTCTCGCATGGCTCTCTCAATCCCTATCCTGATTGCAGCTTCCTGATCTATAGGTCTCCTAACTGATCTTTCTGGTCTGACTGGCGGACTCGACTGTTCTTCAAACTATTCACGGTAATCTGGGTGCACTTCTCCTTTCTCATGCTCTATGATCATTGTTTCAATCTTCATGATACGGCAACCCTCCCAAATCTGTTGGGCCAATTCCTCCAAAAGTGGGATCTCTATTCTGACATCAAATACAAACTCGGTCATATTTTCCGTTATGGGAATTATTTAACGTCTTCCTAGATGACGTAGAACTCTCAATGGAACATACGGTTGAACAACCCTAATACCCATTAATAACAAGAACAGCCGAATGACAGAACTATGTATGACTTGCCTCCATGGGAACCAATGGAGATTCCAAGTGATTTTATCTGCTGTCAGAGAACGAAAAAGCTTATCCCAATCGATAACTCCTTTGGGCATTTATATTTTCCTAACCTCTCTTCGTAATCTTTGATGCGATTGAATCTTTTGAGATTAAATCTTGTCATTGTAGGACGTCGGTAAAGATGCTCCACAATCCATATCTATAACAAGATATTACATTCCTAAAAAAAACTCTTTCCTTTCTGACAAACGGTCCAAGCACGGTAGATATCCGCCAAGATCATTGGTACCATAGTGTAATCTTTCTTAATCAGTATATGTACCACTCCAGCTAAACGAATATTAATTTTTGCTTCTCTCCTCGGAAAAACCATAGTGCCTAAAAAGGCTACCATAAATGCAAGTCGTCTGTGAACTTTCCAAGCCTCAAAACTTCCTTTATTACAAAGTTGTTTACCGTAATTTTCAAACCCCTCTTGTCTTCCATATCTATCATACAAAAACTGCAAGGAAACCCAACCTTTTTTCATTGATTCTTCTTTTGAGTTTCGTATGTTCATGAGCTTGTAGAATCTGTTTATCGAAATAAATCTTGGGGCTATAAGTTTCTTCCGATGCATATCCCCATATCCAACATAGGTCGCAATCTCCTCTAAAGTCGGAGTCAACTCAAAATTCGAAAAGCGAAACACATTGTTCTTCGGGTCCTAAAAGGTTAGTAATGCATCAATCACCTCCCTATTAGGCTTGATTGGCATAATACTCATAAAAAAACTCAAATACTTATATATCTGGTCATAATCGAATGTATCAATTTTGTTCCACTACAACCAAAGCTGCAAAGGGGTACAATCCACTACCTAAAACGGTTAACTCTCATCCCTCTTTCTCTTTGGACGCTTTCCACGAACCGAAGGAGTCATTTTATGCCTATTGACAAGGACATGAAATTAATAAATGTCTAGACATAGGCAGGACTTAATTCATTAATTTTTGAAAAGAATTTTTAACTTGACTCGTGAGAACTAGTGCGACCATTAAATTAGGGCCTAGATGTAAAGAACGATTTTATTAAAAATCAAAGTGAGAGAAAAATGAATGATAATATTTTTAGGAAAAATACTTATTTAAGTTGACTCTATCAAAAATTTTACAATAACAGAGCTCTAGAGAATTTTAACTATATGTTTGGAGACAATACCCCCTAAGTACATTTAAAAAGAACAAAAAATAAAATAAAATAAAATGATTTAGAAATAAAGAAAATAAGAATGATTGTTTTATGTATGAAGTTGTATAAAAATTTCAGCCTCACGACCCCTAAAGGTTCAAGACTGTTAAAATATATGTTTACATATTTTATTATTTTACAAAAATTCAGCTCATGACCCCTAAAGGTTCAGGCTATTATGATTTTTATGTTAAAATTAATTTTGAAAATAAAAATAAAAAGTAAAATAAAGATAATAATATTCATGAAAATAATCATTTTCTCTTCTTCTTATTATTTTTATTATTTTTTTCAAAAGTATCCTTCAATAATTTGTGAATAAATATATTATTATTATTATTATTATTATTTTCAAATCCTGGGTCGTATCCCGGATAGAACTTCCTACGTATCCCACTAAAAAGTGAGAATCAAACCCTCGTAGTTCATGAAAACTCTAAAAGTATGTTATTCTATATCTAAAATTTTCCTTTCTTTTTTTTTTAAATAAAATTTTTCTTTGAAAAATAGTTCACTAAATTTGAGGATAATATAATCTTTTGTATTTTAAAGTTGCCTAAAAGCCGGTCAACAGTAAAATAAGTCTTCCCAATAAATGTCAAAGAGCACGTAGGATGCACATGTTGGTCTTTATAAAATAGGTCACCTATCCTAGACAGACCCGACCCCTCTGCCGAGTCTCGCTAAGTCAAATGCATATGATGCAAATAAAGAGGAACCTAATAGGGATAACCAGATTATGAGTTTTCAGTTCTTCTAAGTTTAGGCCTAATAGGGATAGGTGTCTAGACTGGCTTATCCGAGCGGACACTCGAGCCGGGAAGGGATAACTTGGTCGATAGCAGGGCAACATCGCCTTTGTTGCCGATCCAAATCCCGCCTAACATGTGTGACTATATCCTTCACCAGGTTCCTTGGCACTCTGATGATAGGCGGATTTACACGCCTATATCAATATATTTTGCCCATATTTTAGCCTAGTTTTGAGAACAAATTATATATTTCATGAACTTTTAGTCCTTTTTCCCGTAAATGAGCTAACGAACATGACTAGAAAAGTTTCAGGTATAAATGATGCAAAATACAACATTTTATGGCTAAGTTGATGCAAAAGAAAGCTCACGAACAAGTATCAGGTATAAATGATGCTAACATGAACATTTTTTTTAAGTCTCAGGTACAATGGCACCCAAAGCAAGACCACTTCACAAAAAGGCAAGAAAAGAGGCCGAAAAGAGCAAGGAGAACCCTCCTCGCTGCAAATACCTCGACTCACTCTTGGAATTAAGTGGGATACTTATGAGGAACTTCAGAGAATGACGACTCTGATGATGATTCCGATGCAAAGGGTATGACCCCCGACATTGAGGACGAGTCCGACTGACCAGGTTCTTCGTATTTATTCTCCACTGAGGACAGTGTCCCGACTAAGTGTGGGGTGGTGGTATTGCATGCTATACTTTTCTACTCGCATCTATGTTTGTTTGCTTTGTTGTTGTTTCATTTTTTTAGTAGTAAATTTTTTCTAGCTTCGCATGAAATTATTTTGATAGGCAGCATGAGATTATAACAAGAGTATGTGCTACAATTGTGACTATTGAGACGTTTAGGCTCTAGTTGTGACTCATTATGTGATATTGTGATTCAATTCCTTCACTTGTTGGGTCGAGAGTCTATACTACTCCCAATCAAGTCGACCATGTGCCTTGTGTGTGTGAGATAATCGTATATTCTATGATTGTGGCTGATGCTAGAACTTGCCTGGTATGTATGCAAAGTGAAAATAAGGAGTGTAAGTTTAGGATATGATTTAGGCATTTCTTTGGCAACCTATACATGTTTACCTTCAGTTTTACCTACCCATGGACATCATCCTAGTTAACCCCTTTTGAGCCTTTAGCCTATTTTCTTTGACAACCTTGTATGTAAGCCTAATCCATTTCTTTCAAGACCGTAATTTGATCCAAACTCCTAAGTGCTTTAAAGTGAAAAAGTCATGTGACAACATAAGAGGAAATTGGGTGAGTATGATGCTATAAATTGTAATGGTGCTTGAATGTGTTATGAAAAAGAAAGTGCTATCATAAGAGGTATGTTGTGAAAAGAAAAAGGAAAAGAAAGATGAAAAGCGAGTTGTGCTTAAAAGTAAAAAACAAAAGAGGAGAAAAAGGGTGGTAGAAGAAAAGAAAGATGAAAGGTTTTGTGAAAGAAAAAGTGTTAATGATACAATGTGATGTATTAAGCACTTAGGAACATAGTCACTATTCTTGGCCAAAATAGTCCTACCCGTCCCTTAGCCTACATTACAACCATCAAAAGACCTACTTGATCCTAATCTTAACATTCCAACATTTAGTAGAGTATTACATTAAGGGCAAGCCTATGGTCATCAGTCGCTACATATGAATTCTTTGTGAGAGTGAGAGCAAGGACATTTTGATACCCATGTTTGAAAAATATGCTATATTTGTGAGTGATTATGGGTACTATATGGTGAGACACACATGGTTGATGAGTTTTGGATATTTGTATATGATTCTATGCACTTTAACGTTTGCATGCGAGTTGATCACCATCACGAGTCTATACTTGAGGTTAAACTGTTTCTACTTAGAATCGGAAAGCTACTCTTTGTTGATAATTGTTGTGCTTGTCTTGAAGAATGTTTTGTGTTGTTGCTGTAAAAACCCTAAGTTGATGTTTAGAAGGACATGATATGTTGTTCGAGGACGAACAAAGCTCTAAGTGTGGGGTGTTGATGATAGGCGGATTTACACGCCTATATCAATATATTTTGCCCATATTTTAGCCTAGTTTTGAGAACAAATTATATATTTCATGCACTTTTAGTCCTTTTTCCCGTAAATGAGCTAACGAACATGACTAGGAAAGTTTCAGGTATAAATGATGCAAAATACAGCATTTTATGGCTAACTTGACGCAAAAGAAAGCTCACGAACGAAGGAGAAGGAAGTGGGACGCCTAAAGGACCAAAACTGCTGCATGGAAAATCTGTCTCGGGCTAAAACAACAATTCTGAAGACTTTGGGGACTTACAGACACAAAGCTGGATTTTGATAATGATACATTAACCTAGTACAATTAGGTTATGTATTTCATTATTTTATGTGGATTATGATAATGTTACCTTAACCTAGTACATTTGGGTTAAGGATTTCATTAGTCTAGTAGGATTTGGTTATTTATTTCATTAGCTTAGTAGGAGTAGGATATGGGTATTATAAATACCCTATCATGCTAGAGATTTAGAATAAGGAGGGAGGAAGGAGGGAGAACACAATACTTCCTTCCATCCCTCACATCTTCTATCATCTTCTTAACTTCTAATCTTCTTAACTTCTCGTCTTACAATTCAATTCTATTACTCTACAATTCTTCTAATCTTTCCATTAATTCTATTTTTCTTCTTCTACTCTTCTATTCTTAAATTCCACAACAAGAGAATCGTTACTTGCTAAGGAATCACGCCTCACGCCTATCACTTGATCTACACGCCATTACTCAATATCGTGATATAATAACAATGTCAATCGTGATTTCCTTCGCATTCATGGGTAACTAAACTTCTCTGTTGGGGTTATGGAAGCCGAATGAGTTACTATCTATTGCTGTGAGTTTGTGAGTTCGAGGCACGTATATTGCTTATATCATTATTCTCTTCATCTTAATCTACATTCTTTGCGGTTGCAAATGCAAGAATACGCCAGTCTAACATTTAACTTGTTCGAGAGAAAAGTTATTTGTCTGGAAAAGAGATAATGTCAAGGTAGTAGGACACCCTTTCCTATTAAAAAGCTAGTGCCGTAACTGGACTAACCTCTTGGAGAATTCGTACCTTTAGACACGCTTTAAGCTCGAGAGAGTTAAAGTGAAATAGTCCTTGTTTAGGTCGAGAGACGCTTGGATTTACCATCGACTACAATCCTCTATAAGCAATTGCATGTCAGAATTCTACACACTCATAGCCAATAGAGACGTATACCTCAGAAGGTGGACATAACCCCAACGCTTCAATTCTCATTGTTTGCAACCAACGTAACAATCTCTCTCTTTTTACTTTATTATTTTCAGCTTTTGTTTACATTACTTGCAAAACAAGAATCCCCCCTTCTTACGAGACTTGCACCAAAAGTTTAGTAATTTTACTTACTTGTTGGCCAAGGTATTCCCTGTGGGATCGACACCCAACCCAGGTTGGGTTCTATATTTGCTAACGACCGCTTTACACTCAAACAAGAGCTGTAGATTGAGCGTTATCAAAAATTGGCGCCGTTGCCGGGGAATACAAGTGTCAATTAAGTTCGTAATAATTACTAGACCCTTTGGTCAATGATTCTCGTACTTTTACTTTTAGTTTTTGTTTACTGCAGGTTTTTATTCAGTGCATGCCCCATACCCGAAGTTCTGGTCAACCGTTATTACCTATCAATCCTGATCCACAACGTATTCGCAGAATGGAGGCACAACACGCAATTGAAAGGATGGCTGCTCAACAGGAATAGGCGAGACTAGCTGCACTAGCCGCAGCTCAAGTGCATCAACAGAATATTGATAACCCTGGGCGAGCAACAAATCCTGACGATGAAGATCTAGGTGATGACAAGCTACTAAACCCTAGGCATGCCGCTGAGATCGCAACACCTGCCAACAGAAGAGATCGTCAAGCTAGGTTTAGGCCTGAACGCCAAGCTATGCAGCCAGCTTTCGACGATGATGATGATGATCTTGATGGAGCCGGAGCCACAAGAGCCATTATTCTTCCACCATTGGCACCCGGAGCCAAGTTCAACATCACAAGCACCATGATTCAGTTATTGCAACTCAAGGGATTATTTGGTGGACTAGCAGGCGATGATCCGAATATGTATCTCATCAACTTTATTTCTACATGCAAGTCGTTTGACAATCCTGGAGTTGGTCAGAATGCAATTCGATTACGCTTATTTCCATTGTCTCTGTCTGGAGAGGCAACTCTATGGTTGAATGGGCTGACTCCTGATTCTATTACAAATTGGAGGCAATTGAGAGACGCTTTCCTCGAAAGATTCTTTCCGCCATCCAAAAGAGCACAATTGAGAGATGAAATCAGTAACTTTCGTCAGCTTCCAACTGAAGCCCTTTATGAAACATGGGAGAGGTTCAAGACGAAGCTAATGAGGTGCCCAAACCATCACATGACTAATGTTCACCTAATGGAGATACTTTACAGAGCCTTGAATTCAATAACTAAACCAGTGGTGGATAATGCGGCTGGAGGATCATTCATGGACCTCACCTTTGGTCAAGCAAGCAATATGCTAGATCGTATGACGAAGCAAAGTAGAGCTTGGCATACCAGGGATTCTGAGGTAGCAAGCTCCACTTTATCTATTGGTCTGACCACAGAGCAGAGGCGTAGACAAGAGGAACATGACCAATATATGGCGCACATGAGAACACAAGTGGATCTTCTTACAAAGCATCTATTATCAGGGAAGACCGAAAAAGTCAAAGCCATTGTAGCACATGGAAGAAACGAAGCTGATACGGAAGAAGAAGCCAACTACTTGAACAATCAGGGGGGTTTCCGTGGGAATACCCAAGGAAACCAAGGTCGGAACTGTTATGATAAATATGGAAGCAAAGACCAAGGTAGTTGGAAGAACAAGAATGACAGTAGTGGTGTGTATGTTCCCCCTGGAAGACGTGACACCACCACATCTAATTCTGGAAGTATGGAAGACATGATGGCTAAATTATTGAAAGGAGTGGAAGTAACGAGCGCGGGAGTTACTGAGGTAATTAATGATTTGTCCTCCATGAAACAACTAGTTGATTCTCATTCCACTTCAATCAAGCAAATAGAGCAGCAATTGAGCCAACTTTCAGCAACACTCAATCAAAGGAAGGCTGGCACTTTACCTAGCGATACTGTGCAAAACCCAAGGAATGATGGGTCATGCATGGCCATCACTACCAGAAGTGGTAAGGTGCTGGAAACTTCAGAAAAAGGCAAGCAAGTGGCTGACGAAGAGGCGGAAATTGATGATAAGGCGAAAGGGGAAGATGCCGCAGCAACCGATCCTAATGTCCTTAACGTCACTCCTAACGACGTGCAGCCTGAAAAAGCTGGAAAACGGAAGCAAGAGGAGAAGAAAATTGTGGAGAGAACACTTCCATACCCACCACCACCTTTTCCCCAAAGATTGAAGAAGGTGGCGGATGATACAAAGTTCAGCAAATTTATGAATATGTTAAAGCAGCTGACCATTAATGTTCCATTAGTGGAGGCACTTGAAAAAATGCCTGGGTATGCAAAATTTATGAAGGACCTGTTGACAAAGAAGCGGGCAGCAAGTTATGAGCCGACAGATAATATTCATCATTGCAGTGCAATTGCCACAAGGTCCTTAGTACAGAAGAAGGCAGACCCTGGTGTTTTCACTATTCCTTGCACGGTTGGATCTATGAATTTTGCTAAGGCATTGTGCGATTTGGGAGCTAGCATCAATTTGATGCCACTATCTGTCTACAGAAAGTTGGGGTTAGGCGATCCGACACCTACCAATATGAGGCTCGTGATGGCTGATAGGTCGGTAAAACGACCTGTGGGTATCTTGAATGATGTGTTGGTAAAGGTTTCTTCCTTCATCTTTCCTGCAGACTTTGTGATTTTGGATTGCGAGGTGGATTCTGAAGTTCCCATAATCTTGGGACGTCCTTTCCTTGCAACAGGAAGTGTGCTTATTGACATGAGAGATAATGAGCTTTTATTTCGAATGAATGACGAAGTGATTCGTTTTGATTTGTGCAAAGCGATGAAGCAGCCAAAAGATATGGATGTGTTCTCTGTAGATGATGTTCATTATGAAGATAAGAAAGCATTATCTGTAGAGAAACAGCTTACTGTTGAGCCATTGTCTGCTGCGCTGCTGAAGGTTGAGCATGAGGACGATGAAGATTATGAAGAACTTATGGGTGCTCTAACAGAAATAGAGTCCTATTCCCATACTCCTAAGAAACCGAACCGTGATCTTAAGAATCAACCTTCACCTACAGCGAAGACTTCCCTTGAAGAGCCACCAATGCTAGAATCGAAAGAGCTCCCCGATTATCTAAGGTATGTGTTCTTGGAAAGTATAAAGATACTTCCGGTGAGTGCGGATGATTTAAGTAAACAGCACGTAGAGGCTCTCATCTCTGCTCTGAAGAGATACAAGAGAGCTATGGGTTGGACTATTGATGATATAATTGGTGAAGAAGATCGCATGCCCACAGGTAAGCCTCATTGTCGTCTAAATCCTTTCAGAAAACGATCCACCATTTACCTCGACGAAGTCTGAGTACTCGAGGTAACTATGTCGTGCCGCGACAATAAATCAAGCGCTAGTTGGGAGGCAACCCATCATTTATCATTTATCATTTTTCATTTTTCATTTCGCTCTAGTACTTGTTTTGATTTTGATAAATGAAAAATCCAAAAATAAGAGTCGTGCCACGACCAAAACTAAGGCGCTTGGTGGGAGGCAACCCATCGTACTAATCATTTTCATTTGTTTGAGCGAATATAGGTGCAAGAAGTAGTCAACGAGGAGATTGATTTCAATTGACGATTTGGACGCATTGTTTGGTAAAGTTGGTAAGTTAGGAAGGGTGATGCATAAGGCTATGGATTGAGCCTTTCTCACGCCAAAATAGGCTTCGAGGAAGGCTAGGCCTTGGTAAAACTAGGCCACGAATGATGCACAACCTATCCTATAGCCTAAGGTCTCGTAATCTAGTGTGTTATACACTATGCACCGCCTATTCCTAGGTATGCTTTTGACTATGCGCCGCCTATGCTATGGCATTTGGTCTCAGTATCTCATATGCCATAGACTATGCGGCGCATATGTCTCATTATGCCATAGACAATGCGCCGCATATGTCTCATTATGCCATAGACAATGCACCGCATATGTCTACAAATACCATAGACTATGCGGCGCATATTTCCCATTATGCCATAGACAATGCACCGCATATGTAGCATTTTTGTCTCCAAAACCGATTGTAAATGGGTCAAAACCCGACCCATTCTCTTCCTATATAAAGGAGACTTAGTGTTGAAACACAAACACATTGAAAACTTGACCTAGGCGCCGCATATACTCTCCAAATCATCTCAAAACTTTTCTTTTTGCTCTCCCACTTCACAAGAACATCTCCAAAGGCTTCAATCACGTAAGTACTCTCTTGTTCTTCATCTATTTTTCGTAAGTGCTACGTTGCTATGTATATTATGAATTGCTACATCTTGAAGAAATATTGGTGATGTTAATGTGTTTGAATTGTTGATACAAAACCAAGAGAGTGAACATGAACGTTAGGATACTCTTAACTTGTTTCCAACTAGAAATTGATTTTGATGCATTGTTATACTACTTTCGGAATTGCTATAGTCATGAACATTGCATGCTCTTGTCACTTGAATACTTACATGTTGGGATGTCTCGCTCATCGGAATAAGACTTATAGTTGCCTACCGACATAGGAGATTGTGATTATTGATAGAAACTATACCATGATGTAATCCCTATGAAGAAGTCTTCATATACCTAACATGAAAGTATTTCAAAGATTGCAAGAAGTGTTACATATCTGAATTTCTTGTTGGAATATAGCCTCTAAAACGTATGTCGATGAAGTCTGAGTAATCGACCACTTTCACTTCACTAGTCTGTACCAACAAACTAAGTGTGGGGTGGTGCCACTACTGCTTGTTTATAGATTGTATCCATCGAGATGATGCTAACATGAACATTTTTTTAAGTCTCAGGTACAATGGCACCCAAAGCAAGACCACTTCACAAAAAGGCAAGAAAAGAGGCCGAAAAGAGCAAGGAGAACCCTCCTCGCTGCAAATACCTCGACTCACTCTTGGAATTAAGTGGGATACTTATGAGGAACTTCTGAGAATGACGACTCTGATGATGATTCCGATGCAAAGGGTATGACCCCCGACATTGAGGACGAGTCCGACTGACCAGGTTCTTCGTATTTATTCTCCACTGAGGACAATGTCCCGACTAAGTGTGGGGTGGTGGTATTGCATGCTATACTTCTCTACTCGCATCTATGTTTGTTTGCTTTGTTGTTGTTTCATTTTTTTAGTAGTAAATTTTTTCTAGCTTCGCATGAAATTATTTTGATAGGCAGCATGAGATTATAACAAGAGTATGTGCTACAATTGTGACTATTGAGACGTTTAGGCTCTAGTTGTGACTCATTATGTGATATTGTGATTCAATTCCTTCACTTGTTGGGTCGAGAGTCTATACTACTCCCAATCAAGTCGACCATGTGCCTTGTGTGTGTGAGATAATCGTATATTCTATGATTGTGGCTGATGCTAGAACTTGCCTGGTATGTATGCAAAGCGAAAATAAGGAGTGTAAGTTTAGGATATGATTTAGGCATTTCTTTGGAAACCTATACATGTTTACCTTTAGTTTTACCTACCCATGGACATCATCCTAGTTAACCCCTTTTGAGCCTTTAGCCTATTTTCTTTGACAACCTTGTATGTAAGCCTAATCCATTTCTTTCAAGACCGTAATTTGATCCAAACTCCTAAGTGCTTTAAAGTGAAAAAGTTATGTGACAACATAAGAGGAAATTGGGTGAGTATGATGCTATAAATTGTAATGGTGCTTGAATGTGTTATGAAAAAGAAAGTGCTATCATAAGAGGTATGTTGTGAAAAGAAAAAGGAAAAGAAAGCTGAAAAGCGAGTTGTGCTTAAAAGTAAAAAACAAAAGAGGAGAAAAAGGGTGGTAGAAGAAAAGAAAGAAGAAAGGTTGTGTGAAATAAAAAGTGTTAAGGATACAATGTGATGTATTAAGCGCTTAGGAACATGGTCACTATTCTTGGCCAAAATAGTCCTACCCGTCCCTTAGCCTACATTACAACCATCAAAAGACCTACTTGATCCTAATCTTAACATTCCAACATTTAGTAGAGTATTACATTAAGGGCAAGCCTATGGTCATCAATCGCTACATATGAATTCTTTGTGAGAGTGAGAGCAAGGACATTTTGATACCCATGTTTGAAAAATATGCTATATTTGTGAGTGATTATGGGTACTATATGGTGAGACACACATGGTTGATGAGTTTTGGATAGTTGTATATGATTCTATGCACTTTAACATTTGCATGCGAGTTGATCACCATCACGAGTCTATACTTGAGGTTAAACTGTTTCTACTTAGAATCGGAAAGCTACTCTTTGTTGATAATTGTTGTGCTTGTCTTGAAGAATGTTTTGTGTTGTTGCTGTAAAAACCCTAAGTTGATGTTTAGAAGGACATGATATGTTGTTCGAGGACGAACAAAGCTCTAAGTGTGGGGTGTTGATGATAGGCGGATTTACACGCCTATATCAATATATTTTGCCCATATTTTAGCCTAGTTTTGAGAACAAATTATATATTTCATGCATTTTTAGTCCTTTTTCCCGTAAATGAGCTAACGAACATGACTAGGAAAGTTTCAGGTATAAATGATGCAAAATACAGCATTTTATGGCTAACTTGACGCAAAAGAAAGCTCACGAACGAAGGAGAAGGAAGTGGGACGCCTAAAGGACCAAAACTGCTGCATGGAAAATCTATCCCGGGCTAAAACAACAATTCTGAAGACTTTGGGGACTTACAGACACAAAGTTGGATTTTGACAATGATACATTAACCTAGTACAATTAGGTTATGTATTTCATTATTTTATGTGGATTATGATAATGTTACCTTAACCTAGTACATTTGGGTTAAGGATTTCATTAGTCTAGTAGGATTTGGTTATTTATTTCATTAGCTTAGTAGGAGTAGGATATGGGTATTATAAATACCCTATCATGCTAGAGATTTAGAATAAGGAGGGAGGAAGGAGGGAGAACACAATACTTCCTTCCATCCCTCACATCTTCTATCATCTTCTTAACTTCTAATCTTCTTAACTTCTCGTCTTACAATTCAATTCTATTACTTTACAATTCTTCTAATCTTTCCATTAATTCTATTTTTCTTCTTCTACTCTTCTATTCTTAAATTCCACAACAAGAGAATCGTTACTTGCTAAGGAATCACGCCTCACGCCTATCACTTGATCTACACGCCATTACTCAATATCGTGATATAATAACAATGTCAATCGTGATTTCCTTCGCATTCATGGGTAACTAAACTTCTCTGTTGGGGTTATAGAAGCCGAATGAGTTACTATCTATTGCTGTGAGTTTGTGAGTTCGAGGTACGTATATTGCTTATATCATTATTCTCTTCATCTTAATCTACATTCTTTGCGGTTGCAAACGCAAGAATACGCCAGTCTAACATTTAACTTGTTCGAGAGAAAAGTTATTTGTCTGGAAAAGAGATAATGTCAAGGTAGTAGGACACCCTTTCCTATTAAAAAGCTAGTGCCGTAACTGGACTAACCTCTTGGAGAATTCGTACCTTTAGACACGCTTTAAGCTCGAGAGAGTTAAAGTGAAATAGTCCTTGTTTAGGTCGAGAGACGCTTGGATTTACCATCGACTACAATCCTCTATAAGCAATTGCATGTCAGAATTCTACACACTCATAGCCAATAGAGACGTATACCTCAGAAGGTGGACATAACCCCAACGCTTCAATTCTCATTGTTTGCAACCAACGTAACAATCTCTCTCTTTTTACTTTATTATTTTCAGCTTTTGTTTACATTACTTGCAAAACAAGAATCCCCCCCTTCTTACGAGACTTGCACCAAAAGTTTAGTAATTTTACTTACTTGTTGGCCAAGGTATTCCCTGTGGGATCGACACCCAACCCAGGTTGGGTTCTATATTTGCTAACGACCGCTTTACACTCAAACGAGAGCTGTAGATTGAGCGTTATCACACTCCGGCTATCTCAAAAAGAAAGTAGGATGTATGCGCTGCATTCCTTCTATCCTATTTCAAAGACTCAGAGGAGGTGCGCAAAAGAGACAATATATAATACAGTTCAATCAATATCAAAGCAGTAAATAAGCGACAAGTAGCACACAAGACCAATAAACACAATATCAACAATAATTAAAGCAAGTATAAGTCAATATAAAAAGCTCGAATTCTTATTAATCCCTAGCAGAGTCGCTAGAGATGTCACACTTCTTTTTCGCCTGAGGGACCGAGTCGAAGGATTTTTCTAATTAAAGTGACAGTTTTGAATAGGGATTAATTTATTACAGAGTCGCCACTTGGAATTGAGTTATGGTGTTCCAAGTTATGGTGTTCCAAGTCACCTTTTTGAATCCTTAGTCAAAAGAAAATGACTCTTTTATTTGGTCTGCGAAAACAAAGGACCAGGTAAGGAATTCTATTGATCGAAGGAAAGGTATTAGGCACCCCTCGAGTCCCGTGGTTCTAGCACGATCGCTTTTATTGACTTATCTTGACTTAAACTATTTTGGATAAATTATGTTAAGGCCTAATTCGCTCATTTTTAAACATGTCTATTATCTTATATATATATCGGTAAAAAAGTTTATTTTTAGAAAAATATTTATCAAGGTGCATTATTACATCCTTGAAAAATGTCTCAAAAAGATGCGCACGCCGCATTCTTTAATTGAGACGAACATTTTAAACATGACTAAAATTTGTTTAATGTTAAAACATTTATTTAATTTTTTTGTAAATTCGTAACAATTTTTATCTATTTGAAATGCTATTTTACCTTAACAATAAATTTGAATAAATTCATTTAAGGCGATTAACTACTTTGACAAAAATAATTATTATGATTTATTAATAACGTCGAATAAAATAAAATGAATAATAATAATAAGAAGAAATATAGTATATATACAGTAACCCATAACCTTTTTTTTTTTTAAACAAAAGTTTTATTTCAAAGAAGTGCACATTTTGTCATTATTGAAGTTTAACAATGGAATTTCATTGAAATTGGGCAGTGGCGCCCCATGTTGAGTTCATCGGGATTGGCTATTTTGACAAGATTTATGGTGGTTTAATCGGTTTTCGATCAGGTTTTTGGGTGACGAAAAAAGAAAAGTGGAGGTCGGCGTCATGACTAGTTTTTCTGCTGGTTAGACGGAGAGGGAGGAGGGACGGCGGTGATGGGGTTTCTGGTTGGCTTATGGCGTGGTTGACGACTTACCGGCGAAGCGCCGAGCAGTCAAAATCGACCAGATCTGGATGGCTATGGCGTGATTGAAGTGGAAAAAGAGGAGAATAGAGCGGCGTCACAACGGATTCCGGCGAGCAATTCGCCGTTTTCAGTGATGGATGAATTGTTTAGTCGTCGAAGAGATAGAAATTTCGACGGGTCTTTGTGACAGGGTCGGATCCGGTGAATTTGATGACGTTTCTGATGAAACCTCGCCAAAAAATCTCAAACTCTTTGCTTCTCTCTATTTTCTCTGTCTCTTGATTTCTCATTCTCTTTCTTTATCTGATTTTTTATTTTTTGAGTATGTTCGATATATATTTTGTTCAGTGTATGTGAATATGTGCATTGTAACTGTGTATGAATGCCATTAATCAGTATGCACATATCAATGTGTATATCATGTTGTAAAGAAAAATGCAGTGTAATGAATATTTTTATTCAATTTTTGTCATTCACTCATAAGAAAAAAAAAACAGATGCTTCACTATATAATTACTATATTTTTTCTTTACGATTGACAGTAGGTACAATACGTAGTTAAAGAACGATAAACACCGAATTTAATGATTATACAAACAACATAGAATGCTACATCTTAAATATTAATGAATTCATAAAATCAATGTATTGTGATTTAATTCACAACAGTACTTATAAAATAAAAATGCAGGATTGAATAAAAACCTGTGTGATGAATTTAAATTGAGTGATAAAACAAGGAATCGTCACCAAAACTCGAACAAAACCTAATTTTCAACCTCGATCTTTCTTCTTTTTCTGCTTTTCTTTTGTTTTTCTTCTCCCTCTTTATTTGATATTTTCTTTTCACTTTCTGATGTTTTCACTCTCTATTTTCCACCTTTGTTTTTCTGATTTCTGATAGTATAGATTGTACGTACTTTTCCCTGGGGTGGATAAGTGTCCTTAAATACATGGATTGTTGGGGGGGGGGGGAGGAATTGTTAGGAGGGAACAGTTATATCAGATAGGAAAGAATTTTGAATTTTAAAAATAAAATTCTTTTCTTTTCTTTAAAATCTATTAATAATAATAAATAAACATAAATAATAAATAAGATAATATAATAAATAAAAATAATAAATAAAATAATAATAATAAATAAACCAAACAACAAAATTGTTATTAAACAATCGTGAACGATACTGTCCATCCAAACATTGTATTATACTATACTATAAAGTACCATATCATACCATACCATACTGTACTATACATTATGAAACTATGACAAACCACCATCCAAACAAAGTGTTAGTGGTTGAGAAGAAGAGATGGGAAGTTAGAGATTGTTCCATGAGCGTGACAATTTATTTGCAATAAATTAAAGTGATGAAAATTGACTAATTTATTTACAATAAATTAGAGTATTATTTGCAATAAATTAAAGTGATGAAAATTGACTAATTTATTTGCAGTAAATTAGAGATGAAAATTGACTGCAATAACAAATAAAATATCATGAAACATTAATTTTACTAATAAATATTTGTGAGTATAATTTTGTTCCTCCCATGATTATTCTTTGTGAATTTTCTCAGTCATTTGAGAAGTATTAGTAGCGTATTTCTCGAATATATGATGATTTGGACCTCCTTAAAATGTATTTGGTCACTAAAAACGTCGGGTAAAGACTTTGCCAAAGGTAGCATTTGATACATTAATCTCTTTATGGTGTATTTCAGGAGTTTATTATTATGAGTTTTCGAAATGTGATGTTTTCAAGAAAATATGTTAATCTTTATATAGATGTGAGTTGGAGTTTAGATAGAGACTAATATAGTTGAAACACAACTTACATCAAAAAATCAATTCGTGGTCTAGAGGTCCTCTAGTTCTAAACCAGGAATATCACGTATCATTGAAGCCGCTAATTGTGACTTTCTTTTCATAATTGCCTCCTTTTTGTCGAGTACTAGAAACTTTTGATGAAATTATAAGTTTAGCTAAACAACAAAATGAAGAAAGTAGGTAATGAATTTTTGAAGTTGGAGATGAATTTTTTTTAATTTTTTCGCGATTTATTATCACAAGTCAAATAGTACAATTCTTGAATCTTGAATTATTTCCTGTAACACTAACATATAACTCATATAAATATATGAACTTATTATAATTGAGTTTAAATTAAAGCTCCACGGCAAGAAACCTTCAATAGAAATAATACTCTCTCTGTTGAATATATTGGTCCAAATCCAATTATTGGAGATTGACCCTTTTTTTTTTATTTCCTTCAGATCACAACTCTCCCTTTTTTCTCAATTACGACACCATTTTTTTTATAGACATTATAACAAAAGTTTCACGCACTGTCATCATAAGAAAGACTGATTTCTATGTAAAGGGGCATGAATTCTTTCCTAAAATAAATAAATACTTAAATGTATAAAATTGTAAGAATATGATATTTGTTAATGGCTAATAATAACATGATTACTGATATTATAAGTAGGGCAGAATGCAGATAGTGTTATAGTGATTTCAAGAGAGATACAAATTGTGGACACATCGTACTAAAAATTTACTTTGATGGCCACAGTAAAAATGTCATGTTTACCACTATCTATAAATTCTAATAGTTATCTTTGATTTCCTAAGTCTATCCCAGTCAAACATCCCTCTATTCAATTTATGCGAAAGTGTTTAATCAGATATAGTGTTTAAGAGAAAAAAATAATTTTAAAACTAATGATCTAAAATAAATTTCAAAATTATGTGTGGAGACAAATTATCTCATTAAGGAAAAAAAATAAGAACTTTAAAGTTAATTATTAATTACTATGGATCGTTTGATTGGTGGGATAAGGATAACAATCACATGATAAAATACGAAATTATATCTTTTATCTCATGTGATGTCTTTGTGTAATTCATCCCACATACAAGCGATTTTTAAATATAGTAATATATCATTCTTTTTTTGTTTGTTTTAAAAAAATCACATCATGAATCGGAAAAGTAATACTAAACATTAATTTATAATCTATTAAAATTACATCAAGCTTTCCTTATACACAATAAAACGTATTTTCGGAAAGAGCATTTTTATTGGGGTGGGAGGGATCGGAGAGTATAATTGTACACATTAATCTAAAATATATAAAAATAATACTTTTGTTTAATTCTTTTATTTTATTTTTTAATCCATTTATAAAAATATTTTTTTAAAAAAAATAATTTTTAACTTTTCACGTGATATATTTAATATTTAAAATTATTATTTTTAAAGTATATTCTATATACCTGTAATTGAAAATTACAAAGTTTAAAAGTATTTTTTAAAATTTCTTAAACTTAATATTCAATTAAAATGGAGAAAATAAGATGTTATCTCATTATTGTGTTGCAGGTAAAGTTCGTATATCAGGTGTGGATTCACTGCTTTTTCATTCCACCCGATAGGATTTTGCTTGACCCAAAAATAAAAGAAAATTATTTTGTGATTTCCCTTTTGATAAGAGTGGGTGTTAGGTATACGGTTTCTTACTTTTAAAATTTGTATTCTATAATCATGTAATTTGATAATAAATAATTGAAAATATATATAAAATATCATAAGTTTAAATTTCAATTTATTCAGAAGACTTGAATTAGGGAATAATCTCATTCATTTACGTTGCAATATACGTCATGAACTTTTCTTAAAGCTAGTCAACGTTTCATTTACCAACTTTCCAAGTCTTTTCCTAATGACTCATTTTTTTAACCTTTTTTTAATCGTTTAATATTAGTACACGTTTCAGAATTCTACTAATAAATAATGATTTGCCTATAATATAGGATATTCTTTAGTTTTGTTTGTATAAAAATACTTTCTTTTAGAAAAACAAGAAAGGTTCCTATCGGTAAAATTTAGCTCCTAAAATTATTGTTGAAAGTTTGGATTGATGTTGACCGCTCATGTATTAGTTTAGCTGATTGTTTCAATCCAATCTATTTTATCTCGTCAAAGTTTGTTGTAATATTTAGACCATACTGATCTAGAGGAATCTTGTTCAAATTTTTTTCAGAAAGACATTTATTTTAATATGTTATATAGCCAGCCACATATAATGAAAAAAATAATTTTATACGATACTAAAAAATTATGAAAGCAGAAATAATGTAATGTAAACATAATAATTAGAGTTCATAATTTCAAGGAAATAAGGGTCTGGTTCTATATTCATACTTTTTTTAAATTTTCATTATTTAAGTATAATCATTTATAGTATTATTATGGGTGAAAATCATTTTCATCCCCCAACTTTGATTAAAAAATTAAACTTTCCCCTCAATATTGAATAATAATCATACTCTCCCTTTATCACATGCAATGTTCATTTTATCCTTGTAATTTCAATCCTATATTTATGTAATATCTTTTTATATTATATGTAATGAATATTCTTTTTAACATAGATATTTATAGTATTTTATTTAAGTTTATTAACTTTATAAGCAAATTAATACTTTTTATAAATTTATCACAAAATTTAATGTTATTTTTTAAGATCGTTATTTTAGTATTATATGTATTAAAGAGTCGTTTGGTGTGACGTATAATTATAATAATTCAGAGATAAAGTTCATAATTATTTATCCTACGTTTAATTAGATGTATTAGGTAGTCTCAAAATTATTTGTCGCACCATTTATACCACAGTGATGAGATAAGTTATCACACATACATATTAGTACAACTTATTTTGTAATAACTAATCCCGGAATAACTTGTTTCCAAACAACCCACCCCTAAGTGTGTATATATACATATGTATGTACATGCATGTGCGTATATTTTCGTGTTTTATCACTCTCTTACTAAATTCATTTCGTATTACTTAACTTTTTGTTGATATAACACAATCCTTAAGAAAATTTTACTTAGAGGTATATTTTGCTAAATTAACCTTATTAACGATAATTTTAAATTTTAAATTTGTTTATACTGTTACTTTATATAGTTATTTAACACTAAAGGATAGAAAAAAAATATAATACAATTCTATTGATTTCACAAATTTAGCAGATAAATTAAAACATCTATTTTTATTATGAGGATCAAGTAATAAAAAACGATATTATCTATTGTCTATATCAGTAAATAAGTTGTGATTGTCATTAATAGAGTATTACATATTTTATAATTTATATAAATAAATATAATCTTTAAAATTTGACCTTATTTTTATTCGAGAAAAACATCTAGTTCCCCGAGCTATGACCAAATTTGCTACGACACATGTCAACTTTACGGGGGTCCTATTACCCCTTAAACTAAAATTTAGAGTATTTTTGTCAATCTTTTTAGCTAACGTGATACCTTTTGTTAATCATTTTAGATGGTGTGACACCTTTGATGTGAGCTCCATTTTATGTAATAAAGGTGTCACATTAGCACAAAAAAATGATAAAAATACGTTAAATTTGAGTTCAGGGGATAATAGGCCCCCTGTGAAGTTGGAGTGTGTCGTAACAACTTTGACCATAGTTCGGGGTGGTACTAGAGGTTTATCTCTTTTATTTATTGTTTGTATTTTCTGCATTGAAATATGTTTATAAAATTAGTATTACTTATTATTTTCACTTGTAAAATAAATATTATAGTTTTGATTATTATTAATAAAACTAATTTTCTTATTATGCTAATTTAATTCATAAAGATTATCATTAGCTTATATATTTAATTAGTATTTCTTACTTTTTTCTTAGAAGATAATGTTTATATTTTTATAAAAATTTTATTATATGATTTTTTTTAAATGAAAATATGATGATTTTAAAGAAGTTAAAAAAAAGAATAAAAAAAATTGACGATAAAGGGTAAAATAGGAATTTTAAAAAGTCAATTAGGATAAAGGGGGAGTATGATTATTGTTTAAAGTTGAGGGGAAAGTTTAATTTTTAAGACAAAATTGGGGTGGGAAAATGATTTTTGACCCATATTATTATAGAGTATGTTATAAACTCAGTGACAATCGTGGAATATTTAGTTTTTTCTTCTTATTTTTTATAAACATGTTAGTTAGTAGAGACTTTTTACACTTTAGTAGGACTAGTAACGTAAGACATCACTGCCCCTTACTTGTTTTTTTTTTCCTTTAAGTTTTGCTTTTACTATATAAATAAAAAAACTAATCCTAAGCATTTCGCTAGTCAATTGGATTAACAAAAGGCTAGGTTATAACCCATATTTCAGCTCAATCCATTTTAGCGTAAGCAACTAGTGAACGGGCCAGTCATAACTCATCTATTTTGATCGTGTTTTCAAATTTAGCTCAACATGTCTATTTGTGTCGCGATTCAAATTATCGAATTATGACAATTTGGTATCAAATCTTGGGTTATTGATTTTTTAATACAATAGCAAATGTCGAGTAGAGTCCTGTAGATTGATGTTGACGTACACATCTAATCTTTCGGAAGCTATGAGGCATTTTAGAAAAATTATTTCACTTCTTTCTTTCCTTTCATGCGATTGTTCAGTTGTTGTATGGGTTGAGTTAAATTGATATCTCTTCATTACAGTTGGTATCTCGACTAGGCAAGTGGATGTCACTTGACTCTGCTTGAAAGGATACAAGTAATGAAAATTGAAATCGAAAAGGTTTCAATTGGCATCTGATCATAACGACTGTGTATAACATGTTAAATAACCAACCTAGGGTCATCACATGCGCGAGTAAAGGTTATGTTAATGAAATATGAAGAGTAATTTATTGATTTTGAAATTCTCTGAATTCACGCGTTTGTGATTTCTAGTTAATTGATTAATTTTGAATCGAATATAGGTGAATGTTGCAAGTTGTCATGTGTTGTATGGTGTGTGAAGGAATTTGACTACGATTATTGCTTGTCTTGTTGGCAGTAACATGAAGGTTTAATTTGGTACTTAAGGTTAATGAAATCTGATACTTATATGAATTGTAGTTGGTTAAATTATTGTGAATTACGAAAGGTCATAATATGCTTATGTGTTAATGATTAAAGAAATCCCTGTTATGTGATTTAACTGAAAAATGGTATGCTAAATATTGGGCATGGTCTTATCATTGATAAAATAATAATAATAAATAATTATATTTGTGAAAACTCTTATTTCAAACAGTTGGTACGCGAATAAGTACCATAAAAGGGGCTATTATTACTTGATAGTAAAAATTGTAGTAATAAAAGGTTGTGGTAATACATTATTGTGACGTAAGAAAATTTTATTTTAACTTTAAATTTTGTGATAACTTGAAGGTTTAATTGATGACTAAATTTTTGATTAAGCTAATGAAAGGTGGATATGCTATTCATTGGCATGAAAGTTAAACGTTTGATGGTAGGTGATATTGTCTGTTTGAAGCATATATATATGTGTGTGTGTGTGTGAACACCAGACTTTATTTGAACTGGTGGTTGAGTACTACTTGTATTATGATGATAATGTGTAGTTCATAAGGAAATCACGAGATTATGGTGGAATTAAGCACCCTTGTAATTGTGAAACGATAATTATAGTTGTCTATTGGTAGAGATAGTCACTCATGTATTGATTAATAAAATTACTTGTCGTTGGTTGATTTTGTTTGAAATTTCTCATTTGCTTAATATATGACAATAATTATCGATTAATAGTATCCCTTGATAATGACATAATTGAATTGCTAGGGTCCTTGCAATGAGAAGACTTGATTATGATTGATGATCCTTAATTGCAGGATCGGATGAGAGAGAGTGAGGTTATTAAATGTATTCTTTATATGCATATCCCTCTTGTTGGCCATGATAATACTTGGTTGTTATTTCTCCTTGAGTGATTGGATATGTTGAGTCGGTAATTTGACTAACCTTACGCTAGTTATGGGCTAAAGGTGTATGATTGTCCTTGTGTGATAACGGATAAGTCTAGCATATAAAAATTCGTGTTAAGATTTTTCTCGATTGAAAGCTAGAATTTTTAGGCTAGGTTAGTCTTGAATGAAATTCGAGCTAGGTATGATCTAGAAAAATTCAAAAATGAATTGGGTAGATATAAGGCAAGTAGAACTCTCGGTATCGATCTTGACGTAAAGGAGTTAGTTCGGGATGTCTTGTATTTAAGGTGTGTTGTGAAAAGGGAGAGTTTGAAAGAAAATCGGACATTCTACCTTGCCCATGTTATAGCAACATACTCCAAAGCGAAAAAAGTCCCGTTGTAATGGGACCAATATCGCTATAATGACATAGGTCACTATGACGGAGTAAATCACAATTTAATTAGATTTATTTTCTTCAAAATATTTAATTATTTTAAAAAAAATATTTTGGGGAAGGGCAAGGCCAATTTGAGGCAATTTAGTTGATAAATGATTGAGTGGGTAATTAAGGTGCTGCATAAAAATTCTAAAAATAGTGTCTTTATAATTTTTAACGGATGATAAATTAATATCTATTGCAACACTTGATTTCGTTGTTACTGAAAATATTTGTGGTAAAGTCATGTTCTTCTCTTTCATAAGTGTTAGGATTAATTCCTAAGTATGGGAGTGCATTTGATATGTACTAAAGTCATATCTCTAGCACAAAGTTAAGTTGTTGAAAGTATCCTTATCGATTTAATTTCGGACTAAGTTTAAACTAATGTCAACTTCAAGCAAGCATTTCTCCTAGAATATAAAGAGTTGGGGAGCTCAATACCCATCAAATTAAAGATCTCTGGGTATTGTTTCTAACACAACTGATCGTTCATTAATCTGCTTACTGAGTAAAAAGTTATGACCATTTTACTGAACACTATTCGTGCTAAGAAGTTGAGGGCATTGTAGTGGGTTAGGTCACTATAGCGATATGGAAAACAGTTTATAACCCATTTTTGATGGGTTTCAGCCTCCAACCTCCAAATCCCAAATTTCTAAACTCTAGAGGAGCGATTTTCTCTTGGTATGGATGAAAATTCTTCGTTGAGGTAAATTTCTTCCGTCATCTTCTTCATTTTTCAATTCTTTAACATCCTAGAATTATTAGAACAACCTTTAATAGTGAAATTCTTGAGAATTTAAACCCTAAGTTCATGATATTTTGAAGAAACCTATGAATTGGGTTGATATCACCTAGAATCACTTTTAAATTATTAATTAACAATCTCTAGCATGAATTGGTGATTTTAAAACATGAAAATTGATAGATGGGGACCTTGAATTCAATAAAGATGAAACCTTTAGCCTAAAAACTTCACTAATAGAGTTGAGTTGAGCTTGAAGAAATTATGTTGATGACTAATTGATTCTTGAGTAATATTGTAGACTGTAAATGAAGATAGAATTAGTGGGTTTGTATTTTCAAGGTATTTGTTTGAAGAGTAGTTTATTAATTACTCTTATAATTATTATTTATTAGATGATTAGCCTTCAAAAACGTGAAGAAGGAGAAGGATCATTCATATTATAGTTACTTGTTGCCGCAGTTTGACGCCCAGGTATGTTGTGATTTATAAGTAATAAATTATGATTGATAATTATATTCATAATTTGACGGGAGAATCATACGTAGACCTACAGGCATGGAGTTTGAGTGGATAAAATATGAATTTAATGTAATAACAACCTAATTATATGTTGATATATTAAATATGTGAATTCTTGATGGATGTTTGTGTGCTTGTATGACTCTATGTTGGATTGTAATGTGAATTATGTGAATATAGATGATAATCAAATGACGTGAACTCATAATCTAGTTATTTAGCCTAATTATCATAAGAGGGTGAACTTGATATTATATGTGATTGAAATATGAAATAATCTTCCTTAAGGTTAGTGATGGGGTCTAATTATGATATAAGGAGGTGGTGATTTAACTTAGGGATCTTAAAGTCAAGTTAGGCTAAGGGTTAGGAAGTAAAAAATATAGAGGTGTATGACTAAAGCTACATTGTAAGTTGAATAGAGTTGAATGATTGGTTAATAGAGTAGGTCTTAAACCTAGTAATGACTTAAATGTATAGGTTGTTACATAATAACAGAATCTCCAATCTCGATATAAATAAAGGAGGATGAAAGAGTGAATGAATTTATGAATGTTGAACTAGAGTTTAGACTCTTTTGGATTGAATATGCACTCCTAAATTGAATACTTGAACTTAATAATGAGGTTTGATAATGCTTACTTGAATAAGTCGTGAATTCATCTTTGAGCATGTTGTAATTTATGAAATCAATGGATCATATCTATTGTGATTTGATGTGTTAAAGAATGATTGTAGTTCACATGAAATCATTAGCTCGAGTTGACCATGCATTTGGGTGGTTGTCTATTGTTGCAATGCATGCTTAAGGAAATAAATTGTTAAATAAATATCCTAGGTGTTAATCACATATAATAAGAATATATTAAAGGTTTGTTGATTGTATAAGTACGATTTCTTTTGTGATTGTTGTGATATTTATTTTATTGTGAAATATATCGATATTTGAACATTTTCACAAAATTAGTTATTATGATTCATTCATTGGCTCGGGTACCACGCTTGTACAGTACATGAATAAGAGCTCACCCCCTACAGGTCATGGCTAGTGGTAGCCATAAGACCGTTAGCATGTATATACAAGGTATGTATGAGTGTGCTAGTTTCTTGAGTGGACCGGGTATGTGATTATTGTTATTGTTGTTGTTTATATTAGTTTCATGAGTCGACCAAGTTATATTGTGGTTGTTGTTGTGAATTCCTTGAGTGAATCGAATTATGATGTTGCTTGATGTATTTGGGATTCTTGTTGTTAGAGTCAGGATTGTTGACATGGTCATGATTTGACTTGACTTATTGTCTCTTGACTTGTACTTAGTTAAAGTTGTAGAGTTACTTGAAAAAGGCTAAGTATCATAAACTTGAGGTATTTATCAATAAGTGTATTCATTATTGTATTTGTTACAATGTGATGATTGTTGATTTTGTTTTATCAATGAAGTTAATTGAGGTGTAAGTGAAATAAATTGACTTAATAACTATTGGGATTAAGCAAGTGAGAGCTAGGATGGAAGACTCTTGACCTGAAGGTGATGAATGATCAACAGGAATAAGAATGGAAATACTCCTAGTTAAAATAAGGGGTGAAGATACTATAAGTGGATGAACATGTTACGAATTAAATTGCTATATGAGTGTCATGTTTTCTTTTTGTGATTTCTGTGTTATACTTATATGATATGATCCCGAGCGATCGATGATACCTACCAGTATGTGTTGTTTCTACTGAAATTACTCTTGCTATATCTTTTTTGGGGTATAGTCTGATTACAGGATCGATTGATGTTTCGCAGATGACGTGGATAGTGATCTCCAACAGCTTCTACTCCTCTCATTCGTAGTGGAGGTTGTGTTCAAGTTTATTATTCTTAATTTAGAATTTCTTGTACCTATTTAGACTAGGTCCTTAGGGTAGGTTTCATTCCAGATTCAATATTTGTAAAATCTGTTGTAATAAGAATTGATATTTTGTTATTTTATTTAAGACTTCTGCAAATCTTTTTAAAGGGTGGTAAGGGTTTCTCCTATCTAGGTGGATTAAAGTAAGTGCTTTCACAATTCGGTAATTTGGATCGTGACAATTTGTTACCTATATGTCCACTTGGAGAGTATTCCCAAAACTAGAAAAGTGTTCTGCCTTAACGTCCCTTTGAAGTCGCTTGTGTTCAATAATTAGACTCAAAATCTATTTCTTATTATGATATCAAAATTAACTCACACAATTGTTATCTTACCTAATTATTGAACCCATATTATCTCCAGTTATTGAGTCCCATATTATCTCAATCTCGTTTCAAATGAAAATCATGGACATACAAGAGTGTTAGTAGTACCACGTCGAATGTCAAATTATCTCTTTATATGATTGCATACCATCATTATCTCTTGAGTAAATTCTTGAGATTGAGTTAGGTCTAATTAATTTCTATTTTTTCATGGTATAGGCATCAAGTCTGCTGATTTATATATTTCTTCTCCCGATGTCGAGCCTTCATATATCTTGTCTATGCTCCAATTTTAAAGCCTGAGCATGCAGGCTGGGGGTGTTAGTAATAGCACGCCAATGTGGGTGAGATGTCAATTTATCTCTTTATATGATCTTGAGTACTTTTATACTTATTGAATTAACTTTTGGAATTGAGTAAGATGAGATAACTTCTTATCAAATATCAATTTTTAGAAAAAGAAAACAATGTTTTAAGAATTAGAGTTTAAATTATATAGCTTCAATCTTTAAGGTTTTTAGTAGTGAACTGTTGTATCTTTGAAACTATGAGTCAAGACTTATAGTTATTATGATTTTAGCAAATTTATATTTTACATTAAAAGTACCGGATTCAGATGAACCCGTACCTACTTGTTGCATTCGCCACTATCCCAAGCAATTGTAAAAAGTTATATATACGAAATTCATTAAATATTATATCGATCTTTGATTGTATGGCCGATAGTACTATTTTATAGTATTAAATTAAATCGATATAGGAATTCATAGACCTAAAATTCTAAATTACAAATCTAGCTTTATCTATAATATATATCCATAATAATATAATAATATATTAAAAGTGTGAAGGGTCTAAAAAATGTTGTTTGAACTTTTTGTCATTCATTACAAGTCTTTGCTTTAGACAAAATTGTCTTTTCACTATTTTTTCTAATATTTAAGAGTTGAAAATTAATTAAATATATTTATGGTAAAACCCTTTTCTTATTAAAAGTCATCAGAATTAGTGACAACTAATATTTTTTTTCATTAGTTTAGGAATTCTAAATCAACTAAATTTGATTTTAAAAAGATTTGAAAAAATTAGAAATAAATATAAAAATGTTAGAATAAGAAAAATTTAAGAAGTACCAAATTCTAAAAAAATTTAAGTACGTAATAAGAATGTAGTCAATGGTTTTGTAAAGATTTGACTTTAAAAACAAGAAAATATTTTAAATATAGAGAAAAAAATAATCGTACCACAAATATGGTTCAAATGTATATATGCTTAAACTAAAATATATGTTTATGTTTATATTATTATATTAAAATGTGAAGGATCTTTGAAAAGTGAGTCGACCATTTTATACTTCACAAAAATCTCAGCAATAGATAAAATTATTTAATTTTAAATAATCAATAGATAAAATTATTTAATTTTAAATAATCAAATGTTCTCGTACGTGCGGTTAAACTAGTATGACTAATGACACTGCATGGGACGTGCATAAAATTGTTAATTAAAAATCTGAGAACTTATTCATGGTAAACTAAACTAGTTATCTGAATTTAAATAAGACAGCTAACATATTAAATTATAATTAAATAAATTATACTATGATTATATAAATTAAATCTTAAAATTAACGGTATATGTAGTTTATGTGCCATCTCACTGCATCACTCTACATTTTTTTTTTTCAAAATAAAAGGAAGGAAGGAATATACCTCCTAATGTATATAGAGTAACTACATCTTGTGTTTTAAATTAGGAAAAAAAGAATTAATTAGCCATTTTTATAAAAATAATTACATACATGACTGCGTTTATGTGAATTTTAATTATGATATATATATATATATATATATATATATATATATATATATATATATACTTTAATGATCATTTCTCCTATTTGAAATTTTTAAATATGGATATTAACCGAAGCACTACTACCTATTTTTTAGGTAACAATTATTTCCATACAAATTTGTTTTTCTATTTTTTATTTTTTAATTTTCTCATGCCTAAAAAGTAGAGAATGATGTGTTGATACTATTTTTTAGAGGTTTGTTTAATTTATTTTTTTATCCATGATTATTTGTGAAAAAAAGATTTTACTACACGTGAATAAACTTTTTCTATATAAAAACATAATTTGTATATTTATGTTATAATACATCATATACCATAAGTATATTAAATATGCTTTGTATATCTCTTTATATTTTGTATATTTATATATATGCTTGTTTTGGTATATATTTGCTTTAAACTTTTTATATGTAACATACTTTATATATTTATACATAGTTACGTTATAAATATATTACTTTATATATATATATAGAGAGAGAGAGATATTTTACTTTGTGTATAATATACCAAGTATTATGGTATATAAAGATAGTAATTGTAAGTTTATGGTATAAATTAGATATATTGGACATATTTTTTTAAATATGTATCACCTATAAACTTATATTTTTAGCATATGTACGATATAAACTATTACTATAATACAATATATATATATACTTAGCCCGTACCAGCACGAGCCAACATATGTTATTTGCACTATTTCAGTTTATGTAGCACAAATAACATTTGGAGTGTCAATCAATTTTTTATTAATATAAATTTTTAAATAATTTTAGTTGTTAATCATTGTAATTACAGTACCTTTTACATAATTATCAAACAACTTATGTTACTATCTTTGTCCCAATTTTAGAATTTAGAGAGTCAATCAAATTTTTACTAATATATTTTTAAAATATTTTAAGTTATTAATAGTTGTGATTTATAGTATCTTTTAATGTAAATTCAAATAATTTATGTTATTTGCTTTATCGCAACTTATGTGATACTATTAGACTTATAAAAGTCAATCATATTTTTTACTATATGTTTTTAAAATATTATAAGATGTTAATAGTTATGACTTATAATTTTTTTTTTTGCCTAATTTTTAAATATATAATATTTTACTAAAATAAAATAAATAAATAAAAATAAATAAAGTACTAGATTTTCAAAATATGTTAAATTCAAAAACATCATTTGGATCAACAAATTACTAAATTAAAACATGCAAAACTATAAAATGCCAAAACTATTCCTGAATTTATATGACACAAATATAATTTAGATAATCAATCATATTTCTAATATATTTTTAGATATTTTAAATTTTTAGCTATTGTAATTTATACTATTTTTTATGTAATTTTCAAATAATATATGTTACTCTCCTTGTCAAATTTTTGTGGCATTGATAGTCAATTATATTCCTAAAATAATTTAAGATTTTAATTATTATGATTTATAATACTTTTGATTCTATTCCAATTAGGTGGCACTGAGATAATTTCGAAAGTCACCCACATTTTATGATTGAAGCAACGAAGCAGATATGTTCTAAATGACTTATAATACCTAATTAGAAATGATATGATAGAATTACTATAAAAAATATTTGTGAAATAAATTTAAATGAGTCTCATATAAGATTTCATGTTAATATAAAGAAAAAAGACATGTTCCCTGAACTTGTCCTCCAAACTCACTTTAGCACTTAAACTTAACTTCCATTTATTTACCCCCTTTAACAGCTTTAAAGCGTATTAATTTCACCCCTTAAGCTGACGTAGAATTTTTTTTAAAAAAAAAGAAAACAAAAGTGTGTTTTCTATTAAAAAACTGATATGGTCCCACTCTTTTTAATTATATATATATATATATATATATATATATATATATATATATATATATATATATATATATATATATATATATATAAAGAGAAACTCACCCTTTACCTCTCACCCCACCCAATCTTCATCTTCTTCATAAGCCCCCCCCCTCCTCACTCCATTCCATTTTCTTGTATTTCTTCTTATTACACCCCACTCCAATTTTCTTTCTCCTTCTTCTAACTCTCCATCTCCACTTCTATTATCTTCATTAATTTCTTCAAGAAAGAAAAAAATGTGTGTGAAAAGTTATGAATTTTAATGGGTTAAAAAATAATTTTGGAAAAGAAAGTATTTCAATACATGATTGTTGAACTAAATTACTTATGCGAATTTTCAAGAAATCTGTTGTTGGATTTATGAGATTGCCTTTTGTATCCACCATTATTGAACCTTGAAAAAGCTTGAAGACAAAAAAAAATGAGTGTCAAATTCATGGTTGATGTTCAAATTGATTATTGGGGTTTTCCGATGATGATGTAAAGTTGTACTTGAATTTTGAGTTTGATTGGTATGAATTTTTCTTGTTTAATTTTGTATCCGCCATTGTTGAAGCTTGAAAAAGCTTGAAGACAAAAAAAAAATGAGTTCGGCGAATTCAAGATGAGATTGATGTCGAAATTGATTATTGAAGTTTTCTGATGATGTTGTAAAGTTGTATCTGAAATTTGAGTTTGATTGGTATGAATTTTACTAGTTTAATTTTGTATCCACCATTATTGAACCTTTAAAAAAGCTTGAAGAAAAAAAAATGAGTTTATTGAATTCATGGTTGATTCCAAATTGATTATTGAGATTTTCTAATGATGTTGTGAAGTTGCAGTTGAAATTTGAGTTTGATTGGTATGAATTTAGCTAGTTTATGTTGAAATTTGAGACCCAAAAATGAAGAACTCATACATGGACAGTGTTGAAGATGACAGATGACGGGGGATGGGTGAGGGTGGAGGGTGGGTGGGTGGGAATGTATGTGAAAAAAATATTTTTTAATATATATATATATATATGAAATTATTTTTAAGAAATACTTTTCTTGCGTGGCTCCGACGTGGCAGTGACGTGGCGCTGATTTGTCGGCGTGTGTGCACACTCTCCATTGTGAGAGTGGTATTCAGTTTCGAAGGGTGAAATTAATATACTTTAAAGATGTTAAGGGGGATAAATAAACGGAAGTTAAGTTTAAGTGCTAAAGTGAGTTTGGATGACAAGTTCAGGGGAGAAAACATGTCTTTTCTCTAATATAAAACATCAAGAACTAATTTATCATTTTATCTCAATTTAATTTTTATTAAATGTTATTAATTTCTTAATACCTAAATGACTTATAATAAATAATTAGGGGTGATATAGTAAAATTACGATTGAAGCAGTTGAAACAGACATGTCATAAATATTTTTTTTAATTAAATATTACTAATTTTCTTATATGTAAATGACTTACAATAATTAATTAGAGGTAATATAGTAAAATCATGGAGCAAAAATACTTGTGACAAAAATATAAATGAGTCTCATATAAGATGTCCTATTAATTAAAAACATCAAGAATTAATTTATCATTTATGTCTATTTTATTATTTATTAAATATTATTATTTTTTCAATACCTAGATGACTTATAATAATTAATTGGAGGTGATATAATAAAACTACGTTTGAAGCAGCTGAAACAAACGTTTCATAAATATCTATTTATCCTTTTTATTAAATATTATTAATTTTCTTATATGTAAATGACTTAAAATAATAAATTAGGTATAATACAGTAAAATCACGGAGCAGATGAAGAAGTATATAAGTATATATATATATATATATATAAATATATATATATATATATATATATATATATATATATATATATATATATATATATATATATCGATTTAAAAATGTGAATCATTAGTGGTAAACTCCTTTAAAGAGGAAATGATTGTTATATATTGATTCGGATCATTAGGTAATAAAATTCCTTAAATAAGGAAGAAAATAATGACGAAAGTGAAAGAGATATATAATACTAATTAGGATAGTATTAAATTAGGAATTATAATTATCTTTTGATTCTTTAAAACTGTTATGTAGGTAATATTAAAAATTATAGATAAATCCCCTTTAAATTATTTAAAAAAGGAAAAGGTTTAAATTCTTTTATACTCGTTAAAGAAATCTTTTTATTAGATATTTTATACCTACTATTGAATCGATCTTTTACTCTAAATTTATGGAAAACTAATGACTCTTAAACTTATCTTAGCGTATAACTATAATGATAAAATATATGGCACAGAGGTCGAGGGTTCGACCCTGATTATGGAGAAAACTCTGTTGGGAGCGCTGCTATCTTAATAGGCTCTGCAGTTGCGCGATCCGAATTAGTCGGGCTTCAATGCAGACACCGGATGAAAACCAAAAAAAGATAAAATATTATGGACTGTTAATTAATTATTCCAGATATTAGAAAAGCAAAAATAAAAAGAATGTTACTTATTACCCAAACCAAAAAGGAATGTTAATAAATTCTCGTCAATGAAACCCATTATAAGAAGGAAGTGCTTGAAGGAGTTTTTGCATATTGTAATTTAATCATCATTGGTCCAGGGTATATCATGGCAAATTCCATGAGATCACTTGTAGTTTTAATCATTCTTTTGGCGGTTGTATCAGGTACTACAATTCATGAATTTTGTGTTTTTAACTAACTGTATTTTTTCTGTTAATTTTTACAACAATTTTTCTCAATTTCTTTTACATAGTTATGTAAAGAAAAAAAAAAAATAGACTTCAATAGGCCAACAACCGACGGGAGGCCACTGAATTTGAACTCACAAAACTGCTAGAAAATGATCTCTTATCACCATTTACAAATTTAATTGTAGAAAATAATTTTGTCGAAGAAAATAATTTATTTTCAACTCTTTTATATGTGAAGATAATGATCTTAGATCAATAAAATGGACATAAAATTAAAAAATGTATTTGTAAAGGACTACAAAATCAAATAGATTCATAACTTTTTGTTAATTTGCTTAGAAATTATTATTTGTTAAATATACATAACACACTAATCCTTTGTAACTATAGGAAATAAGATATCGTGGCTACTTACAAATTGAATTAAAAAAATTAGTTTTTAGATCATTTATGTGTAAAATAAAAGATCTATTAAATATTTTTTAAAAAAAATTATAAGTGGGCATAACAAATCAATTTTCCCTTACTACTACCATAACTTGAATTGAGGTGGTGCGACTTCAAAGCCATTCACTACTAGAAAAAAAATTAGAATTAGCTATGATATTCGTTGCTAAATTTTTTAAATATAGTTTAAATATTTTTTTTCTTTTATATATTTTTTCCCGAATTTCAAGGGTGAGAGTTTTTTCTTTGGACGAAGTTATTTCATTTTTTTCTTTTTCCCTGATGGATGATGATTATTTTTTCATTGAATGTCTTGATGTTAATTTATTGCTAAATAGAATTAATGATAAATTTTATTTTTTAGCTATAAATTTATTTGTTGCTAAGTTTGTTTTAATTTAAATTTTGTGAATGTAGATGAGAGAAATATTCGAGGAGTCGATGGATTTGGAATAAAATCATGCTGGATGGAGTTGAGGGGATATAAAATATGTGAAATAGCATTTAGAGATTCATGCTTTCGACATTGTACTGAAAATACAGGACATACTGTTGTTTCAGGAAGGTGTGTAGCTAAAGAAGATGGATCAAGAGTTTGCATGTGTAAATATTATTGTTCCTCTAAACCAGCCAATTTACCAATTTCTAATCCTTAGATTTTGTTTTTAATTGAAATCATGTAATAAAAAATTAAGTTTGTCAAATATATGACAACAACTATTTATATATATTTAATATTTTGTAGTTCTATTTCAAGTAGCTACAGCATGAAATCCCTAATTGTTGTGTTGAGGTAATTTGATCGACCATTTGCAAAAACAAAAAATTAATAATAATGAGCATCTAATGTTTCTTTCATGAAGTCATTTGTCCAAATTAATGAAATATGTTAATTTCGATCATTTGCAAAAATACTGAGCTCTTGAGTAAGTTAAAGTTCTTTAGTTTTGGTATTTGACAAATTATCATTTGGGACCTAATTCCTGAAGAATATGTGACGACAAAGCTTGCAACTACTTAGGGACTTGGTTGACTGCATTCACGTCGCTGTCATGCACAGTTGGATGATGGTACAAAAGTAAAGTTGTTGCACTATTTGGTCCAAGCCAATGAGACACATCCTAGATTTTCTTGTCTCATATATATTGCTCATCTTCCACAAGAAGTAAACTAAGATTCCATATTCTTACAACAAAATATCCTCTTAAAGCTCTTGAATCAAAGCCTCACCCGCAACAGGGAACTGATCTCTCACAAGTTGTATTTCATGTTCTTGTTATATTTGAGTCTTTATTTTGTGATTGTAAACACTGCTTACTGTTGATTTCTATTATTAGTAGGTGCTTTATTTCAGCTCTCAAATTCATTATTTTCATCTAGAGTTACGTGATATTGAAGCTAGAGTTAGCTTGTTTACTCAGTTAAAGTTAGTTGGGTTGTTGGTGTAGTAGAGGTATTACACATTTTTCTTTAGGGTAAACAACATAAATCCCGACCTTTATGAAAGTAATTACATAGGATCCCGATTATACTTTCTCTCTCCCAGTTTTTGAAAAATACTTATACACTACTATGTCTCTTATACGTTACTACAATGTATGAGGTGAACTGATTTGCCTACAATTATGAAAATAAAATCTGATACCATTATTATCTCTCACAATTAACGCCATTAATTAATGCACTGATTTTATGGAGGCATGGAAACGGTAACTGATAAATCAAATTCAAAATTAGTTAGTAATAATAAACTTCAAATATTAATATAAACAAAGTAGTAGACTTCTTCCATAATTATGCACCTTAAAACAAGGTTCATTTTCATTTTCTCCTAAACAATCACAATTTCTTTTTTACCACTAATTAAATACTCCTAATCAATTAACAAATCCTTTTTACCAATAATAAACTTTAAAAATAAAACCTTCTCAATAGCCATTTAAGAAACACAAAAAAAGGGGTAAACATAGAATCAGACTGTCAAGACAAATAAAAGATGACCTGATACAACAGTCCTTCACATGTATGAGTAAACCTTATACAAGTCATAAAATAATCTTATACACTTTCATATGTATGTGTATGCCTTATTCAACTCACAATGTAATCTTAACAAAATGTATAATGTAATCTTATATATAGAATAAGATTTGATACCATTTTTTCATATAATCTTAACAAAAGTATACTGTAATCTTATACATAGAATAGAATGTATAATCTAATCTTATACATTAAATCAAACAACAGTTTCACATATATGTGTAAACCTTATACAAGTCATAATATAATCTTATATAGTTTCACATGTATGTGTATACCTTATACAACTCACAATATAATCTTATACAACTCGGACAAGACTCCATTGCAAAGTTTATACTTTACGGATTGACCACTTTCAAATAAAAAGCAAAAAAAGCAAATATTTGACTTTGAAATATATGAAAAAATATGAAAAAATTCAACTTTCACAATGGTATTGAATTACAAAAGCGGATACTTTGATGAATACATACCCGCAACAAAGAAAAATTCAAATCCAAATTTGATTTGTTAAAGTTGAAAAAAATTTTTATAATTAAATTTAAAAGGTGAACTTTGTTCAGTTAATGGTTGATAACTGAATAATTTGAAACTCCCCAAATCACGTTAGCTTGATTCTAGGCGTAAATAAAAGAGCACAGATATGGAGCAAAAAATGATGCACAAAATATGGAGCAAAAAATGTTATTTTGGTATGTATGAGGGGGATGAGAGAGAAAGAGTAAAAGTAAGGGATTTTATGTAATTAATATGGGATTTTTGTAATTACTTTTCAAAATAGGGATTTTATGTAATATTTAATAGTTAACTTGTGTATATATGTAATTTTTTCTTTTTTTTTATAAAAGAGTTATTACTAGGAGAAGAAGGATTAGGAGTTTTAATCCTTAATGTCATGGAGTCTGTATTCAAGGTTGCTTGAATATTAGTGGAGCTTTGAAAATCCTGGAGGCAGGTCATGATTTTTCTCCTTGAGTAAGGAGTTTTCAGGTAAATATTATTGTGCTCTTGATTATTTGCTTTACATACTGTACTATTGAGTTTCTTGTTATATACGTCTCTTTGGGACCTGGTCCCAAAGTAGAAAAGCAACTAGTCGATTTCTTCAATTGGTATCAGAGAAAGGTCTTTCTAAAAGATTAACTCCTAGAAAGAATCTTTGACAATGGATGCTCCTCCAAACCTCGAAGAAGGACAATCCACTACGCGACCACCCAAGTTCAATGTGCAATACTATGGTTGATGGAAGACGAGAATGCATGATTTCATCATGGCTGAAAATTGGGAATTGTGGAACGTGATTGAAGATGGTCCTTTTGTTCCTACCAAGCATGTTAAAGATGGGGAAGTAATCTAAAATGTTCCCAAAACTAGGAAGGAGTTTGACAATGTTGAAAGGAGAAAGGTTGAGAAAAATTTCATGGCAAAGAAGCTTCTTGTATGTGGTATAGGCCCTGATGAGTACAATAGGATTTCTCCATGTGAAACTGCTAAGGAGATTTGGGATTGTCTCCAAAAGGCTCATGAGGGAACCAACCAAGTGAAAGAATTAAAGTTTGATATGCTAACCACACAATATGAGACTTTTACCATGAAGGAAGGAGAATTTATCCAAGAAATGCCTACAATATTTACTGCCATAACCAATGAACTCCACAGTTTGGGTGAGGACATTCAACCCTTCAGACAAGTTCGTAAGGTCCTAAGCATTTTACCCAAGTCATGGGACAACAATGTTGATGCCATTATTGAAGTCAGAGATCTGAAAACCATGACTATAGATGAGCTTATAGGAAATCTCAAGACATATGAGATTAAGAAGGAACAGGACAAGTCCAAAAGTGAGCAAAAAAAGGAGAAGAATCTAGTGCTGAAGGCCACATAGGAGAACACCACTGTTGAGGATAAAGAAACTTCTTATATCACCAAATGGTTCCTCAAAGTATTGAAAAGAACAGGAGCTTTTCCTAGAAGAGGAGAATCCAGCAGGCACAACAGGGAAGGAAAGACAAATGACACCTGTCACAAATGGGAAAAAGTAGGTTACTATATCAAAGACTTTCATCTACACAAGATTGAATACAAGGAGTATGTCAAGCAAGCTGGTGAAAAGGAAAAGAAGAAGGACCGAGTTCCAGATAAGTACAGTAGAAACATTGAAGCTGACAGAGTGGTGAAATAGGTTCTAGCTGTATGGGGGGATTCCTCCAGTGATTTAGATAAATTTGAACAATAAGAAAATGTCTCCATAATGGTGGTAGATGATGATGTCCAAGTCTATGAAACTCTCTTTACCTTTGATGGAAGAGTCGGATGATGATGAAGATGACAAGGTAACTCTTTTGGATATCAAAGAGAACCTAAAAAATTATTATCTTAAAGAATTAAAGTCTCTTGCTACTGTGCTTATAGATATTGTTAATGAACTCATTAAAGATAAAGAATGTCTGAATAAAGATCTTGACAAATATGAAGAAGAAATGGTTGAATTAATTGTGCAAGTGTCTGAACTTCAAGCAACTGGAAAGTCACTCTCCCTTGAAAATGATCTTTTTAATTAAGAAACTTAGTGAAATATCTAAGTTTAACTCAAAAGAAAAAAGTGAGGGAATCAAAATTCAATTTGAATTAAAAGAGAAATTGGCCTAGGTAAATGGAGACTTGACTGCCTCACTTGAGAGGGGTGTTAAACTTGAGAGAGACCTGATTTGGGTGGGTCAAAGCTGAGCTTGAAAAGACTCTCAAATGGACAACCTCGTCTCAAGAACTAACAAGCATAACCAATCAAGGATCAAATAGAAGAAGAGACTTGGGATTCCACAGTGTTTATCGAACCTACAATCCTTATAGAAAATATGTCTCCGTAAAGGACAATCTCTTGTGTACTCATTGTGACAAAAATAGCCACACAAGAGATTCACACCTGATAACGCCCAAACTACAGCTCTCGTAAGAGTGTAAGCAGTCACTGTCAAATATAGAACCCAACTGGGTTGGGTGTCGAATCCCACAAGGAATACTTAGTCACTAAGTGTTGCAATTATTAGTAGACTGTTGATCAAAAATTCCACGGAAAAGGGGGGATTGGATTGTGGCGTGAATTAATGCTATCAAAGTAACAACAGAATGCTTTGTTTAGTAAGATTTAATCACAGAGAAAAATAAGTTAGGGTTATGTCCACCTTATGAGTTCTACGTATCTATTAACTATGAGTAATGCAGAATTCAGACATGCATGCACTTATAGAGATTCGTATTCTAATGGTAAATCCTAGTGTTTCTCAACCATCAAGGATTATTTCACTTTAACTCTCTCGAGCTTAAAACGTATAACTAATGGTACGAACTCTCCAAGAGGTTAATCCGGTTAAGGCATTAACGTGTAAACAGGGGTTGGTAGCCCTATTTCCTTGTCACACTCTCTTTTCCAAACATGTAACTTTTCTCTCGAACAAGTTAATGCTATAATGGCGTATTCTATATGTTTGCAACCACAAGAATTTAATTAAAATGAAGAGAGTAATGATATAAGTAACATACGCATCAAGAATTCACAAACTCATAGCAATAGATAGTATCTCACAAGACTTTCATAACCCTAACAGAGAAGTTTAGCTACTCATGAGTGCAAAGGAAAACAACGAAGACATCATCATCATACAGCAACTAGAACAATCTTCGCGAGAGGATGATTTTAACGTCAAAGAGGGATGACGTTTTTCCTCTTAGCCGTCTTCCCCAAATATGTAGCGTGTTTCTCTGTGTTACACTTACAGATTCTGTAAACTAAATTATGAAAAGCAATAATGAATGAATGAATGAATGCTGAAAAATTCAGCAAATAAGGTTTTTATAACATCCTTGTCCTAGTTCTATTAAGTTACTGTTGCACCCCTAAGTATTTAAAAATACTGCTTTTGCCCGGGACAATTTCTCCATGTGTCACATTCAGTCCATAAGCTTCCAAAAGCTGCCTTCCCTCTTCTGTGAAGTTTTCCTTTGCTGCCCAAAGGTCCACAAAGTGCTGAAATCTTCATCATTAATACCTGAAAACATGCTAATCACGTAGGTTAGCTCACTTACAGGAAAATGGACTAAAAGTGCAGGAATTATATATTTTATCCTCAAAACTTAGCTATAACATGGGTAAATTATGGTGTTTAGGCGTGTAAATACACCCAACATCAACGCCCCTCTAGAATTGCAGTTGTAAGAAGGATGAAAAAATTCTCTTCCTCTAAAGAAAGAGGTGAAAATTTACCTGGCTAGACCAAGAAAAAATTAATCTTTCTTTTGTCACCATTTTGGGAACTTAAGCTGAAATGAGTTCCCAAAACTAACAATTGATTGTTAATGCAGGGTAAATTAAGAGAAAGCAACCACCACTAGATCATGGATAGTGGATGTTCGAGGCACATAACTAGAAGAATTGAAGACTTTCTCTAGCTTAAGGCCTATGAAGGAGGTACTATCTTATTTGGTGATGGAAAGAAAGGGTACATTATTGGAATCAGAAAGGTTGGGAACAGTTTGAGCCAAGCCATTGATGATGTTCACTTTGTGGATGGGCTCAAGTTCTGCTTGTTGAGTGTTGCTCAAATTTGTGATAAAGATAATAAAGTAAAGTTCAGGTCAAGTAAGTGCATTTTCACCAGTCTCAAAGGTGGTGAAGTTATGTTGACTGCATGGAGGAACAAAAATATATATGTTATAGATCTGGGATCTTGTATGTCTAGAAACATGACATGCCTGAGCGTTCAAGAAGATACCGCTGAATTGTAGCACAAGAGATTAGGCCATGTCAGTTGTTCTCTGTTGAACAAGTTGGTCAACAGGGACCTAGTTCGAGGGTAGCCCAAAGTTAAGTTTACTAACTCTAAGGTGTGTTATGAATGTATGAAGAAAAAGCAAACCAAGTCCTCATTTAAGCCAAAGAAAGAAGTGAGTGCATCTAAGCCTCTATAACTTCTCTATATGGATATATGTGGACCTATAAAGATTGCTAGCGGGGGAGAAAAGAAGTACATATTGGTCATTGTAGATGACTATTCCAGGTTTACTTGGACTTTTTTTTTAGATCCAAAGAGAAAAATTTCTTGTGTTTGAAGCATTTACCAGATAAATTCAGGTGAAGTATAATTAGAAGATAGCAGGAATCAGATCAGATCATGGAACAAAGTTTCAAAATGCAATGTTCACTCAATTCCGCAATAAGCTGGGTATCAGTCATAAATTTTCTGCTCCTAGAACACTTCAACAAAATGGTGTTGTGAAGAGGAAAAACAAGACACTTGTGGATATTGGAAGAACCATGCTGATAGATATTGGGATAGCTCACAACTTTTAGGCTGAAGCAGTTAATACAACATGCCATGGGATCAATAGGTGTCTTGTCAGGTCTATTCTGAACAAGACCCATTATGAACTCCTTACCAAAATAAAACCCAAGCATAACTACTTCAAGCCTTTTGGTTGCAAATGTTTGTGTTGAATAATGGGAAGGAGTACCTTGAAAATTTTGATCCAAGGAGTGATAAAAGTGTTTTTGTTGGATATTCCTCTACCAGTGAGGCCTATAGGATCTACAATAAAAGAACACAATGTGCTAAAGAAAGATTTCATGTTGTGTTTGATTAAGTTGGTTGCACTAGTGAAGGTAGCACCCCAGATAATGATGATGATCCAGGAAATCCCCGTAGTGTTTTAGAAAAGAAAAATGAAAGTGAGGATGATACAGATTCACAGGGATGAAGTTCAGGCCCTGAAGATGATGATTCAACAAATCATTAGAATCCGGGCCCCCCACAATCTCCACTTAAAGAACATGATCCTCAATACAGTGAAAAAAATGATCAGTTACCTGAGAGTAACATCTCAATGGGAATTGGTCCTAGTGCAAGTTGATCAGCTCACCTATACCATAGTTTTAATATGAGATGATCATTGTCAATAAATCTCAAACACATAGAGGTCAAATCCTCGAGGAGTGAATCTAGTCTTCAATTCCTATGGGTGTTGAAGGCGTCTAAATATATTCCCGTAGTGTAAATAAAATGAAATACATAAATTAAAGTTGGGGGGTTATGGTTTGGAAGATTGTTTTAACAAAATCTATTCAAACTACCAAATAAGAATAACAATTGTAGATGAACATCCAATAGGAACAAAGTTTTGGGATTTTGTCTTCCCAGGGGAAAATAATACATGGGTTCATGAAAATCGAATGCAAATTCTAGTCAACAACTACATGGGTAGGCTAGGTTAGGATTTTGATATTAGTTCTTCAAACTAACACCAAAAATATCACCCATGGACCCTTTCGGATGCCTCGTGGATGTGGCAAGCAAATCCACCCAATACCTCAATTGGGCATCCCTATTTCTAGGAAGATGCCTAAGATCCAGCTAATTCTCAATCCACCCTTATTTCTAAGATAGTAAAAAGAGAATAAGCTACATCTAACTATTGTTCACTAATGCCTTGTCACCTATATCCCTCTTTCAAGGATTGTATTGGATCCACAAGTATACTCACATCCCTCTTTCAAGGATGATGTGAGATTTTGAGAATTTGGAGTTTTCACCCATAAATTCCAACTCAATTAAGCAAGCATTAATGAAACCCAACATAATTAACATAATCAATTAAGCAAGCATTAATTCTCAATTCACATAATCAATCAAAAACCCACACACATTTGCACCCTAATCTAATATAATTCCAAGATAGAATATTTAGCTAATCATGAAAATAGAAAAAAGAGCATTATCTAAACAGACATCCATTTCCTCAATTGAAAATAAAACAAGAGTAATCCCAAAATTCCAAACTCCAATCACCAATAAAAATATCTTTTTGGAAGATTAAATACAATTGTTCTCCCACACTAATTGAAAGTTTTATCTATTTCAATTTCCAGAGTAGTTGGAAGAAGATGATCCAAATGAAAGGATTTACCCCTTTTGAGAAATTTGGACCAGTAGTGGAAAATTACAAATTTGCCTCTACGCTGATTTTTGCCTCATCGCGATAGTCACTGCATTTGTCATGATTGCAATCCTGTGATCACGGGAAACCCATCGTGATCACCATCATTGACTATGTTGGACTGGTCGCGATAGCGACCCTCAAACCGCAATCGCAGTAATTGAGGGTCAGCTCCTGCTGCTACCTTTCAGCTTTTGCACTACTTCTTCTCTTTTTGAATCTCTTTTCAACCCAGTTCATTTCTTTTCCTTCTCATCACCTATATGCCTATAAAACAAGGGAATTAGTTCCAATGATAAATTTATCTCATTACCACCATTAACTCATAGTAGTGAGTACGAATTTGGGTGTAAATGAGTGGTAGATTTACCACTCATCAACACCCCCTAACTTAAACCCTTTCTTGTCCTCAAGAAATACTACTTCTTACTCAATGAGACAATGCAAATTTAAGCCCATTTATACGATCAAATGATCACAATGACTTTAAACTTGATTAGCATCAACAAGTAGCTCTCAAGCATGGACAATCTCATGACTCTCCTCAACATGAAACACAATTTTAAAGATTCAAGGTGTTGACACCCAATTTTGACCTCTCGATACTATATTTAGGTTGCTATTTTAGCAAAATTATTAATTTTATAAATGTTAGTACTTTTATACATTTTTCTTGTATCAAACAGATTTTTCATGTGTCACATTCATGATTTTAAAAAAATAAAAAATGTACAAATTATTTTATTAATTTTTGCTATCATTTTACAACTTATTAATTTAGATACAACACTTTACATAATTTTATTTACCAAATTATTTTTAACAAATATGCACGCTCATAATTTACAAATACATTATCTAGTTTTTTTTAATTATTTAATGTTATTTATTTATTATTATTATTATTTATTATTTATTATTATTATTATCATTATTTTTAGTTATTATATTGTTATTATATACTATTATTTAAATTACAACTTAAACTAAAAACATCTTGCATAGTTTATTTATCTTTTAACCCAATTTTTATCCAATTTCTTCTAATTTTAGCCTGTTTATTTAATCCATTACAATTTTATCCTTATTATTACAATTATAGCCAATTTGGTGACTCATTTTTTAAGTTGTATTTAAATGATCAAATTCCTCAAACCTTTAAATCTCAGCCGTTGATCAAAACTGATCCAACGGCTGAGATTAAATGATCCATTTCTTGCATTTTTATGACTTCAAAACCCCAACCCTAACACATTCTTTTCCAACAACTGCTCAAATCACTCTTTCTATTCCTTCTCTCTCTATCTCTCTCCTCTCTTCTCCGTCGACATCCATGGCTGACACCAGCTATCTCAACGCCAACGAGCCTTCTCTCTCTTCCTACCCCTCTTCTATTCTCTCTTCTTCATCAGCAATGCCGTCCCGATCTCACTCGTTGCTGCACCACAAAAATAGCCATCAACCAGCCCCCGCCCTTCGTCCTCGCTTATTCGGCGAACCAACGCCATTACCGGCGTCGTCACCAGCAAAACAGGCGCATCACCTCCTCCCACTCAGTCGCCCGTCGGAGAACCCCTAGCCGCACTAGCCATAGACTCCGACGCCACTCATGGCGCCACGCCCCTTCCCCACGTGCTACCAGTAGCGGTATACCACCGCCTTTTCTCGCCGTAGCCACCTCATTCTCCGCCTTCCCAAATATGCCAGTGCCGCCGGTACACCATCCATGGCGTCGCCGTTGCCCCTTCCAGCGACCACCCTTTGCTCCTTCTTTGAACCCTTTCAACCGCCAATGGTACACGTGGTCCCGGGTTTGATGTTTCCCTCTCATAGTTGCTCTTTGTTCTGTGTGAATCTTGCATGATCTAAAACTTGTGAAATGATTGTGAATTTTAAGCATAATTCCTTTAATGTTATGTTTTACTACTAATATGTGTGAAAATCTCAATTTTGGTGATACTTGATTGCAATCTTGAACTTCAATTGGGTACTAAATTTTCTCCTCTTTAAAATTACCGTGTCCCGCTTGAGTTAATGTCTATACAATTTGAACCTGTGTTATGTTTTGAGTGTCTCTACCCTTTGAAGAATGCTATGAAACTGTTTTTCGACTATTTTTGGGTAATTCGAAATTTGAGTTTGTGCGTAATTATGACAATCCATACTCATGCACGGTAAATCTTTTCTTTTGACAAATTGCTTTGAGTTTAGTTGCTTGATTATGGACTAATCACTTGGTCTGGGTGAAATTTTGGATTCTCTCTTTGGTGATAATCTATTAATTATGGACCAAATGCTTGATTTTTGATAAAATTTTGAACCATCTGTTTTGTGACAATCTGTCAATCATGGTAAGTGTGCCTCTGATTGATTTAATCTTTCTTTTTGCTTAATATTGTCGATGGGTTCTGTTGGTATTAATTTTTCTTTTATTTGGAGATTGACTTATATGTGATTGATTCAGTCAAGAGTTTTTTTCTCTCTTAAATTGATCTCTAAAAAATACTGTTTTGGCATTTATGGTAAAAAATAGGGTATATATATATATATATTTTTTTTTTCAGAAAATATTTTGGTAAATTTTTCCTTTTTTAGATCCCTAAATTGACTCTTGATATATTTCTTCTCCCTAATTAACTTGATGAAATCTTTTTTTCTCTCCATCCTTAATGGGGACTGATTTTTGAATATTGTTTTTCCTTTTTTCGGATTGGTTAATTGAGCCTTAAACCACAATCCTTCCACTATATAAACACCTTTCTTTTATCATTAACGGACGGTGAAAAGTTCTCAAGTCTCACAATTACAATTACTACTACTACTCTTAACAAAAATCATTGGCTACTTTTTTACAAAGGCAATTAAATATTTTTAGTGCTTTTGTTTCTCTTTGGAGGCTGCTGTTAACATCTTACATATCTCTCTATTATGTATACTTGGATTTTGACTTCTATTATTATTTATCTCTCTTACTGCTAATCACTGGTAAGTTCACGAATCGACGCAATTTCCTTTTCTTTATGTGTTGACTGCATCATGTTGTGACAACCTTTAGAAGACATGTCGATAGGAAATTTTGATGTTCATCATATATTCGTTCTTTGCTTTCCATTACATCTTATTTCGCAGGTTTAAGTAGACAACTACGGGTTTCGAAGAGTCACCAGATTAGTTTTATAATTAGATTACATTAGCTTGAGTATGCTTTCTTATTATTTGATTTGTAATATTGTGTAAAGACATTATTATCGATGTAATAATATAATTTTGGGGACTGCTTTGGGGGGCGGGGATTATGTGCTCTATGAACGGTGTAGTAGACACAATTTAGGAAATTTTTTTACGTGTATTATGTGTTATACGAAACGCTTGGGCAGAACGCGACTTAAAATCCATTAATCTATTTACTTGGCTGCCTAGAAATCATGCTTTAGGAATTTTAATTAATCTCGACATATTAAGTTTTGGCAACATGAAAATTGATTAATCTTGTTTACTACGTATATTTTTTAGCATCGAAATAATTTTTTCAACATTCTAGATATCCATATTGATTCCAACATATTAACATGTTAAAATAAACATTAATACATCTTAGAATATTTGACATCAAGCATTTTACCAAATTATTTGACATTAAGCATAGCATGTTAATACTTCCTTAGCATATCGACGCATAAAAATGGGATATAAGTATGTTAATACTTTTGGCATGATAGACACATTAATTTGACATTGAGTATTATAACAAATTTGAGCATGTCAACATTAAAGTTTCAGCATGTCTAACATCTAGTTTAGCAACTTAAATTAGTTTCCAGCATGTCTTAAATCAAGTTTACGCATGTTTGAATCAATTTTAGATTAATTTTCAGCATGTTTAAATGATTTTTCTACGCATCTAAATAAATTTCAGTGCTTAGATTGAATTTCAGCATGTTTAAAATTCTAGTTCCCTACATTTATAGCATGTTAAAATACTAGATTTTAGGCATTTTTGGCATATCAACATGGAAATACTACGTCTTAACGTTATTCTCAGCATGTTTAATTAATTTTTTCAGCATGTTTAAGTAACTTTCCAGCATGATTAAGTAACTTTCAGCATGATTAATGATTTTTTTAGCATGTTTAATTAACTTTTTAGCACGTTTAATTAATTTTTCAGAATGCTTAGTTGACTTCCAGCATGCTAAAATACTAGTAATTCTCTATATTTTCTACATGTTAATTTGTTCTCCGCACTTAAGTACATCCCTAACATATTAACGCATTCTTTAATATTTTACTAGTTTCTTGTATTCTCGTTATAGTTCATGACACTTAATTCACAAGAACATTTTCTTGACACATTTACCATACGTTTGACACCTCTTATGAACACACATAAGGTTGTTGCATACACGAATCACGTCTTTTATCACGAATCGTTGATCATTTAGACACCATGCCTATAGGTTAATGACGTAACAAATAATTATTTGTCTTCGCACGCTATCACATTAATAAATGTTAATTAATCAAGAGGCTAACTTGGGATTATTACGTGCTACTTGTTGTCCAATATGTTCGCGTTTCGAGTCCTAGGCAACATAGCTTTCTTTTAGTCTAGAACACAAATCCAAAGTAGCAAAGTCCAATGCCTCTTGGACGATAGTTGGGACGATAAGTATTACTAAAAATGTTAGTTTATCTTTGTCATAGGACGCCCCCTAGACTTGACATCCAGCCTATGTGGGGTGGGATGGGTAGCCCCTTCGGAAATGATGATCCTAACAAATATTAACGGCGAGGCTAATGACATTATTACTTGTCTAAGAGTTTGGCCCTTGGGTCGGATGATGATTAACAAGTTGGGTTTCTTTAATGCTAAGGGTACTCAGACTTTCTTTGCATCCAAGGCTCAAAACCCATTCACGATGATTTTTCCTTAAGAATGTCGTCACACAATCTATCATAGAGAAAGGTTTGTCCGAAATCAATCAAAAGAAACACAACAATCTCTTTGCTTGGGGTGAGACTTTTAGTCAAGACTTTTAAATTACGATGCCCAAATACAAATGTAACTCCACTCCTAACTTAAAGACTTGAAGTGTCCTCACTGTCGCATATGAAAGAAGTACAAGGGTTAAAAAGGGAATTTCTTAAGCAAAAACACGACTTTCCATGAACTATCACGATTGCGAGACCGTAATTGCGATAGTAGAGGATGATTTTCCCCTATTTTGCTCTATTTTTCTACATAACTGCCAACTTTCCAACTCTGTTTTTTCCCTATTTTTTGGACTTCCAACTCGTGTCAAAATGCCTACAAAACATCAAGAATGCAATAAGAATGTAAATGATGGTTTGTTTCCCATCAAGCACCTAATTTAATGTCGCAATAAAACATTTCTTTATCAACATTGAGGATCTTTGAAATGAACCAACTCAACCTTGGCCGCCTTGGGGCTTCCTACATTGTAGTTTTTCACCCTTTGCCCATTTACAACAAACCTTTTTTTCTTATGATCTTATAATTCAATAGCACCACAAGGGTGAAAATTCCAAACCATAAAGGGGCCCGACCATTTAGAATGGAACTTTCCCTTAAAAATCTTCAACCAAGAGTTATAAAGTAGTACACTATCGCCTACATGAAATTTTTGCCTTGGTATTTTGGCGTCATGTCATTTCTTTATTTTCTCCTTATATAACGCGTAACTTTCATAGGCCTTGAGTTGGAAATCCTCCAACTCATGAAGTTTAGTAACCCTTGAATCAGAAGCTTCTTCCCAATTCATGTTTAACTTCTTCAATCCCCACAAGGTTTTATGCTCAAGTTAAACGGGCAAGTAACATGCTTTCCCGAACACCAATTGGTAGGGAGACATACCAATTGGGTTCTTGTAGGCCGTCCGGTATGCCCAAAGTGCCTTATCAAGTTGCCTTGCCAAATTAGTTCGGCCCATATTTACGGTTTTCTCAAGTATGACTTTGATTTCTCAATTGAAAACTTCAACTTGGACACTTATTTTAGGGTGATATGGGGTAGCAACTTTGTGCTTCGCCCCATATTTGTCAAGATGGTCTCTAAATACCCAGTTGTAAAAATATGAGCCCGGGTCACTAATGATGGACATGGCATTTCAAACAGTGTAAAAATATGTTTTTTCAAGAAAAAAGTGATGCTTTTGCTCTTATTGTTCGAAAGTGACACAAATTCTACCCATTTAGAAACATAATCAACCGCCATCAATATATACTTGTTACCAAAGGAGCTCACAAAAGGGCCCATAAAATCAATTCCCCACACGTCAAAAAGTTCAACTTTAAGATTTGGTTTAAGGGGAATTTCATGTCTTCTCCAGATGCCACCTTGCATTTGGCATTAATGACATGATTTTACCCATTCAATGTCATCTTTATGAATGATGGGCCAATAATAACCACATTGGAGAGCTTTGGCGGCGGTTTGAATCCCCACATGGGGACCACCGAAAGGTGAGGAGTGACATGCTTCAAGGATATCCTTTATTTAAACTTCCATAACCCAACGCCTAATCACACCATCCGCGCATTCCCCAAATAGGAAGGTTCATCCCAAAAATATTTTTTACATCAAATAAGAACTGCTTTCTCTGATGATAGCTTAGCCCTTCAGGGAGTACACCGCTCACCATAAAATTAATATAGTCGGCACACCACGGTGAAATATTTCTCGAGATTGACATGACTAACTCATCGGGAAAATAATCATCAATCTCAATCTTACCATGCTTTTCATGATTACTCTCAAGGCACGAAAGGTGGTCCCTTTCGATCCTTTACCTCAAAATCAAATTCATGCAAAAGCAAGATCCATCTTATTAGGTGTGGCTTCGCATCCTTCTTCACCATGAGGTATTTAAGGGCGACATGATTTATGTGAATACCACTTTTATTCCTAACAAGTAATTGCAAAATTTCTCAAATACATATACCACCGCCAATAATTCTTGCTCGATAATAGTGATTACATTTAGCATCATTTAAGGTCTTGCACACATAATACATAGGATGGAATAGATTTTATTTGCGTTGACCCAACGCCTCTCCTAATGCAATTCCGTTTGCATCATACTTCACTTCAAATGGAGACGACCAATCCGGAGCCACAATAATGGGAGCCGATATATGCAACTCCTTGAGACAATTAAATGACTTCAATCATGCATCATCAAAATTGAATTTTTCTTTGTTTCCAAGGTGTTTGCACATTGGATGAGCTATTTTGGAAAAATCCATAATAAATCGCCGGTAGAATCTGGCATGCCCAAGGAAACTCCAAACACCTTTTACGAAAGTGGGGGGAAACTTAGAAATTACCTCTACCTTAGCTTGATCAACCTGTATACACTTCCCTGAGATCTTGTGGCCCCATACAATACCCCTCTTTACCATAAAATAACATTTCTCTCAATTTAAGACAAGGTTAGTTTCCACACATCTCTTGAGTAACTTGCTTAGATGCTCAAGGCATGACTCAAATGAGTTTTCCACCACTGAGAAATCATATATTAAGACTTCTATTGACTCCTCAACCATATCCACAAAGATTGATAACATGCACTTTTGGAATGTTGCTCGTGCGTTGCATAAGCCAAGGGGCATCCACTTGAATGTAGATATGTCATAGGGGCAGTGAATGTTGCCTTCTCTTGCTATTCCAGGGCAATAAAAATTTGGTTGTACCTCAAATAACTATCTTGAAAGCAATACCACGCCCGCTCGGCTAACTATCTAGCATTTGGTTCATGAAGGGCATGGGAAAGTGGTCCTTTTTTGTCCAAGAATTCAAATTGTGGTAGTCCATACACACACTCCACCCCATGAACAATTGGATGAGAACAAGGTCATTTTTGTCATTCAAAACTACCTTAGTTCTACTTTTTTAGAACACATTGCACCGAGCTTACCCACGTGCTATTGGATATTAGATAGATGACCCCTGCGTCAAGCCATTTTATAATATCTTTCTTCACTACCTCTTACATGGGTTGATTTAACCTCCGTTGATGTTTCACACTTGGTACATGATATTATTATAGTTTGATCATGTGATAAAAAATACCAGAGGCTATGCCGATGATAACCACAATTGTCCATCTGATGGATCGAATGATCTTTTTCACTACCAACTTCAAGCTTCCACTTGGTAGGGTTTGAGATCACTTGAAATGATAATAGGAAAACTATCTCCATCCCACAAAAAGACATATTGAAGGCGTGACGACAATGTCTTCAATTTAATTTGTGGTGGCTCATGAATGGGTGGCTTTACGAGAGGACTCTCATGGTTTTTAAGATCAAGGTCCAACTTTATCGGGTTCTTGGTGTAAGATCCAAGTCCCTTTGAAGATGAAACCACTTCATCGAATGCTTCAACTTTATGTCTTTCACAATTCCACAAGACTCTAACCTATGGGTTATCCATCAAACTTACATCAACATAATTTGTCACCTCACCATCAATGGCATCAATTACCGAAATTAGTTGCAAGTCCATTGATTGTTCCATGGACTTGTATACATTGAAAGAAACCTCTTTATCATTTAGGCAAAACCTCATCTCATCGCATTCTACATCTACCAATGCTCTCTCGATGGATAAGAATAGTTTTCCAAGAATAATAGGAATTTCAGTGTCTAAAGCACAATCAAGGTTCACAAAGTCGACCGAGAAGATGAACCGACCGACTTTAACTAGCACATCATGAAGTATTCCCATAGGTTTATTGATGGTTTGATCTAACATTAGCAATATCATTGTGGTAAGTTGTGGTTTCCCTAATCCTAGCTTGTAAAATATGGTATAAGTTATTAAATTTACACTCGCTCTGAGGTCAACAAGGCCTTTGTAAATTTGAACATTCCGATAGTGCATGGGATTATGAAAGCACCAGGGTTTTTCCTCTTTTTTTACCATGGTGCTCAATATAATTACACTATAATGATGAGTTATTTCTGTTGTTTCATCCTCCACAAGCCACTTTTTAGAGACAAATTCCTTCATAAATTTAGCATACCCCAACATCTCTTGCAAGGCTTCTATCAAAGGGATGTTGATGGAAAGGTTGCTAAATTTATCAAGAAACTTTTTGAACTTTGCATTTCCCCTTTTTTTCTTGACCTGTTGAGAAAAAGAGGGAGGAATTGTGATTGGTGGCATGGAGACAATTTGATATTATTTCATCTTTGAATTTTCAAAGATAACCTCATTTGTCCTTGACTCATCATCAGTCGACCTCTTCCTCTTCACATTTGTTTGCTCATTATTTCCTCTTTCGTCGGTATCATCATCAATCATCATGCCCTTTCCAAGACTTTTTCCACTTCGAGTGACAATAGTATTTGTTACCATACCGCTCGACATCTCTTCATCTTGTCTTTCCATGAGGTGTATCGATATTTGATTCAATTTTGCCTCTAATTATTGGATGACGGTTGAATGAGACTCAACTATTTGATATATCTTGGAGAAATCATTACTCATTTCCTTCACTATCTTTTCGGTCCTCTCGACTCCAATCAAGATTCAAGCCCAAATATTTTCATTAATGCACCCCTCCTTTTCGCATTGAGACATTTCTTGGTTTTCATTGTTCCAACCCTGATTCCCACCTTTCTCTTTAGAGGTAATATGGAAACCCTCCGATTAATTAGGAAACAAACTCATCTTGTCATCAAGTATCTCTTATTCCTCATCTTCACATGCCCTAGTATCCTTTGCATCTATAACATTGACTCTTTCAATGGAGGCTCTTAACACATGTTTAGTAAGAAGTTTAAGGTGTGACAACACCTTGATTATATTTTAATCTCTTTACTCCTCTTGACACCCTTGATCTTGACATATAAAGGATGAGGAGGGAGCCCCCACGACAACCTCAACATCTTTCATGTGCCAACCCCTAGCCAAACTAGCCATTTGATCTAACACACTTGATGTAACTTTATACGAAGTCCAATATGGATTTGTTGATTTGATCCAACGACTTATAGAATATTTGGAGAATCATCTTCTCCAGCATCTCTTGGTGAGGGCATTTCATAAGCTTATCCTTAAATATCCTCCATGCTTTATACAAAGATTCCCCACGAAATTGACAAAAATTTAAGATTTCGTCCTGCAATTGTAACATTTTTTAAGGTGGAAAGTATTGATCCAATAAATCCTCCATAAGTTTTATCCACAATGTGATGGATCCGGTGGGAAGATATCTTAGCCACAATGCCATCTCACCCGTTAGAGTAAATGGGAAGAGGCGCAACCATATGGATTCTTATGATATGTGAGCAATATCGAAAAGAGCACATACTTCCACAAAATTCTTCAAGTGCAAGTTTAGGTCTTCATGAGCTTGACCCCCAAACAAACACTTTATATGAATCAATTGGAGCATGATACTTGTGAAATAAAATACTCTATTTCCCTTGGTAGGAGAAATACGGATGGCATTAGCATGCTCTTCATTTCCAAGATAATCCATAGTTTCAACATGTTCATATAATGGGTTGTTGATGATTTCCTCTTGGTTGATGGTTATTCGGAAGAAATAATGATCACCTAAAAAAATTCAAAAACAACTAAAGTAAATCAAAAGCACCATGGGTATACCCAAAGCTATAATCAACACCGCACAAATAAAAATTAAGTTTCACTGCCCGACAACGACGCCATTTTGATCACGCACACCTATACCATAGTTTTGATATTGGAAGATCGTTGTCAATAAAGATCAACTCACCTTGAGGTCAAATCCTCGAGGAGTGAATCTAGTCTTCAAATCCTATGGGTGTTGAATGAGTCTAAGTATATCCATGTAGTGTAAATAAAATGAATAACATAAATTAAAGTTGGGGAGGTTATGGTTTGGAAGACTGTTTTAACAAAATCTATTCAAATTGCCAAATAAGAATGACAATTGTGGATGAACTTCCAATAGGATAAAAGTATTGGGATTATGTCTTCCTACGTCAAATAATGCATAGTTTCATGAAAATTGAATGCAAATTCTAGTCAATAATTACATAGGTAGGTTAGGTTAGGGGTTCTTGAGGCTAGTTTTTCAACCAAACCTCAAGATTATCATCCATGGACCCTTTCGGATGCCTTATGGACGCGGCAAGAAAATCCACCCAATACCTCAATTGGGCATCCCTATTTCTAGGAAAATGCCTAAGATCCAGCTAATTCTCAATCCACTCTTATTTTTAAGATAGTAAAAAGGGAATAAGCTATATCTAAATATAATTTACTAATGCCTTGTCACCCATATTCCTCTTTTAAGGATGATATCGGGTCTAAAAGTATACCCACATCCCTCTTTCAAGTATGATGTGAGATTTTGAGAATTTGGAGTTTTCACCTACAAATTCCAACTCAATTAAGAAAGTATTAATGAAACACAACTCAATTAAGCAAGAATTAATTCTCAATTCACATAATCAATCAAAAACCCACACACATTTGCATCCTAATCTAACATAATCCCAAGATAAAATATTTAGCTACTCATGAAAATAGGAAAAAAAGCATTACCCAAATAGACATTTATTTCCTCAATTGAAAATAAAGCAAGAGTAATCCCTAAATTCTAAACTCCAATCACCAATAAAAATATCTTTTTGGAAGATTAAATACAATTGTTCTCCCATACTAATTTTAAGTTTTCTCAATTTCAATTTCAAGAGTAGTTGGTAGAAGATGTTCCAAATGAAAGGGTTTTCTCTTTTTGAGAAATTTGGATCAGCAGTGGGAAATTACGAATTTATCCCTGGGATGATTTCTGCCTCATCGCGATCACATAAAATCTATCGATGATCGCCATCGTTGACTATTTTAGACTGGTCGTGATCGCGACCCTCAGACCCCGATCTCGATAACTTAGGGTCAGCTCCTGCTCTTGCTTTTCAGCTTTTGTACTACTTTTTTTAATCTCTTTTCAGCTCAGTTCACTTCTTTTTATTCTCATCACATGTATTTCTGTAAATCAAGGAAATTAGTGCATTCCAATGATTAATTTGTCTCATTAATACTGTTATCTCATCAATTTGAACCCAAAAATGTAAAAAAATCATTGAAGGATGCAGATTAGATTAATCCAATACAAGAAGAACTCCATCAATTTGAGAGAAGCAAAGTGTGGCACCTGGTCCTACGTCTCTCAAACAGAACTATCATAGAAATAAGATGGGTGTGTAAAAATAAGTCTGATGATCATGGTAATACCATCAGGAATAAGGCTAGGCTGGTGGTGCAAGGATATAACCAGGAAGAAGGCATAGATTATGATTAAACAATTTCTCCAGTGGCTTGAATAGAGGAAATGAAAATTCTCATTACATTTGCCTCTTATATGAAGTTCAAACTGTTTCAGATGGAAGTAAAAAGTGCCTTCTTGAATGGTTTTCTCAAGGAAGAGGTTTATGTTAAGCAGCCCCCAGGCTTTGAAGATGTTGATTTTTCAGATCATGTGTACAAACTAGACAAAGCCTTGTATAGACTGAAGCAAGCTCCCAGAGCTTGGTATGAGAGACTTTCAAAATTCTTTCAAGAGAATGGCTTCACAAGGGGAAAGATTGACAACACCTTATCCTGAAGGCAAGAGAAAGAAATCTATTCATTGTTCAAGTGTATATTAATGACATCATAGTTGAAGATACAACGAGTTCCCTATATGATGAGTTTGCTAAGCTAATCAGTAGTAAGTTTGACATGAGTATGAATGGAGGACTCAATTTCTTTATTGGGTTGCAAATTAAGCAAAGTGCGACTAGGACTACTGTATGTCAGCATAAGTACATTCATGAGTTGCTGAAACGGTTCCATATGGAAGATGCAAAGCCTATGGATACTCTAATTAGAACTTAATTAGAACTTTCTCAAAATTGGACTTGGACGAATCTAGTTCCTTTGTCAAAGAAACTATTTATAGAGGAATCATTAGTTCATTGTTCTCTCTAATAGCTAACAGACCCGACATTTTGTTTAGTGTTGGGATGTGTACTAGATTTCAAGTAAGTCCAAAGAAATGTCATTTGAAAGTTGCCAACAAAATTCTAAAATATCTTAACGGAACCCCTGATCTGGTATTATTCTATCTTGTTGGAGATAATTTTGACCTGGTTGGATATGCCGATGTTGACTATGCTAGGTACCTGGTTGATAGGAAGAGTACCTCATGAATGGCTTATTTTCTTAGATCATTCTTGATCTCTTGGGGTACTAAGAAGCAAAATTCATTAGCACTTTCAACTGCTGAAGCTGAATATATTGTAGTTGCCTCATGTTATGCTCAATTACTATGGATCAAGAAATAATTTAAAGATTTGGCATCCTTTTAGATTGTGTGCCTCTATTTTGTGATAACACAAGTGCAGTCAATATGACCAAAAATCTAGTTCAGCATAAAAGGACAAAATCCATTAATATCAGGCATCATTTCATCAGAGATAATGTGGAAATGGGTTGATAAAAATGGTATTTTGTAGTAATGAAGATCAAATTATTGACATATTTACCAAGACACTTGGTAGGGAGCAATTTGGAAGAAATAGGACAAAGCTAGGACTGATGAGACCAAGTTGAATGCATGTTGCTCCTCTTAATTCTTTAATAATTTGGCTATGTTTTGGTGATTGGTGAGAAGGTATCCAAGTTAGATGATGTCACACATGTCTAATTCAGTCTCATATCTTTTGCAGATATACAACCATGACAAGGAGGAGAATATAAGGGGAAAAGTGAGATAACTCAAAGTGATTTGTGTTCAGAAAATAATGTAGGGACCAAGTCCCTAATCAGGTTAGTATCATACCTTATTCTTAAACGGTGGCTTTTTAAAATTAAAATTGGAAGTTTGCCACATCACTATCTTGCCCTTTCAAAAATCTATAACTCATACTTTATGCCCAAGAGACGCACCCATCTAACTGGATACGTCTATCAGGCAAACCTTTCAATAAATCCAAATTGTTTCTTCAATTCCTATTTAAATCAAAATTTTATATCTCATCTTCCTATTTTTAAAAATCTCTTAGTTCACAACCTATTAGTTCCCAAACCATTTCCTAAGATTTCATCTTGCTTCATCTTTTGAAACCTACCAAATCTCTTCCTAAACTACAATGTCGAATCTTTCACTGATATTCTCTTAAAAGGACGAGCCTATTCCTTTGAGAGTGTTTGGTACACTTTCCATCTTCTCTGATTTTGAATCCCAAAATTCATTTGTCATTACAAAGTTCTCTCCCCCTTTCCTTTGCAAAAATTATAGGGAATTTAGTGCTAAAAAAGAGTCATTTGATGAGCCCCTCTCTAAAAAGGATGATAAGGTTAACTCTATTTCTGACCCCAAAATCAACTCCTCTTTAGACATAGAAAAAGACCCTAAAGTCAATCCTCCTTAAGACAAAATTCTTTTAATCTCAGATCCCAATTCCTTCTGAGTCAGTTTTGGACTCTTCCTCCAAGGCTCAATCTCCGGAGATGGATTGGTCTCATAGTAAGTCTGAGTGTGCTTCCATTGATGGGAATATATTTGATGGGGATTTTCTAACTTCTAGGGAAACCGCCATAAATATTCAGGAAAAGAGTGAAGAAATTGGAGTCAGGGGCTCACTGATCTTAGTGGAGAACCTCCTAAAGGCCCTAGCACCCTTGGCTCACCAAAGTAGGACACAACCATGATTACTTTATTAAATAGGAGGCAAAATGATCCTTCTAAGAATGTTGAGGATAAAAATTTAGTGTTACCCCTGTGCTTGAACTGTTTGGCCCTTATGTGGATGATGATTCTAATAGTGAAGATAATAGACCCTTGTCTTCAAAGTTGTCTAAGAAGAGATCCTCCTCTTTTACCAAAGTTTTATCTGGGACTGTCAAACCTCCATGAACCAGGTTGAGTCCTAAGAACCTGATGAAAGAGGCTTTGGAGAAAAATAAGGATAATACTAAAAAGAGGAGGACTCTAAAAAAGAAAAAGGTGGTTGTGGCTGATCCTCCAGTTGAAAAAAAGGTGTAGGTTAAGGAATTAGAAGAGAAAATTGAGAGTGACTCACTACTAGAAAACTGCTTATTACCTGGGGATTTTCATAAGGATAATGTGGTAAAATCCCCAGGTAATTTGATTACTTGCGGATTTTCTTACCAATTAGAATCCAAAGGAAATACCTTCGTAGGTAATTATTACCTGTGGATTTATAAAATCCCTAGGTAATTTAGTTGTGAAAATAAATTCGCAGGTACGTTATTTACGAATTTATTTTCGATTAACTATCAAAATTTTGGATGAATTATTTGGTAAAATTTCATAAAAAAGGAATTTTACCTACGAATTTCCATGAAAAAATTCACAAATTATTCCCCACTAAGATTCCCAAGTAAATCCCTAGGTAATTTAGCTGCAGAAATAAATCCGCAAGTACGTTATTTGCGGATTTATTTGCGATTAACTATCAAAATTTTGCATGAATTATTTGATAAAATTTCATAAAAAAGAAATTTTACTTGGGGATTTCCACGAAAAAAATTTATAAATTATTCCCCACGAACTATTTCGCAAGAAAATTCATATGAAATGCCCCAAGTAAATCCGCAAGAACAAATTCTTTCAAGAAAATTTTCATGAATATTTAGCATGCATATCCCCATGAAAATTTCCAAATAATAATTCACGTAAATTACTACAAATATTTCACAATTAATCAAAAATCTATTCAAAACCTTCAATAATTCTCAAAAACATCACTCAATACAAGTCTAATGTAAATAATTATAGTTAACAAAAAAAATAATTCAAAACATCCACATCAATAATGTATGATTCTTAAATGGGCCAAAACAAAATATTTCAAACTTGAATCACTTTCATTTACGTCGTCAGAGTCATCATCACTTTCATCCTCTTGGTTGTCTTCTTGAGATGGGGTTCATCATTTAACAAATCTTTTAACTTCCAACAGTCGAGCAAGACCTCTCCACCACAAGAGGCCGCTTGTACTAAATTTCTTGATGCTACAATAAAATACACAGAAGACAAATGACAAGATTAGAGTAGCAATAGGAAAAAGAAAAATACCAAAAGAGTATTGGCAATAATGTGGTAAAACAACAAAAAGATCTATTTCAATAAAAATCATGTTATTCTCTTACATTAATTGAACATGAAATAGAAGAGTGGTGTTGATATTATGATTTTATGTTACTATACTTAACCATTTTCAAGTAACTAATTCACATTTCAAGTAACTACACTTCACCATTTTCAAGTCACTATTACACACTTCAAGTCACTACACAACCATTTTCAAATAACTAATTCACATTGCAAGACACTACACTTAAAACATTTTCAAATCACTAGTACACATTCCAAATCACTACACTTAACTATTTTCAATTAACTAATTCACATTTCAAGTCACTATACTTTAATAATTTTCAAGTAACTATACTTTATTATTTTCAAGTTATTAGTACACATTTCAAGTGACTACACTTAATCATTTTCAAGTCACAAGTTCACAATTTCAAGTAACTACACTTAACCATTTTCAAGTCACAAGTTCGCAATTTCAAATAACTACACTTAATCATTTCCAAGTCATTACACTTAATAATTTTCAAATAGCTAATTAATTAATATTTCAAGTCGTTATACTTGACAATTTTCAAGTAACTACACTTAACCATTTTCAACTCACTAGCACACATTTCAAGTGATTATACTTAACCATTTTCGAATAACTTATTCACATTGTAAAGCACTACAATTAACCATTTTTAAGTCACTAGTACACATTTCAAATCACTACACTGAACCATTTTCAAATAATTAATTCATATTTCAAGTCACTATACTTAACCATTTTCAAGTAACTACTTTCACATTTCAAATAACGATACTCAACAATTTTCAAGTCACTACACTTAATGATTCATTTCAAGTCACTATACTTAACCATTTTCAAGTAACTACACTTAACTATTTTCAAGTCACTAGTACACATTTCAAGTCACTACACTTAATCATTTTAAAGTCACTAACTAGTATACATTTCAAGTCACTACACTTAATTATTTTCAAGTCACTAATACACATTTCAAGACACTACACATTTCAAGTAACTATACTTTATTATTTTCAAGTTATTAGTACACATTTCAATTGACTACACTTAACCATTTTCAAGTCACAAGTTCACAATTTCAAATAACTACACTTAATCATTTGCAAGTCACAAGTTCGCAGTTTCAAGTAACTACACTTAATCATTTTCAAGTCACTAGTACACATTTCAAGTCACTACACTCAAGCCATTTTCAAAAAGCTAATTGACATTTCAAGTCACTAGACTTAAACATTTTCAAGTCACCACACTTAAACATTTTCGACTCAGTAGTACACATTTCAAGTTACTACACTTGACCATTTCCAAGTAACTAATTCACACTTCAAGTCACGACACTTAACCATTTTCAAGTCACTAGTACACATTTCCAATCACTATACTTAATCATTTTCAAATAACTAATTCACATTTCAAGTCATTATACTTAACCCTTTTTAAGTTCACCTTTCATGTAACCACACTAAACCATTTTCAAGTCACTAATCCACTTATCAAGTGACAAAATTTGATCATTTTGAAGTGACTAGTGCACATTTCAAAACACTACACTTGATCATTATATACAGTTTTAATTTAAGATCACACTATTTCAAAATGTTCTTCATTTTGTTAAACTCTGTTTCAAGTTAAACCAAACAAACAAATTGAAATAGAGTACTTAATATAACTTGATAGTAATGAATAATAATTCACTTCATAGTCCTACCAGTCAACCACATTACTAACTTAAATACAAATGAACTTGACAGTAATGAAAAATAAAGCACTTGTTAGTCCTACCAGTCAACCACATTACTATCTTAAATACAAATTAACTTGACAGTAATGAACAATAATGTACTTGTTAGTCATATTAGTCAACCACATTATTAACTTAAATATAAATTTTTGAACACAGTCCTTTATGTGGAAACACAACAGAAAAAGATTCAAAGAACTTCGATGGTTCAACTGAATCACAGGAAAGTGGAAACATAAAAAAGATGTCTAGGAAGGACCACTTCTAGGAAGGTCTAGAAGTTTATCCGGCCTGAAAATAAACTATTCTTCATAGTATGTCACACTTTTAGATATTAAAACACATTAGTAAGAACTAAGAGAAAGATGAGGAGACAGACCTGCTGCAATAATACCATTGGAAGATCTGGTAAGTCATAGTCATATCTATTCATAGGGAACATACTATCAGGCTTTCCTTTGAAGAGTCCAACAACATTAGGAGCACCTTTCCCTTCCAGATTGAAGCAATCATCACACACCACGACTTTTGTTCGAAAGTGAGATTTCATATTCTTTACAAAGTCAGATGAATGAGATAGGCTTCCTATATGGAGAATTGACTCAGGTACATCCATGGAGAGTGTCCATGATAATGTTCGAGAGTGCCAAGTTGGATGTGGTGTCAATCGGACATATGATATCCTGCTAACCTATGGAAGTTGTTGAGTCCGCCAACGGCAACGACTGGTGTTGATGGTTGTCGCGGCTGCATGGCTGCTGTACAGCGGCGGCAAACCTCAGGGAGGAGAAAAACGGCTTAACGGTGGTCGCCGGTGAAGGCGGTGGAGGCGACATCGGTTGTTTTGGTTTGAGAGAGAGAGAGGAAGTGTATAGAGAGGGAAAAGAGAGAAGATAGGGAAAGAGGCGGATGTTTTTGGTGGAAATGAAATTAGGGTTCTTGTTTTGTTTAAAAGGGGAGGAGTGAAAAATTTGATCTCAACTGTTGGATTAGTTTGGATCAATTGCTGAGATTAAAGTTATTTAAAAAAGGGTTAGAAAAATTGAATTTCAATTTGAGCTTAAAATTGGTATCAATTTGTCTATAATTGTCATCAATGGGATATAAAATTGGCTGATAATTTAACACTAAAAGGGAAATTAAATGTAATTGACTTTTATTTTAACAACAACAACAACAACAACAACAACAACAACAACAACAACAACAACAACAACAACAACAACAATAATAATAATAATAATAATAATAATAATAATAATAATAATAATAATAATAATAGACAATGCTTTTGTAAATCGTGAGTGTGCATATTTACAAAAAATAATTTAATAAAATTATGTAAAATATCTTAAAATTGATGTTAATTTGGTTAAAATTGACATTAATTTAGTACAAGGTTGCTAGAATTTAAATAAATTAGAAAAATTATTTTAAGTTAGGCTGCTATTTAATAAATAAAATAAGGTATCGCTATTAAAAATAGACAACGCATGTAGAATTAAGATAATGTAAAAAAATATTTTACAAAATTGTTGTTAATAATTTAAAATAAATTAGTTACAAAATTTAAAAATAATAATTATTATTATAAGGCAAAATGACCTTCTGGACCCCTCTACTATGTCAGTTTTGTAAGTTGAACACTTCTACTGACATGCTTGTCATCTGGACCCTTGAACCAATCAAAAAGCAACATTTCGCAGCCTTTGACCGTTGACCTTGCCTATGTGGCAAGGTCATGGTGACTAGGACAAAGAGAGTGTAACCACTCGCCTAGAGGTGCGAGTAGGGGTCAACTTTTGGCCAATTTTACATTAAAATAATTAAAAATAAAAATAAAAATAATATTAAAATTTTAAAAAAATAATTAAAAAGGGTCCTTTTTCCCTCCATCTTTTTAAATTTAAATTTTTTTTAAAAAATTTAAAAATATTTTTAAAAATTAAAAAATAATTTTAAAATATTTTAAAATATTTTAACAAAATTTAAAAATATTTTTAAAATATTAAAAAAAAATTAACAATATTTTTAAAATTAAAAAAAGATTCTTTTTTTCCCTCCATCTTTTTTTAATTTAAAAATATTTTTAAAATAATTTAAAAATATTTTTAAAAATTAAAAAATCATTTTAAAAATATTTTTTCCCTCCCCACCCCAGCCCGTCCCCACCCCCACACCCCCCAGCCCTTCTTTTTTTTCCTCCATCCTTTTTAATTTAAATATATTTTTAAAATTTAAATATATTTTTAAAATTTAAAAATATTTTTAAAAATTTAAAAATAATAAAGTTAAAAAAAAATTCCCACCCACCCCCCTCTACAGCCCCTCCCCACCCCACCCCACCCCCACCCCAGCCCATCCCCACCCCACCCAGCTCCACTCACCCCTCTTCTCCAGCCCTCCACCCTACCCCAGCCTATCCCCAACCCACTCAGCCCCATGTAACCCCTCCCCCTTCCCCAGCCCCTCACCCCACCCAGCCCGTCCCCATCCCACCCAGCCCCACGCAACCCTTTCCCCAGCCCCCACCTCACCCAACCCCCTTCCTCCAGCCCCCACCTAGCCTTACGCAACCATTCCCCCATACCCCACCCCAATCAGCCCCTCCCCAAGCCCCCAGCCCCACCCAGCCCCACACAGCCCCCCCACAATTAATTTTAATTAACTTTTTTAAATATGTAAATCATATTTAAATTAATTAATTATTTAAGTAAAATTTATTTAAATTAGGTAAGAATTTTAAATTTGATAAATTAATTAATTTAAAATTTAATTAATTTAAATAAATTAATTAGTTAAGAATTTTAATTAATTAATTTTTTACTAATTTAAATTTAAAATTTAAATTAATTAATTAAATTAATTTTAATATTTAATTAATTTTAATGTAATACATTTTTTATTATTTTTTTATTTTTTATTTTAAAAATGATTATTCAAATTTTTCCAATTTTAAAAGCATGATTATTCAAAATGTTCTATAATTTATAAATTTTTCTTATTTAATTAAATTAATTTTAATATTTAATTATTTATGTAGCATTTTAAAAATGACTTGGAATTTAATGTAATACTTTTTTTATTTTTTTATTTTTTTATTTAAAATGATGTGGCAGACGTGGCATCTTATGTGGCAGCTGACGTGGGTGACAGTGTGTTACTCTCACCAAAAAAGGGTTTAAAATATTGCTTTTTAGTAGGTTCAGGGGTCCAGATGACAAACATGTAAGTAGAAGTGTCCAGCTTACAAAACCGACATAGTATAGGGGTCTAGGAGGTCATTTTGCCATATTATAATAATAATGAAAATTAGACAATGTATTTGTAAATTGTGAGTGTGCATATTTATGAAAGATGATTTAAGTAAGAAAATTATGTAAAATATTGTATTTGAATTAATAAATTGTAAAAACTGATAATAAAAAATAATAAAAATAATTTATAAATATTTAAATCATTAATGTGACACGTCGTTATTTATATAATACGAGAATAATGTTTAAAAATATTAATATTTAAAATTAAATAATTTTGATAAAGTAGTAGCCTAAGAGAGCATAGGGAGGTCAAAATTAGGTGTCAACAACAACTAAAGCAGACATGTTATAAATGTCTATTTTATTTTTTTATTAAATATTATTAATCTTGAATTACTTATCCGTCACTGATGACCATTAATTTCTCGATCTCAATAACGAGTCAAGCTAAGATTGATGATCTGCTCAAATACATCTTTGATATCATATTCAGCTGCTTGATCAGCTTGTGTGAAGTTCACAAGTATTTTTAAAATTAAGTCAAGCTAAGGTTTATTCAGCTCGAATTAATATCAATTCTGACTAAAATTGATATTAATTGAATAAGAATTAGGCTAGACATTACATAAGCTGAGCAAATTGAATTGACTTAGGTTGCTATTTAATAAATGTAGGAAAGACATAATATTATTATTATTATTATAATAATAATAATAATAATAATAATAATAGACAATGTATGTAAATTATGGGCATGTATAATTGCGGAAATTATTTAATAAATATTTGCAAAATTATGTAAAATATTATATAATGTAAAAAATAATAATATAAAAATAAATCATATATTTTCAAATCATGAATGCGACACGTTAATATTTATTTGATATCAAAATATTGTGTCGAAAATATCAACATTTAAAATTAATAAATTTGCTAAAATAACAACCTAAGATCAAAATTGAGTGTCAACACAAGTAACCCGATTTATTCCTACAAATTGGGATCCGTGAAGGGTACAGTGTACGCAGACCGTACTGCTAAGGTAGATAGGTTGTTTCCAATATAACCTCGGTTCAGGAAAAATAGTCTGAAGCTGTCCAATTTCAAGAAAATATTAGTGAAAATTGATTTAATATTGGTCGTTGATCAAATATGATGAACGATTGAGATTAGACTTGAGGAGATGAGTCAAATTGGGATTAAATATTGGGTTAAAAAAATTGAATTGAGGATTTCGATTGAGTCCAATTAAACTCAATTGACACAAATTGAGTATAAATGGCTAGAATTTAAATAAATTGGGAAAATTAGATTGAATTAGGTTGATATTTAATAAATATAGTAACTATATAAAATTAACATTAAAAATAAATATAATAATAATCAATAAATATTGATCAATGGCTAAGATCTAAAGATTAAGAATTTGGTTAAAAAGTTGAATGGAATTTGAAATTGAGTTCAATTGGACACAATCTGGGCTAGGATTGTAATAAATTGAATAAAATTAGGCTAAAATTGATACAAATAGGCAAAATTAGACTAGAAAATAAATAAATTAAAAAATTAAATTGACTAAGATTGCGGACTAATACAATAATAATAACAGTAAAATAAATAACTTAATTATGCTCAGATTAGTTATGAATAAATTGTGTAACTAAAAGTACGACATATAATATATTACTTTAAAATCAACGATAATAATAATATATATATTTTATTATATATATAAATTTTATGTTTATATATATATTTAGTATAAATAATGTTTTCCCATTATTTCATTTCATTTCATTTCATCCATGCCAAGTTATTTATATTTAAAAATGAAAAATAGGTTTTAAAAAAACTATTTTTTTCTAAAAAAAATCACAAATTTTAAATGCCCGGTCATGACAAAGAAAGACTCACTACTTTAATCTTCAAAATCAAAAAAAAAAATTAAAATAACTGAACCGATCGAATTTATAGAAATCGAATTTATTTTGGTTTGATTACGACTGTCATTTTCGTCAATCCGAAAATTGAAAAAATAAACCGATATTAAACAAGCAAATCAAACAAACAGAATGTCCACACCTAATCTCATCATATATATAATTCTAAAACTACCTAATACTTTCAACTCAATGTAAAATAAATTATTTTTTTATTTTATTTTGTGATTATTATACCTTATATCTCACATCAAATAACTCCTAAATGTACATTATATTGATATAGAAAAACACGTTTTATTTGAGCCCTGAGTCGTTCTTCGCCCTATCTTCAGCCAATGAAATTTCACCTCTTTAATTTTTTGGTGATAACATAATGAGTCAAGCAATGATTTATTCGGCTCGAATACATCTGTGATACCATCTATGTCAACAAACTAATTTTAATTTCTTGAGCATCTTTTACTTGATTATACGTGTCCACCGATTTAATGTCTAATTTCTTTTTATTTTATGTTTTTTATTCTTCAAGTTTATCCTTTTCCTATTTAAATTTTTCAAGTCACAAAAATCCTACGTAAATCCCCAAGAAATAGTTTCAGCTAAATTTGTAGCAACACAATCCAACAATAATTTTTCAAGTAATAATTTTGTAGGTAAATCTCCAAGAAATAATTTCAGTTAAATTTGTAGCAACACAATCCCCTAATAATTTTCCAAGTAATAATTTCACAGGTAAATTCTCAAGAATAAATTCCCAGCAAAATTCGCAGAATAAAATTCCCAAATAATTTCTCAGGTAATAAAATTCATTACATAAATTTCTACCAAAATATCTCTACGTAAATCTGTAGGATAAATTACCTGAGAATTTTCCTATGGATTTAAAATATATATATATATATATATATATATATATATATATTTCCATATACCTGCGAATTTACCTAGAGATAAAATATCCATCGATACATTTCCCTAGGTAATGTCGCAAGTAATAATTTCGCAGGTAATTCCCCAAGAATAAATCCCCAGCAAAATTCGCATCACAAAATCCCCAAATAATTTCCCAGAAATATTCATTACATAAATTTTCACCAAAATATCTCTAAGTAAATCCGTAGGATAAATTACCTGGGGATTTTTCAATGGATTTAAATATATATATATATTTATCCATATACATGCGGATTTACCTAGAGATAAAATATCCGTCAATATATTTCCCCAGGTAATGTCGCAAGTAATAATTTCGCAGGTAATCTACAAGAATAAATCCCCAGCAAAATTCGCAGCACAAAATCCCCAAATAATTTTCTAGGTTATAAAATCCATTACATAAATTTTCATCAAAATATCTCTAAGTAAATCCGTAGGATAAATTGCCTGGGAATTTTTCTACAGATTTAAAAAATATATATATGTGCTCATATACCTGCGGATTTACCTAGAGATAAAATACCCCGCCGATATATTTTTCAGGTAATGTCGCAAGTACGAAATTTGCGCAATATGACACCAAATTTACCTGCAGAATTTATTGCAAATATATAGTTCGCAGGTAATATATTTTAATGTTGAGGAATTTAATATTTTCGTAAGTAAATCCGTATGTATTTTCTGCGATATTATTCCCTAGGTAAAATCTCCATGTAATTTACGGTTTTCTAGTAGTGACTTTAATGATAACCATGATAGTGACTTAGAGAGACTCTTTGAGTGCCTGACTGAGGATGATAATGAGTCTGTTGATTCTGATATTGGAAGAAGCATGGTTGCTTCTAGAACCAAAGTAAAAGGAAAGGTTATTGTTTATCCCAAGAAAGAGAAGAAAGTGTTGATCAAGAAACCAGTGCCCAAAAGCACTGTTAGGAGGAAAAGATCTAAGAGACCTAGCACCAAGGGACCAGGTCCCAGTTCCAAGTTTGCAAGGATATTAGGTACCCCTGGGGTTTCTGTCAAAGGAACTAATCCCTTAGAAAAGGCTTCTACCTTCCAAAAGAAAGGAGAAGGTTCTGTCAAGAGAAGAATGACAAGAGATACTCAAAACTCAAAAAGTTTTGAGGGGTAGAGTATTTGTGCTTAGATTCATAGTATGATTAAGCTGATAGATTGGGTAAGGTTCCAAAATTGGGATCACCTGTTTGAGGTACCAGTTCCCCCCTTTGCATGAAAAAAAAGTTTGGATGTTCTATCATAACCTAACTTTCTCTGAGAATGGCTTGTATTTCATTACCCAAGTCAATTAGGTGAGTCTTTCTATTGATGAAGAAGTTCTGTCTGAGATTATTGGGTTCCTACAGAAGGGATCAGGTCCCTAAGAAATGAAAAAAGATCTATAAAATTTCTAATAATCTGTGGGAAGCTTGATGACATGAACATAAAGAATGTGAGTAAAAAGGCCTTGAATGGAGAATATCAACTCCTTTTAAGTTGGTAAACAATGTACTCCTTCCTCGCTTAAAAAATAGGACCACAGTAATAGGTACCTACCTATTCCTAATAGAGGTCCTAGCCAAGTATCAGAAGGTAAATCTTCTCGCAATTATGATTGATCACACTAACACTGTCATGAAGACAAAGGATGGAAAATATGGTCTAGCCTATAGGTTTTGCCTGAATAGGGATTTTACAAAATTTAATATTGAGTGTGGCCAAGGAAAAGTTAGACCTGTGTAGTAGATGTTCGATATAACCACGTTAGAAGACAGTGAGTGCATCCCTTGAAGAGGAGGTGGAAAGTCTAAATCTATTGTTGCAGACATAATTAATGTTCAAACTAGGTTGAGGAAGGAACTAGATGCTATGGCAGCCGTGGTGGCACAAAAGGATACAGAAACTTCAGCGCTAAAGGAAGCATCAACAAACGGAATCGATGAGGGAATAAGCTCATTGGGAAAGTTGAGTGCTGAAAATGCAGGCCTATGCAAGAAAGTAAAGAAATTAGAAGAAAAGTTTGAGATCTTGACTGAAAAGAATGAGGATCTGACTCAGCAGCTCCTAAAGTTTTATGTTGCTAAAAGTGAGAGGATGAACATACTTCTTAGACTGTTGTCTCACAATCCTCCAGGTCCTTCCTCTTAGATCTTTCCCAACCTGGTCCTCACTCTGTATTCTCCCCCACAAGCCCTATTTTAAGACCTGTCTATGTCCTCTCTTAAGTTTTTGTTTACTTCTGTTGTGACTGATACTACTATTGTTATGTTTTATTGCTACTGTTTTTGAATAGTGTTTAGTACTTTCCTTCTTGATGATTGAATAAATTTACTTTGTGCTATTATATTTTTTTTTCTAATCTTTCTTGCTCATGTCAGTGTAGCCTCAATGGCCATGCAATAACATGTGTGCTTGTCTATGCTTGGATTACTATTTTATTACTTTGATGATGCCAAAATAGGAAAAATAAGGTATAGTAGTGTAGGTGTAGCAATGACGGAATAGGTCAACACATTCAAAGGAAATCTTAGGTGTTGATAGATAGGGGGAACAATTATGGAGAAGTTGATAGTGGAAAAATTTTGTAATGCTTAAAGGTATGTCTGGGTTTGTAATCATCAAAAAGAGTGAAATTGTGAAGTTTATTAGTTTTGATGATTGACAAATTATGATTGACAAATTATCATTTGGGACCTTTTATTTGAAGAATATGTGATGACAAAGCTTGCAAATACTAAGGGACCTGGATGACTGTATTCACGTCACTATCATGCACAGTTGGATGATAGTACAAAAGTTGGTGAGAAAGTTGTTGCACTATTTGGTTTCAGCCAATGAGACGTGCCCTAGTTCATTCTGTCTCGTATATATTGATCATCTTCCATAACAAGAAAACCTAAGATTCCATATTATCACAACAAAATATTCTCTTAAAGCTCTTAAATCGAAGCCTCACTCACAACAGGAAACTGATCGCTCCCAAGTTATATTTCATGTTCTTGTTGTATTTGAGTCTTTGTTTTGTGATTGCAAATCTGCCTATTGTTGATGTCTATTATTATTAGGTGTTTTATTTTAGATCTCAAACTTATTATTGTCATCTAAAGTTAGCTAATATTAAACCTAGAGTTAGCTTGTTTACTCAGTTAGAGTTAGCTGAGTTATTGGTGCAGTAAAGGTATTGCAGATTTCTCTTTGTAATAGAGTTATTACTAGGAGAAGAAGGATTAGGAGTTTTAATCCTTGTTATCATGGAGTCTGTATTCAAGGTTGCTTGAATATTAGTGGAGCTTTGGAAATTCTGGAGGCAGGTCGTGGTTTTTCTTCCTTGAGCAAGGAGTTTTCATTAAAAATAAAAAAATAAACCCAACAAGTAAAAGAAAAATAGTAAGGTGAGACTTCTAGAACGAAGTTAGGCAACACAGAATATAAAAAAACGGATGTCTGAATAACATAAAACACAACATATGGTGTCATAAGTGTTGAACATTTAAATACAACTCAGAAATACAGAAACATGAATAATTGTCTCTAGAAAAAATTAAAGACATCTAAAACTAGGTAAGATGAGGTATGGAGAAAACTCTGAAGTCCTAGAGCACACCAGTACCTCGATCACCAATCAGATAAGTACGAAATCAGTTGTCTCATTCTATGCTCGTACTTCTTTACCAAAAGAGCAAAGTAGGAGTGAGTACAATTCACTTGCACTCAATTGGTATCATAGGCAGACTAAGCAACGCAGAAAATAATAGAAGTAAAGAAAACTATGAGCATGTCACCTGCAAGAAGAAAAGTCCCAAATGGTAGCTCACATAGTCTCTACTAACAGTTTTAAATAAATAAATACTAAAATAAACAAAACAAATTACACAAAAAATATACGAAAAATAAACACATGTCAAAGAAACTAAAAGATCACAAAAGATACATATGTAATGCAATTTAATATTGAAAGTCATCGCATGACTTTCTCTATATACCTACGAGCTCGCAACCCAAGATAGGACCCATGGGAGATTCGTAACCTATATACTATAACTCATATCCCAATATCTAAATTCACATCTCAGACTTGAATTCATGGAGAAATATTTTATAAAAATATTTTATTTCAAACACTGTGTTCCTCAATGGTATCAGTACCTCATGAATGTATATGTATGGAATGAGGATGTAATGCTCACGATAAAGTCAATATAAAGATATCCAATTTATCCAACAAGTATATTAGTGAGCCTAGAAATTATTCAATATGACCACAATCATGATTATCAACTGTAATGATCCTTTACGTCGTTTTGTGAATTTTTCTTATTTTAACCTTCCTCATAGTGTTTAAATATGATTTATGACTTACAGAAATGCATAGTGTCAATTCTCAAGGTGTTCGGAGGTGATTTAAGTCATTAATTGGGTTCTTGAGTTTTAACAACGTTAAGCTTGATCACAGTCAAACTTTGTCAAGACGACCTCAAATTAAAATTTAATATTTTCAATATATTTGGAACATACTTTTTAGTTAAGATACATATTTAATTTATTTTTATGGGGCTAGGATTTATAAAAAAAATTGAGGTATTTTTAATGAATAAAACTCACAATTTTTTTACCATCTCATAGTACATGACTTTCAGTTAATAGGGGTTAACCCTTTTGGACGATAACTGAATATTAAAAAAAGGGTTAGAAAATTATAATGGACTTGGAGATCAAGAAAGAACGGAATAGGAGAGGGGTGGAGGATCAACCAAGGATTAGATGGGGCAGTCTGACTTTAGACAGTGCATTAGATATAGGGGATAAGTTGATGGCGAGGGAGGCTTGAGGGAGTAGAGGGGATGTTGATAGTATGTGGGACGAGACTCCCAATTGCATCAGTGAGACAACTAGAGAGGTGTTGAGAGTCTCGATAGGCCGCACAGGTAAACACCAAGGGGACTGGTGGTGGAATGAGGAGGTGAAGGAGAAGGTAAAGGCTAAGAAGAGAGCGTATACAAAGTTAGTTGAGAGTAAGGATGAAGAAGATAAACGGAAGAATAGTGAGGAGTATAAGATTTCTAAGTGAGAGGCAAAGTTAGCGGTCACGAGGGCTAAAGATCCAGCTTTTGAGTGTTTATACACATCGTTAGATAGTAAAGATGGGGTTAAAAAATTGTACAGGCTCACCAAGGTTAGGGAGAGGAAGGATCGGTACCTGGATCAAGTGAAGTGTATTAAGGATATGGACGACACAGTTTTGGTAGAGGAGGGTTGTATTAGAAAGGGATGTCAGTTTTACTTTCATAAGCTCCTGAAAAAAGAAAGGGATACTAGCATTGTGTTGGGGGATTTGGAGCATTCCGAGAGGTTTTTTGATTATGGTTATTGTAGGCACATTAAGGTTGAGTAGTTTAAAAGGGCTATTCGTAGGATGCGTAGAGGTAGAGCGACGGGGCCAGATAAGATTCTAGTGGATTTTTAGAAGTGCACAGGAGGGAAAGGTTTGGAGTGGTTGATTTGATTGTTTAACATAATTTTCAAGACGGCGAGGATGCTTGAGGCTTGGAGGTAGAGTATGATGATTTCATAGTATAAGAATAAGGGCGACATTTAGGATTGCAATAATTATGGGGGTATCAAGTTGTTGAGTCATACTATAAAGGTTTGGGAGAAGGTGGTAGAGTTGAGGTTGTGGAGGATTGTTACCATTTCTAAAAATTAGTTTGAATTTATATCAGGGCACTCGACTACTGAAGCCATCCATCTCGTCAAGAGACTGGTAGAGCAGTATAGGGATAGGAAGAAGGATTTGCACATGGTGTTTATCGACATTGAGAAGGCTTATATAGAGTACCCAGGGAGGTTCTTTGGAGATATTAGGAGGCTATAGACACCTATAGTGTATGTTAGGTCTATTAAAGATATGTACGGTGGAGCCAAGATTCAGGTTAGGACTGAGGGAGGGGGCTCGGAGCACTTTCCTATCTTGATGGGGTTACATCAAGGTTCGACACTTAGTCCATTTTTTTTGCCTCGGTGATGGATGTTTTGACGCGGCACATTCAAGGTGAGGTACCTTATTGTGGATTTTTGCGGATGATGTAGTCTTGATTGATGAGACACGTAGCAGAGTTAATGCTAAATTAGAGGTTTGGAGGCAAACTCTTGAGTCTAAAGGGTTTAGGTTGATTAGGTCCAAGACAAAATATTTGGAGTGTAATTTCAGCGAGGTATCTCATGAGTCTGATGTAGTTGCTAAGTTTGATACTCATTCTATAATGAAGAGAGAAAGTTTCAAGTATCTAGGGTCTATGATTTAGAAGAATGGAGAGATTGGCGAAGATGACACTCATCGATTGGGGTAGGGTGGATGAAATGGAGGCTCACCTCTGGAATCTTGTGTGAAAAAAAGGTACCTCCCAAACTTAAAGACAAGTTCTACAGAATGATGGTTAGACAAATACTATTGTATAAGACAGAGTGTTGATTTGTTAAGAAGTCTCATATCCAGGAGATGAAGGTGGAAAAAATGAGAATGCTTAGGTGGATGTGTGGGTTTACTAGGAAACACAGGATTAGAAATGAGGTTATTCGAGATAAGGTGGGTGTGGCTTCGGTGGAAGCCAAAATGAGAGAAGCGAGGTTGAGATGGTTCAGTCATGTGATGAGGAGAAAAATAGATGCCCTAGTGCGGAGGTGTGAGAGGTTGTCTAGGGATGGTTTCAAGCATAGTAGAGGTAGACCGAATAAATATTGGAGAAAGGTGATTAGACATGACATAGAGAAACTCCATTTTACTGAGGACATGACCCTGTATTGGAAGTTGTGGAGAAGGAGGATTAGGGTAGAAGGTTAGTTTGAGTTTAGGGTATGGTATCTTTTGGTGTGTTACTTGGAGTATATTGTTTATGGTATTATTGAGTTTGATAATCCCTATTATATCTTGTTGTTTTACTATTCTTACTATTACTTTCCTTATCTTAGATTATTTTATTTTTAGCCGGGGGTCTATAAAAAACAGGCTCTCTATATCATATTTGAGGTGGTGGTATGGACTGCGTACATTTACCCTTCCCAGACACCACTTGGTGGGAATATACTGGGTATGTTGTTGTTGTTGTTGTATTTGAGTTAATTATTAAGGAATCGACATCTTAGGTAATATATTTAATCTTATGTAATTGGTCAACTGTGAGTAGTGAATGTGAGCTTATGCCAGTGGTAGGTTATTGTGAGTACAGAATAGTCAAAGATTACAACTGCTTTGTTTTCCTTTACTAGTGGTAAAAAAAGTAATGATTAGGCAATGATGACCTAATCATTAAGAACTTATTATGGGAATTAATTGGTTTGTTGACAGCCATGGCTTCCGTGATACTCTGTTAACTTTGGTTGTTCAATATTCTCATATGAATTTTGATCAGACACAATTTTTTACAAATTAGATTTTAGGCGTAGGATTTTAGTGTAAGAATTTATAAAATGAATGTCATCAAATTCGTACTCTTATGAGGATTATATAATTAACAGATTTTGACTATTCAAAATCTTTATGAAAAGGAAAGTTTATAAATCAATGCATGGGCTTTGATTTAAGGCAAGTTGAGACTTTCTTAGACTCTTTTTTGAAGTGCTTATGTGTTGGTGTGAGTAATGGGGAATGGGGATCCCGTATAGGTGAAGTAATGAGCATCTATGTGGGTACTGATGTTATTTGAGGGCTTAGAATAAATTATTTGTATGTTTTGAACTGTTTTTTTGATTTGCTAGTACGATGATTTGATTTGCTATGGTGTATGAATTATTTTGGGATCAAATTTGCACGCCTATACATCATGCATTGTATTATGTATAGGGTCGGAGGCATGCCTGTACAATATTATCTATTTATTAATTGATATCAGAGAGCACGCCTGCACAAGATATTTATTAAGATCGGAGGGCACACCTGCACAGTACCTGGACCTTGTGGGTCCTCCATAGGTCCTGACGTTGAAGCCATTGCTCGCTAGGTGTGTACATAGCATGTACATTATATTCATTCATTTCTCTGCAAATTGAGTAAGGTGTATTTATTGACTATGTACTATTTAGTAAGCCCTTGAGTATCTGTTACTTGATTTCACTGTATTGAGGTTTTCTTGAACTGTGTTATGATATATTTGTGACTGTTAGACTTGATTATTCAGTTAGATTAGGGTGGTTTTCCTGAGTTAAGGTGATATATTATTTTAGATTGTTGGCGTGGTGTTACTCGTCACCACTTTGAATTAGGATCGGTCGATGATGCTTGATGAGTACATGTAGTTCCGTACTCATCGTTGCTTTTTCTACACCTTAGGTGCTGATACCAATCTGACGACTTCTGAATATTAATTCTTGTAGTTCCTTTCGTGTTAGCATCTTTGGATATTCTAGGTAGCTGCTATTGGTTCCAGAGACTAATGAAATCTCCTCTAACCTTATCTTTATGCATTTTTTGTATTTTAAGATACTCAAACTTTTTTTTTATTTTTGTATTTAATGGCTTGTATTAGTGACTATCAGACCTGAAATTGTCTATATTTTGACTGTATCATTCTATTAATCTACTTTTGAGACTACTCAGAGTTTACTATGTTCTTATTTTCTTCCACTTCTATGAGTTTGGGATGTTGTATTTGGAATTGAGTTTCTAACTTACCTATCACGGAGGGTAGAATAAGTGTCTTTGCGGTACCAAAGTTGGGCTATGACATTCACTCAATTAGGCACCATTGAAATAAATATGTATGTAAGAGATCATTTAGATCATATCAACCCCTAACTTAGGCGTTTCTATCATGATAAAGGCAATCAATACTCAAAAAGGTCTAAAATGACATTTCAAGCCCCTGAATGGGCGTCATGTCTAGCCTAAAGGCATTTAAATGCACAGATAAGATCAGTGATGACAAATAAAGCCCCCACACGGGCAACACACAATATCAGATATATCAAGTCAACAACAACAGAATATAAGCCTCCATATGGACACAAAACAGTGAGAATAATGTCAAAAATATAAATTCTATAATTATTTTCCCAACTCATAGCATGCTTTACTTATATATTAAATAATCAACTCAATCTGAAAAGATTTAAGTCATAACCTACCTCGAAACAATGAAACTCTAACCTAAAGTTCTTTAATACAGAGATTTTTCCTTACGAATGACCTCTGAGTCAACTACAACATTCAAATATTGCATCTACACGTTAAAAGAAAGCTAAAGATACTCATATTGTCCATATTTTGGACTGGATCCAAACCAAGTTTGAAAACAAAAAGGGTAAAATCAAAATTTTATTTTAGAAATATACATTTCAAGGTTATAGGAGTCTACAATTGAAAATTCACCCGAAAATGGATTTAAAACGATATTCAAATTGAAGAAAAATTATTTTTAAACATTACAAATAAAAACCTTATAATCTCATTTTAAAATCACGATTAAAAGATGTTTTTGAAGATGTAATTAATGAAAATGATGGGTTTATGAGTTTAGAGGTTACCCACATGAAATTGGATGAAGAAACCCTAGAAGATCGCCTTTCTGAAGCTTGGAGGTCTAAAAATGATGAAAAATAGAGAAATTGAGGGGTATATACAATGGTTGCCGCTTAAGTGGCTACCACTAATGCAGTACCAGGCTGCTAAAGTGTCTATCACGTAAGCAATACCTTGGCGCTAAAGTAGCTACTACTTAAGCGGTTTTGGGCCGCTAAAACAGCTATCGTGTAAGCGATACCTGGGCACTAAAATGGCTACCACTTAAGCAGTCTTGGGCCGCTAAAACGACTGATGCTTAAGCGAATCTTGACTGCTTAAGAGACTGCACTAGATATCAGCAAATGTTGATTTTGGTGCAAGCTTGCCAAGCTTCGGATGGACCCTCAAGATTTGTTCGAGTCCCATAGTGATAAACTATATATGCTAGCAGGCTAATTTCAATGTTCCAGACTCAATGGCAACAACGTCAAATTTTTTTGAAAAGGCCATTTTTAATAAATTAATTTTCGGAAAAAAATTTCCATCATTTTTCAAACAAAGGATCGAAATTCAAAATAAAGGTCCCAAACTCGAACCAACCATGCTATAAATTCAAATTCGACATTCGGCACCTACTGAAACTGTCGAAATCATCATCCGTCATTCAGAAAAATAAATATTGATTGAAGTCAACTATATGACTTTTTAAGTCTCTAAAAATCACAATCTCATCAAAATCACTCCCAATCGCATTGAAAATTGTTTCAACCTTCTCAACGCCCCCAAAATCAACATGTAGCAACTACAAGAAAAGATAAAATAGTCAAAACATATAAAGACAAGTTTCCACAAATCAGGTCATTACATATGATGATACCATCTGATCGATAGTTGGTAGACATGCACTCTTTTCTTTTCTAAATAAGTGCTTCTTTAGGGTTGAACATATTTTTTAATAAATTACTCACTTCTTATAAAAATTAAAAGATAATTTTACCAACTTACTCTTAGTTAAATTTTATTTCTTTCCAAATTGACATTGATTACTATATTTAAACTCAATGTGCATATTAGAAAAATTATGATCAAAATATTCTTGAGGACTTAAACATACACTTATTTAGGAATAAAATCACAACCCTAAGAAAAACTTAAACGGGAATGAAGGGAGTAATAATATAAGGCCTAATACATAGATAATCTTTTAAAATTATTACTCTCCCTATTTCTATTTGTTTGTCATATTTTGACTTAGCACAAAATATAAAAAAGTACAGAATATTTTTAAATTTCATGGTATTAAGGTACAATATGTCAAATGCAACAAAATGTTCTTTATAATAATGTGATCTTAAACAAGTAATATAAAAAGTTAAAATTGTTAATTAAAAATCAGAAATCTTATCTATAATAAATTAAAATAGTTACCTGAATTTAACATGAGACAGTTAATAATATCTAATTATAATTAAATAAAATTATACTATGATTATATAAACTAAATCTTAAAATTAATGGGTATATACTTTATATTCCATCTTACTGTTTCACTCTACATTTTTCAAAAATAAAATAAAAATTAAATATACCTCCAAATGTATTGCTTTACTTTATTATTATATAAGTGTGGCTGAAGCAAGCAAGTGGTGATTAATATGTTCTTATTTTTCTCAAATCAGTTGAGTTAAATTAGGAATAGTTACCCATGTATTTAAAACTGAAGATTCTTTTTCCTAAATAACTCTCACTAACCATAATTATCTTTATTTTTTAACAACTCAGATCAAAATTTAAAAAGACGTTTTACAGTATAGTTTTCAATAACTAAAATCAAAATCAAATCAAGTGAAGACTTTTATCTTCATGAGTTTTGAAAATTTAAAATAAATCATCATTGGTGTTACGGTGTTGAATCAAAAATTATTTCCGTACATGAATTTCAACAACTTAAAATGATTTCATGTAGTTTGATATCGTTTTTATATCTTTTATTATCTTTTAGCCGATATTTTTTTTCAGTAACTAATTTTTTGAATATTTTGTATATGCATTTCAAAAAAAGGCAAATGTAAAATTTCATCGAATTAGATGAAAATCAAACTGATCCAGTTATTATTTTTTCAAACTCGATTTTGATACGTTAAATAGTAACTTATAAGTTTTTTTTTCGGATTTCATCGAATTGTATAGTCGATTAGTCTTTTTGTATATTCGAAATAATAAAATTGTAATTTTCTGAATTTTATTTGTATGTATTATTTGCGTTTGCATATGTTGATTATATTTGTATATTTATAGCATTGTTTATATATCTTAATGTGTAATTGTATATTATCCGTTTATTCATTTATTGTAATTTATTTGTATATTTTCTATGAATTTGTGTATTTTAGAATTAAATTATATATTATGTTAGTATTTATATAATTAGAATTATGTTGTATATTTTAATTGCAGTTTTGACTTAATGCTTATATTTGTAGTTAAAAATATTATATTTTGTAATTTATAATTTTTGATAATATTTTTTATGTGAAAGGATTGTCAATGGGAATCATTCATGTTCTTGTGCAGCACTCTGGGATATGGACATATGAACAACATTATGAATAATATATCACTGACACTATGTTATTGAGCACGAATGTATCATACAGTCAACTATACAATCTTCTGGCATCACATATTAATGTGGATTTGAGCAGTAAAAATATTCAAATTGAATATTAAATAATCGGTAGAGTAGGGCAAACACGTATACATAATGACATGGATTTAAAGGTGTATTTATATCTTTATTTGAAAAATACATATGCAGTTACCTATATGTATTAACAAAGACAATGAACAACATAACTTTATATGTATTTGTATGTATGTATTTGACAAATATATAGTTAACACATGTGGTTACCTATATTTATGTGCTAAAAATGTGATTAATTCTTAAATCACAATTTAGTTGCCTGTATGTACTTACAAACTTTGTTTAAAAATACATATACAGTTGGCTATATATATTTCTACCTTTGTTTGAAAGATACATATACAGTTGCTTATTTGTATCAGCAATTACAATTAACTACTTAGTTTTATATGTATTTGCTAAATATGTGATTAATAGATATGGTTACCTATATGTATTTGTTAAATACATATACAATTTTCTATATGTATTTGCAACTTCTGTTTGAAATAGTATTAAAAAATTAAAAAGTACACATAGTATACAATAATTGAAAACAAGATAAATATGCAACATAAAATCAAAACCTTCCATTCAATTCAATATAGTATGAATCTACAAAATACAATAACATAACATAACTGTCAAATACTACTACACTACATCACTGTCAACGTAGAGATAAATTTTATCAAATTTAAAATACAAAAAAATATTGACGTTCCTTGTAGCAAATAAAACTTTCCTCTTGCTTTCAACTTTTTCTTTAAACTCTTAGCTAAATCCTCAAATGATGCATATAGAACATAAATATACATATAGGACATAAATCTCTACACATATGCTACAAATGTATATGTATACAAATGGATACATATCTCTGTAATATCTCAGCGCAAATTTCTACAAAAAAAATACTTTATTACACTGTAAAAGGAGCGAACACAAAAACACTTAACGCAGTACAAAAATAAATATACATCTGCTTATATATTTACATAATACTTCAGTAACCCATAAGTATATATATACATATAGGGCATAAATTCTTACACATATGCTCCAAATGTAAATATATACAAATGTGTACACATCTATGCACAAATGAGTAGAAAACCTCTACATATCTCTCTACATGTCCAAATTTATATATACAATCAGATTTGTATATATATACAAATGAGTACCTATTGGCTAATAAATACTTATACAAAATGTTTGTTCCTCTTTGTCTTCTTCGGGATCATATTTAGAAGAATTTTCAATATGATGGCTCAAAATTTTGCTTGGTTCTTCAATTTTTTTTTTCTGAGATCTTTGTAAATTTGAAGATTTTGGAGATGATGATTTTTTCAACCCTTTTGTTTCATAATATCGGTCATCTTTTCAGGATCGTTATGATGCTTGGACCTAACCTCTTCGATACTCACTAATTTCTTCGATTGTAAAGGAGTAGAAACAACATTAAAAACTTCATCTTGATTTAGTCCAATACAAAATGATGGTGGATTATCAAAAAGAAAATTAATAGGTGGTATACCCCTATTTGGTGTGTGTTCTGCCATTAGAGCAGACATCGACAATTGTACAAATAAAAAACTCTAAATCGACAATGAGAATGGTGTACAGAAAAATACAAAAAAAAATATAATTTGTGAAAGAGATAACATGCAATAACTAAAATTTTATAGTTACCTGATTTTATGAAACACAATCTTTATCAAAGAGGGGAGAGAAGCGTAAGAAAAGGTAAGGAATAGAAATAGAAATTTGAAAATAGGTGTAGAAATAAATTTAAGATCTTCATTTTGTGTTAATCCTCCACAATCTTCCAACAAAAAATTCACTAAACACCATAAATAGGAATTAAAAAAAAAAAATATAAAAGATAAAGTGAGATAAAAGGAAAGAGATAAAATTGATTTGAAAGTGGCGTGAAAGGTGGTTGCTAATACGCTCAAAAATTGGAAGTGACTTATTCTACTTAAGAATTTGTTGTTTTTGCTACAAAATGTAATTTTATAAAAGAGTTGCTATTTTTCGTAATTATAGTTTTAAATTTGTCACTTCTTGTAATTTTTTTGTTAAATAAATCAATCCATGTTCTATTATTACTCGGGCCAGCCGAAAAGTTATGTTAGGCTTTTCTATCTCGTGGGTCTCATTTATTTTTTCAGCATTTGTTATATATTTGATAATTACGTAAAAAGTATTATAAATTAAAATAATTAACATCTTCAAATAATTTTAAAAAATTTTAATTGACTCACGATATTTCATTTGTACCACAAAAGTTGGACACAAGGAGTAACATATATTATGTGAAAAATACGTAAAAAACTGTTATACTAAATACAATAATTAACAATTTAAAATATTTAAAATCATATAAAAATTTGCTTGACTTCAAATTTCATCTGTATCATATAAATTAAGGCAAAAAGAAAAACATCTATTGAGCCAGTGCTAACACGAACAGCCATATCTAATATGATATAGAGTAATTATATCATGTGTTTTAATTTATTTATTTTTAAAAAGGAAAAGGTTTAAATTTTTTTATTCTCATTCAGGAAATATTTTTATTAGATATTTCTTACCTTTTTTTTTTTTTTTGTTAGCAGATATTTCTTACCTACTGTTGAATCTTTCTCTCAAATAATGGAAAGCTATGTAATGAGTTTTAAATTTATTACAACGATAATTGATATGGTAGAAAATCTTAGTGTATAAATGTATAATGGTAAAAAAATATCATGGAATGCTGATTAATTAAATTCCATATATTACAAAAATAAAAAGTCATGCTATTAAAATCTTGACAGTCAAACCCATTATAAGAAGGAAGTTCTTGAAGGAGTTTTTGCATAGTGTAATTTAATCATTTTTGCATCGAGGTATAGGCGTATAGCATGGCAAAATCCTTGAGATCACTTGCAGTTTTACTCATTCTTTTGACTGTTGTATCAGGTATAACAATTTATGAAAAAAAAAATTATTTACCTAAGTCTATTTTTTCTGTCCATTCTAACAGTAAATTTCCTCAATTACTTTTACATAGTTATAGAAAAAAGATCAGAATCCATTAATCCAACAACTAGCCGGAAGGCCATTGAATTTGGACACACAAAATTGTTATGAAATGATCTATTATGACCATTAACGAATTTAGTAGAAAGAAAATTTCTCATTTTCATCTTTCTTATCCGTAGAAATAAAGATTTCTTATAAAATTGACATAAAATTAAAAATAGATTTGTAAAGGACTACAAAACAAAATAGATTTATATTCATAACTTCTACTAATTTGCTTAGAAATAATTATTTGTTAAATATAACACATTAATCTTTTGAAATTAGAGAAAATGAGATCTCTTATTCACTAACAAATTCAATAGAAAAAACTGGCCTTTTGCAGATTTCTTATGTATAAAAATGAAGATCTATTATAAAAAGAAAATAAATTTTTGTTTAAAAAACATTTAAGTGGAGTCTACAAAATCGATTCTCCCTTTATACTACCAAAATTTAGAAGTAAGGTGGTACGATGAATAAACTATTTTCTAAACTGATTATGAAGCATTCAATACTAAAAAATATATTAGAATTAACTATAATCGTAATTGCTTATCGTTAACAATGTTTTTATATATTTTTTTCGAATTTCAAGGTTGAGATTGTTTTTTTTTTTTGGACAAAGTTATTTCTTTTTTCCTTTTTCCCTGATGGATGAATATTATTGTTTTCATTGAATGTCCTGGTTGCTAATTAATCTTCAAATAGAAATAACGACACATTTTACTGTTTGTCTATCAAATTTATCTGTTGTTGATTTTCGTTTTAATTAAAAGTTTGTGAATGCAGATGAGAGAAATATTCAAGGAGTCCATGGATTTAACACATGCACCATTGAGTTGGGATTTAATACATGTAAAATAGCATTTAGAGATGGATGCTTTGGACGTTGTGTGGAAGGAACAGGACGTACTATTACTGCAGCAAAGTGTATAGCTAAAGACGATGGATCTAGAACTTGCCAATGTACATTTTATTGTACCTCCAAATTAGCCAATTTACCAATTTCTAATCCTTAGATTTATTTTTCTATCTCAAATCACGTTCATTAAAAATAAAGTTTTGTCAAATATATGACAACTACTATTTAGATATTTAATATTTTGTAGTCTAATTTCAAGTTGTTGTAACATTGGATACCTGATTGTTGAGGTAATTCAACCATTTGCAAAAAATAATGAGCATCTAATGATTTCCTCCAATGAGTCATATCTCCAAATTGAGAATAGTTGGTCTTCCTTTTAATTAATTATATACTGCTAAAAAACAGAAATTAACAAGGATAAATTATGTAGTTGCACGTCAAAATATCTATATAATATATTAAAAGTGTGAAAACCCTTAAAAAAATGATTTGAACTTTTTGTCCTTTATTAAAAGACTCGGCAATAGATAAAACTGTCATTTATAATTTTACTAAATTATTATTTAATTATTTTATAATATTTTAGGTGTCCTACTAAAAATTGGTTATTAAATCTTCCCTTATTTAAACATAATAAAAATTACTATTAATTTTGAGTGATTAATTTATATTTGAGGAACTATATAGTAATCTTTCACAAAAAAGGCCTTTACGTAACCAAATACTACTTTAGTAGTAACTTCTTCACCGAATTTGTAAGACTCTTTTCAATAATAACTTAACAAAAATAGGTAGGTTATTTTGGCAAGAATTTTACTTAAAATGGAAAACAAATTAAGTAAATTATCTTTTTTAAAGTCAGCATCCAAGTATTCGTCTCTTTGCTTTTCTATTTAATTTGTATTTTCGTTGCACTTTAAATTTCTTTTATTAGGTTGTTTGTTGCTTTTAAACGTTGTTTTAGTTGCCTAACTATGTGGTTTTTATGTGTGATTTGTGGTATTTTGAGATTCTATCCTTAATTTTTGAGATTTTGTTATAATTTATGTTTGATAGGTTGTGACCTTGCCCGGAAGAATGCGTTAAGGATGAAAATTTCAATTCAAATTCAAAGCTTTAAAAGAACATGGATAATTGAGCTATAATTTCTAACAATTTAAATTAACATACGGTATATTATTTTCGAAAGTTAGCTGATCTATCGATATCTAAATTTATTATTTAGAAGAAAATTATTCTCTCAATAATTTTTTTGTCGATCATCTGTGGGTTAATTTATTAGTCACAAAGAAATTGAGGTTAACGTTTTCAATATGTATCATATGATGTTGTCGTAAGTGTATCAGGTAAATATTTACATGTAATTATGTACGTACTTCTATTAAAGACATATATAATATTGATTTTGAGTAATTGAAGAGTGTAAAACATTTATCCATGTACGACCATTAGTTGTAGAAAGGTAGAAAAGTGATGTTGGACAAGATCGAAAGATAATAGTATATTCTTATAGAGTGTTTTGGTATTTGCACTCTCTTAATTTTTCTACCTTTTTCTCCCTTTCTATTATATTTCATATCATGAATATTAGTCTTAGCCCTAAAATGGATTATAGAGTACTAATAATATTTTTGTTTAAATTTAATATGGCGTATAGGTATGACAAACGCTCCTCTATAGCTTAATTTTTCTGTACATCTTTTTCTTTGGTGAGCAGAAATTTTTAATTCATTAAATTTTTTATTGTCTATATATATTTTTATTGACTAAGATGAAATAGTTATAGTGTCAAATTATATCTTTTAAAAAGATATAACATTATTGCTATTTTTAACTAATTTTATTTCTTTATTTATAATTTTATTTATCAACACAAAACTCACGTGCAAAGCACGTACACTTGACTAGTATTGCTAATTATTTAGCGGGGACATCAAAGAAAATTTTATACATTATGAGTGATTGAAGTTCAACAACGAATTTAAATTCAACTTTGTATTTACATTTTTTTTTTTTGATGTTATTTCTCTCTCTAAATCTCATGACATAAAGTAAAATTCGACCTACTACATCTACTGGTCGACTCAATCTCAAAATAACTTTGGTTTTGTTATAAAATATAAAGAAAGAACAAGAAAAATAAATAAAGAGAAGAGAGACACTTCTTTATTTCTCTTAATGGATGAGAGATCATAAGATAGATTGAGAATACAATGAACAAAACCCTCTCTATTTAAAAGGAAAATTTACTCCTAATCTGAATAAAAGACAGATGCTTCAAATCCTAATAGATATCAAAGTAGATCTTGATCGATCTTGATAGACATTCACTATAATATAAATACATTTATAACACTCCCCTTTGAATGTCTAATTAGTAGATAATGTGCCTCATTAAAACCTTACTAGAAAAAACCCAGTGGGAAAAAAATCTAGTGAAGAAAAAAGAGTACACATCTCTAACAATACGCATATAGGCTGCCTCATTAAAAATATTATAAAGAAAACCTAGTGGGACAAAACCTCGTAAGGAAAAAAGAGTACAACACATATTAACCCCCCCTAATGAGATCATCCTTGAACCTTTGCATCCCGATCTTGTGCACCATCTTCTTGAAAGTCGCAATTGAAGGAGACTTGGTGAATAAATCAGCCACATTGTCACTTGAACGAATCTGTTGCACGTTAATATCACCATTCTTTTGTAGCTCATGTATGTAGAAAAACTTTGATGAAGTGTGTTTCGTTCTATCTCCTTTTATGAATCCTCCATTAAGATGTGTTATGCATGTTGCATTATCTCTGTATAAAACTATGGGTACATTATCACATTTTAAACCACATTTTTCTCGAATAAGATGTATCATGGACCTCAACCATACACATTCTCGGCTTGCTTCATGAATAGCTATTATCTCAGCATGGTTTGATGAAGTGGCTACGATAGACTGCTTTGTATATCTCCAAGATATGACAGTATCCCCACATGTAAACACATAGTTTATTTGAGATCGAACTTTATACGGATCAGATAAGTACCCAGTATCAACATAACCAACAAGATTAAGAATACAGACTTTAGAATAAAATCATGTGTTTGATCACATTTTGATGTCTCCTAATAGGAGCAGAACTATATCTTGCTAACAAATTAACTGAAAAGGCTATATCAGGCCTTGTAGTATTTGCAAGGTACATTAGTACACCAATTAGACTAAGATATGGTACTTCGGGACCAATCCAATTCGTTATGTTTCGCATTTCAGCAAATAATCTTATTGCTTTTGAAAACTCTCCAAGAGTTTTAATGATTTTCAAGCTATAAGCTTATACAATATAAGGATTCTAAATAAGTTTCCAAGAAACTTTTATATGCTTCAAAAATTTTGAATCCTTAGAAAGTTTCATATGAATTTTGCCAAGTAACAATATTCAACATGTCATATGTGAAATCTTCAAGTGTCTGGACTGCAGATCAAATAAGTTTTACACTTATCAAGATGCATCCTTTCATGTCACTTGATAAATGTTTCTACATCAGCATGCTTAAATAAATATAAAATTCAGATCCTCGTAATCTTTTACAATATTGTGCCAATATCGTATCAAAGATATTGTTAATGATATATCATTTTGTATCGATTCATAATGTGACATAACATTTTGAGATCTCATCACTTCATTATTTTCAAGTACCCAAACCTCTCATAAGGTTTGATGAAGTGTTATGTCGTAGACATTGCCTTCCTATTATGATTATTTGCTCCTTATCCTTTTCAAGGATTATTTTATTTGGAACCGATTGGTATACCACGCTTCACGCATGCATAAACTTTGTCCTTCATGGACACAAAATAGGAGAACTTGCAGCTTAAATATGAAATGCTTTCGGCATTTGACTTGAATTATCTTTTTAATAAGGATCTGGTGATAATTCTAACATATTTCATAGTTGCTTATAATCTCCCCTTTATGTTAGGAAAACTAACATACATCCTCTATCTTCTTTGAGAAATTCATCTTTTTGCATTATGGTATATTCATTAATCGTATACTGCACATCAAAACTATTAGATGGAATAGTTGGTTCATGACCTTGAACCAATTGAGTGGGAAGAAATAATCATAATTTATTGTTCTAATGCATACAAGTGTTATTGTATGCAACATATCATATTTAAGACCAACACATAAAGCTTTGTTCTCATTAGCGATGGTTTAGCTATTTATCGAAGGCATTCAATGCCAAACCATCATCATCAAGATAACTTTCTTGATTGCACAATCGAAAAATTATGTTCTTAACTCAATTTTATTGAGTAAGCAACTTTATGAATGTCAAACTGCAGGTTGACAATGAATGTACATGTGATTATCTTATTGATGCATCTTTCCAACATATCACATGATAGGTGAATAGGCCCATATTCACCTTTTATATTTTCCAGATTTAAGGAATTCAATCCCAATATTAGTTGGTCCAACCAACGTATCATGAGAACAAGCGACATAAACAATTCTCGAATAATCTTCTAGTTCTTCAATACATGTCTAATATTCAATATGCACATCTTCGAGATGTCACAATTGTTCATATCAATTTATGAACTTTTATTCTAGTAAAATCCAAGTTTACCATAGCATGAACTTTTTTCTTTACTAAATTTCAGATTTACTACTTTAGAAGTAGATTTCAAAATAACTCTTCTCGGTTATTCTGCCTCATTCGGAGGTGAGTTGTGATACCATCACAATCAAGTGCACGTTTACATTAATAAGGTTCTCATCCCCCAGGAATGGAATATAATTGTGCCTTAAGCCTATCAAATTATGATAGCTTATAACCTCTTTCATGATATTGCTACTTCAGGAGTAAGTCGAGGCATAATTATGATAGAGAGAATTTCTCTATATTGCTACCACATTCACTTCAAGAATGGAGCAAATTGTCATCTTTCAAACTTATCATATATTGCTACCACATTCACTTCTTGGAATTGAGCATATTTAATGGACAAGTTTCATGACTTTTAATCACAAACACATTATTTTGCCTTAACCATCATAATATCATCAATATGGTGCATTGAAATTCAAACTCAATGTCTTACCCATATAAAGGCGTCTTAGACATAAATCAATGAGACTTGAACCCCAACATATTATCATACCTTTGGATAATATTGTTCTTGAGGAATAAATTTAAAACATAAATGGTTCCAAACCAATTATTTTTCCTCAAATCCAATAATAATTATATTATTAGTAGCAAAAGACAGATAACATAAGAAATTACTAACCTTGAGATTACCTTTAGATTTATAATCTCACCTTGTTTGGCAGAGTCTCGTGCTAATAATGTGTTATGAAATATAAAGAAAGAACAAGAAGAATAAATAGAGAGAAGAGGGAGACTTCTTTATTTCTCTTGATGGATGAGAGATCATAAGATTGAGAATACAATGAACAAAACCGCTCTATTTAAAGGAGAAATTTACTCCTAGTCTGAGTAAAAGACAGATGCTTCAAATCCTAATAGATATCAAAGTAGATCTTGATAGATCTTGATAGACATTCATTATAATTTAAATACATTTATAACAGGTTTTATTTTTAACATGTCAATTTTTATTTTTATTTTTATTTTATTTTTTATTTTTTTGAGTTTTGGGTCTTTACATTGTTGATTTACAAGCAAATATTAATTCTGATGATACCATTAGATTGATAGTTGGTATTTTGGTAATAAAATAAGGCCTAATACATTGATATTTCCTCCGTCTCATACTAGTGGGACACATTTTATTTTATATGATGATTAAGAAATTACAAATAAGAAAACAATTTTATTAATTCATCTATTAAAAAACTTCTTGAAAACTTTACAATCAAGTGTAAATACTTTCAAAAAGAATTAATTGCAAGGGTAAGATGAGAGATTTAATTAATGTATTCTTGATTTTATAAGGTGACCAACTATTATGAAATAACTATTTTAGTAAGACGACCAACTATTATGGGATGGTGGGAGGAATATTTTAAAGTTATTACTCTTTCTGTTCTAATTTGTTTGTCTTATTTTGACTTAATACAAAATTTAAGAAAGTAAAAAAATACTTTTAATTTGTGATTTTAAAATTAAAGATATGTTAAATATATCAAAATAATTTTTAATCGTACGATCTTAAACATGCCGTGTAAAAAATTAAAATTAAAAAGTTACTGAAAACACATTTTTTTAAAAAAAGACTAACATAATATTATAGCAGCAGCGATTTTGACATGTTTGCCAGTTGTTTCAACTGAGACTTTACTATATCACTCCTAATTAATTATTATAAGTTACTTATATATTAAAAATTAATAATATTTAATTAAAAATAGATATTTATGATATTTCTGTTTCAGCTGCTTCAACAGTAATTTTACTAAATATCATTTCTAGTTAATTATTATAAGTCAAATAGTTATTTAAGACAGAATATTTCATGGGTGGTCATTCAACTTTGTGTTGATTACGTAAAAGTCACTATTCTTTATTTTGTTTCACAAAAGTAATTTAGCTTTGCCTCATCTTTCATAAAAGTCATTTTCACAAAATTTGATTAAAAAACTACATAAAATGTGAGATGAAATAAAAAAAGATCTCTTATGTCTGAGGGTAGGTTTAAAATAGCCCCTTAAATATATTTTTGAGTAGTTTTGATCTACTATATTGCTAAAAATGAGCCTTTTTGTTTACATATGCTTGATAAAGTCTACCGACCAAATTTAACGAAATTGAGAAAAAATAAAACCAAAAAATTTTAAAATTTATTTATCATAAATGGGGAATAATTATATTTTTATTTTACTATTACACTATTTTTTGATTAATTTATAAACATCTTTTCCTTACTTTTATTACGTAAAAGTAAATTATTAAGTAAATAAATATAATTGTTAAATTAGTTTATAATAGTTTCTATGAATATTATTATCAATACATTGTATAGATTTTTTTGAGGGGCTAGGAAGGGAGCAGAACGATTTGTTGAAATTAGTTGAAAATGGGGGTCTGATGAAAATTTTAAATTTATACCAATATTTTACTCCTTAAATTGGCCTTTTCAACTAATTTAAAATTTAAAATTTTCATCAAACTCCTATTTTCGACTAATTTCAACAAATCATTTTGCTCCCTTCTAGCCCCTTAGAAAAATATTTCATCCAAAACTTTAAAAAAAAATTATTTCATAATAAGTAACATTATTTTATTTTTTAAATTTCTTTTAGTAACTATATTTATTAAAAATATTGCAGTTTACTCCGCATGTTTAATACATTGATAATAATATTCATAGAAGCTATTATAAAATAATTTAATAATTATATTTATTTACTTAATAATCTACTCAAAAAATATGCAATAAAAGAAAAGAAAAGATGCCGATAAATTAATGAAAAAAATAGTGTAATAGTAAAATAAAAATATAATTATTGTCCATTTATGATAAATAAATTTTAAGATTTTTTGGTTTTATTTTTTTCAATTTCGTTAAATTTGGTCAGTAGACTTTGTCAAACACATTTAAATAAAAAGGCCCATTTTTAGCAATATAGTGGATAAAAACTGCTCAAAAATATATTTGAGGGGCATTTTAAACCTACTCGCAAATATAATAGATCTTTTTTTTATTTCATCTCATATTTATGTAGTTTTTTAATCAAATTTTGTCGAAATGACTTTTGTGAAAGATGAGACAAAGTTAAATGATCTTTGTGAAACAAAATAAAAAATAATAACCTTTGCGTAATCAGTACAAAATTAGATGACCACCCATAAAATTTAAGAAAATTTTTTTATCAAATATTTTATACCTACTATTGAATCGATCTTTATCTAAATTTATGGAAAAGCTAATGACTCTTAAATATTATGGACTGAAAAAAAAAAAAGGAATGTCACTAAAATCTGGTCAATGAGACCCATTATAAGAAGGACGTGCTTCAAGGAGTTTTTGTAAGTTGTAATTTAATCTTCATTGGTCCAACATATATCAAGGCAAATTCCATGAGATCACTTGTAGTTTTAATCATCCTTTTGGCTGTTGTATCAGGTACTATAATTAATGAATTTTGTGTTTTTACCTAAGTATATTTTTTTTGTTAATTCTCACAATAATTTTCCTCAATTTCTTTTACATAGTTATAAAAAGGAAAAAAAAAAATAGAATCCAATAGCCCAACAATTGGCCGGGAGGCCATTGAATTTGAACTCACAAAATTGCTAGAAAATGATCTCTTATCATCATTTATAAATTTAATCGAAGAAAATAATTTATTTTCAATTCTTTTATCTGTGAAATAATGATCTTAGATATTTAAAATGACATAAAATTAAAAATATATTTGTAAAGGACTACAAAATCAAATAGATTCATATTCATAATTTTTTGTTAATTTGCTTAGAAATTAGAGGAAATAAGATATCTTGGTCACTTACAAATTAAATAAAAAAATAATTTTTTAGATCTCTTATTTGCAAATATATAAAAGATCTATTAATTTTTTATTTTTAAAAAAAATTATAAGTTGACCTACAAAATCAATTTTTCCTTACTACTTCCATAACATGAACTCAGGTTGTACGATTTCGATTTTTGAAGCCATTCACTATTTAAAAAAATAATAAATTAGAATTAGCTATGATCTTCGTTACTAAAATGCTTTTATACAGTTTAAATCTCTCTCTCTCATCTCTTTTGGACGAAGTTATTTCATTTTCCCTTTTTCCTATTATTTTTTCATTGAATGTCTTGATCGTTAATTTATCGATAAATAGAATTACCGATAAATTTTATTTTTTAGCTGTAAATTTGTTTATTGCTATTTTTTTTTTTAATTTAAATTTTGTGAATGTAGATAAGAGAAACATTCGAGGAGTCCATGGAATTGGAATACAATCATGCTGGATTGAGTTGAGGGGACCTAAAATATGTGAAATAGCATTTAGAGATGGATGCTTTCGACATTGTGCGAAAGAAACAGGACGTACTATTATTTCAGGAAAGTGTATAGCTAAGAAAGATGGATCAAGAGCTTGCAGATGTAAATATTATTGTTCCTCCAAACCAGCCAATTTACCAATTTCTAATCCGTAGATTTTGTTTTTCATTGAAATCATGTCATGAAAAATTAAGTTTGTCAAATATATGACAACTATTTATATATTTAATATTTTGTAGTTCTATTTCAAGTTGCTACAACATGAAATCCCTAATTGTTGTGTAGAGGTAATTTGATCGACCATTTGCCCAAAAAAAATAATGAGCATCCAATGTTTTCTTTCATGAAGTCATTTCTCCAAATTAAAGAAATATGTTAATTTTCATTAGTTTATTACATTAAAAAAAGGTTTACTTTTATTTATTTATATTAACATATATCAAGAAAGATAAGTTTTCTCCTTTTTTTTTTTACACTTAATGTCAGATATCAGTTTCTCAAATTACTTTTCAAATTTATAAATATTGATTAATATAATAATATTGTATAATATGAAATTTACTTACTCTTATTCCTTTTTAGTTGTCATAGTTTCCTGAGAAAATTGAAGGAAAGATGTTTTTTAAGTCTTGAATGAAGGATTGATAACATTGACCAACAGATAGGGTCAAACATCATTAGGAAACTTGATTAAGTTAATTGTGGACTTGATTAATATTTTCAAAACTTTCTAATCTTTTCAAAAATACAAATCAACCCAACCCACACCCCTCTTCAATCCTAATCAACCACTCTCTCTCTCCAGCTTCTCCCAACTAACAGTTTTGCAAAATTTCTCCCTTCAACCTCCGACGACAAATAGTCGGGCGAGTTTTTTTTTGACTTTCAACCGTCAATCGACGTGAATACTTCTCCAGCGACAACAACTTTGAGTTTTTCGTCCTCCCATTTCCTTTTTCACAAGTAAAAAATTATGAAGAAACAGAGGAACTTGAGCCAACTACTCTTTTGGTATTGAAATGTGGACTGAATAAAACCATAATTTCTGGCATTTCTTCTTCTCGTTGTCGTACTGTTGATTCGAATTTGTTGGTGATTTTTGGTCACAGTTGATGTTCTTAGTGCGTATGTGTGTGTGTGTGATATATTGGCGTTGCTGGGTTGATTTATTGTTTGTCTTGGTAGAAATGGTATTGCAACAGTTGAAACATCTAATGTAATAGATGAAACATATGATGCAACAGATGAAAATCTGATGCAACAGATTAAAAATCTGATGCAACTATAAAAATCTGATGCAACAGGTGAACAATCTAACAGATCATTCATCTGTTGCGACAGACGACTCTTCTGTTTGGAAGAAATCTAAACAATATTGATCCAACAGATAACTGATTAGTGATCTGTTTTATTCTTTCCAACGGTTTACTCTTCATTTTAAAATTTGATGCAATAGATTAAAAATCTGATGCAACTATGAAAATCTGATGCAACAGGTGAACAATCTAACAGATCATTCATCTGTTGCGACAGACGACTCTTCTGTTTGGAAGAAATCTAAACATTATTGATCCAACAGATAACTGATTAGTGATCTATTTTTATTCTTTCCAACGGTTTACTCTTCATTTTACAACAGATTAGGACTGTTTTTATTCTTTCCAACAATTTACTCATATAGGTCGATTATCTGTTGCAACAGATAACATACCTAGTGCAACAGATTAGTGATCCATTTTTATTCTTTCCAACGGTTTACTCATTCGTTGCAACATGTCGGTTATATGTTGCAACAGATAAAATACCTGGTGCAACAGATTAGTTATCTGTTTTTATTATTTCCAACGGATTACTCATCTGTTGCAACGGGTCAGTTATGTGTTGCATCAGATAAAATACCATGTGTAACAGATAGTGTTGTTTTTATGGTTCCCACGTATTACTCATCCGTTGCAACAGGTTGGTTATATGTTGCAACAGATAACATACCTGGTGCAACAAATTAGTTGTCTGTTGGAACTGTTATATTACTGTTATGCATTAATCAATTATAATCTATGTTATGTTCCTGTTAATTTAAGATAACATGACTCCTAAAATAAAAGAAATCGAATCAAGTCCAAGTTAAGGAACAAGTGCAGCAGCTCAGCTACATCCACCACTCTATGAGCTTGCTTTACAAACGTTATCTCAATCAGGAGCAGAAGATAATGAACACGGGGAGGAGGAATCTTTCAAAAGAGATGATCCAAATGCTAATAGCCCTTCCATCGAAGAGTTGGTCAAAACCTTCAGCATTGATCGTTACCCTGTGAGAATGCAGTGCGATGGTGCCACAGATTTAACAGGTGATCTCGTGGTTAAGTCAGTCATGGGAAAATCTTTCGACGCCTTCTGAAAAATACTTCGAGAACAAAAATTGGATTCTTATTTCAGGGAAAGCTGCTTTGGGAAATATCTTGATTTGCCGGAGGACAACAATGCTCGTTTCCAAATGAAAATGGTATATGATCTTTTCAAGCGCAGATTTATGTATGAAAACAAAGATAAGATGAATGAGGTGTGGATAAATTACTGTGGTATGCCTGTTTTTTTTGGTTGGGAGGTGTTTGTCATAGTTGCTCGACTAAAATATTATCCTCCTTCTCCTTCTCAAGTTATACCTACTCTGACCCAAAATAAAGTACCCCGCACACCCAAAAAATAAAAAGGCAAGTCGAGTGATCGTGATGACCTGATGTCCATTGTTGGTTCAAGCTTCAAAACAAAAATCTGATTGAAGCGTTGAAAGGTAAAGGACTTTCAAAGAAGCACAAGCAATCATTGTGCTTTGTTTGGTTTGTACATAATGTTCTTTGGGCAAGAGACGTTAACAACAACATAAGTCTCGGTTTAATAAATCTGTCCAAGGATCTAGAGGCATTTAACAGCTATCCTTGGGGTTATGAAAGCTTCAAAATGACTATCAAATATTTGTTGACTCCGTTAACGCAAAAAACAGTCAACTTATATAGTTTTCCATGGGGCTTCATGGTAAATATTTCTTTTATCATGATATGATTCATTATTGTTTTATTCAATAATGCTTTTGATTTATTGGCGTTATGTTATAGGCTTGGGCATTTGAAGCCATTCCTTATTTGAGACAACAAGTGAACTACCAGGAAGAAGTTTCCTATCCAAGAATTCTCAGATGGTTGTCAGCCAAAACCGATAAAAATGTAAAATTTCTTGATCTTTTCAATCCCCCCAAGGAAGCAGTAAGTCCAATTCTAATCAAGTTTTTATTTTAATTAATGATTAAATGATTTCATCATCATTCTTAATATATGTACCAATTTATTTTAGATTGTCCATCCGTGGCTTGTTCCGACCAACCGAGAGTTGAAGATGCTATTTTTTCTTACTTTACGGTCTGTGCAAACTTTATCGGACCCTAAGATCGTTGATGGAATAAAAATAGAATTGTTTGAAGCAACAACCATCACAAGAAAAATAATTTTGGAGGGTGGGGATAATGATGCTCCTCTTACAACTTTTGAAACAACAAGCCATTATGATTATGATCATAATGGTTGTACATATTTTTCTCCAGATTTTGCCGCATCTAGCGAATGCACTAACTGCTTCTGTAAAGGAAATGACATCTAAGAGGGGTGTCATTCCATCAAAGAGGATTTCATATCCAGACACTCCACTAGAGATCAAGGCGGCTAAGAGAAGAAAGAAAGACACTTATAAGGCATCATCAATCATAAAAAAAAGAAAGATTACAATGCCTCTGTCTTTGTCTTGCACCGATGTTCAGTGTGCAAGGGCCACAGAAGAGTAGCATGAACTGAAGAAGGTGAATGTACATCATCTGTTCCAAAAAACAAACAAGCACATATCTGTTTCAATAGATGATACATTTACTAAAAATTATCAAAAAGATGTATACATCTGTTGCAACTGTTGTCTTACCTGTTGCATCAGATTCATTATCTGTTTCAACAGATGAGTCTTATGTTGCAATAGATGGGTCATCTGTTTGAAATTATCGTACTGCTCTGATTTACCTATTCGAATTTATCCAAATAGATAATCCATCTGATGCAACATAAGAATCATCTATTGCAACAGATAGAAAATCTATTGTATATCTCTACTTAGCATTGACAATTCTGGCTTTCCAGGTGGATGTCACAGCTACTGCCGAAGAGCATAATATGACAGTTGATAATCCATCAACTGCTTTCAAAGATGAAAAAAAAGTGGATCCTGTCAGTTTGGGAGAACGAAAGAATTACCCATTTGAAGGGTTCAACATCTCGGACGAGGCTCCAAAAAAACTAATACAGTTGATCAACGACTATTCAGAATGGATTACCGATGGGCTGTTAAAGCATCATGCCGGCAGGTACATAAATCAATTTTATGGATATTGGTTTATACAATTCTTGTTGTAAGAACCTGACATTAACACATATAAATCATCATGTAGAAAACAAAATGACGAGCGCTACAAAGTGAACGAATCGAGTCTTGGTTTTGATATGTTCGACTTTGTTGTTGCACATCCCGAAATGAAGAATTGGTTCTATTTAATGTCACAACCCCAAACTTGCTGGAATGATGAGGTTTAAAGGCCATACATATTACTATTAATTAATACTTTATTTAATTGCATCTGCGTATTGATTTTTTTGTCACGTAATCCAAAATGTTTGATAATATGTGCAGCACATCGATGTCATTTTTTACTATCTCCGAAAGAAGGCCAAGTTGCAAACACAAGAATAATACAGATACACAATAGGCAATTATTTGTACGAAGTTTACATCAATAATGCCTACGATAGGTATTGTCGACAGCAGCTGGAAGTTTTCCGAAATGAGGAATGCTTAACAACATCATCAAAGGTTTTAGCATTCCGGCTAGCTTACCTTGGCATTTGGTCAACGAAGTGTACATCCCAATCAATTGTGGTGATGAATTCCATTGGGTGTTGGCTGTCGTCGTTCTAAAAGAGAGGGCATCCGAGTTTATGACTCGATGTCGCGAAGGAGACATTCCGGGACATCGTCTGAGATGCAAAAGCTAGCCAAAATATTGCCTACTTACCTTGATATGAGTGGCTTTTTGGATCAAAAGATTCGTACTGATTGGTCAACGATTGAAGCATACCAGGATAAAATGGCTAATCCATTTGATGTACAATATGTTGACGAAATTTCTCAACAAACCATTGGTAGCCTATAAGTTTAAGTGTCATGATTTAGTTTTATTTCACAAATTTCACAACGCTTGCATGAACTGCAAGATATGGATTATCTATTTTTTTATAACGCGGGGATTGCGGTCCTTTTGTTGCCACCTATGCTGAGTATTTGAGCGATGAATTACAAGTACCAAATGATGGACTTGATGCCAGATTACTCTGCAAAAGATATGCTGCTCTTTTATGGAAATATGGAGAAGCGAAAGCTCAGAAGCCGTACGCAACCGACGTTAAAGATCCACGACGATCAAAGCCAAATTCCATAGCACTGGATGAAGAACAACTTATCCATATTGATTAGATCTTTATAGATCGAGTCCATGAATGTAATAACCTATCCTCCTTCATTTAGTTTGTTGATTTATTTGTAGAGTAGATCGTTTGTACTCATAATAATTTTTTTTACATTTCATTTATTTGTTGAGTTATTTTATTTCATGTAATTTCCGAAGGCGTTGATTTATTTTATTCTGTCTATGAATATAATTAATTCTGAGTTTTGAACATGTTAATTGAAATGGAGCACTGGATTCAAATATCGCAACAGATAATACATCTGCTGCAACAGACGACATATCTTATCAGACAGATTTAGACATATGTTGCAACATGAGATGCAACACGTAGGTCATCTGCTGTAAATTATATAACAGGTCTTTCTACTTTTTTTATTTGCTCCAACAGATTACCGATCAGTTGCAACAGATAAGTTATATATTACAACAGATCATAAATCTGTTGCGACAGACAGATGGGGAACATCTGCATAATGCAACAGATGACCAACATATTCCAACATATAATCAATCTGTCCCAACAGGTACTACATCTGTTACGACAGATATAAAATCTGTAGCATTATAAAAATTCAACTTTGCCAGACATAAAAATTATTGCCCCTATATGTATAATGAATAGGCTTGAAATGAAAATTTATTATCGTGTTCGTCTCTATCTTTGTACATGTTCTTTTTTATACACGGGTTGTAACCATTTAATTAGTACCCCATATGCCCAGACCCATTGCATCTTTCCCACAACGGTGTCGCACACACCGGTCATTTGTGTGCCGATCAGAAAACACTCCATGTATGCAAGCGAGTACGGCCCGCACGTTGCACCGGTTGTATTTTTTGGGAGCTGGATGTTCTTATTTTGACCTTCAAAAACCCATGATTCCTTCACCAAGACTTCAGTTGACAAATGATCCATCAGCTTACTCTGCGTCAACAACTTGGGCAACAACTTCAAGAGTGGCTGCATGTGGGTTAAAAACGTCTTCTCGCTAAACACAGGTAAGTTGTAGTCATAAACCTTAATCTTTCCCTCGTATAGTAGTATCTCAACAGTGAGAAAATGGGTGAAATCCACGTTCATGACTGCAAGGATTTTCTTTGCCTTGGTCCAGCTCTTGCCGTGTGGATATGGCCTCTTCCCTCTAACATATTTAATCGCTTCTTCATCCCATTGAAACGTAGAAATTAATTGATCAAATCCCAAGCCACCAGAATAAGCTAGATTACAAAGATCAGCGTACCTATCTTTACAATTATTGTAGAAGTTGAGGTCCATTATCCTATCAGCAGTATCATATGCATCTGGGTACGCTAATTGCCTGCCCGTCATGAGGAAGAGAATTTTATCAACATACTGTGGTATAAGAAGATAATTTTTAAATAGGTTAGTAATTGTAAAGAATAAAAACAAAGTGGAAAGAATCCGATGCAGAGGGTTCTCTGAATCAGTTCACAGATTACCCAGCCAACGCAACTTATGCAATGGATCTTTATTATGTTGCAACAGAATACCAAGCTGTTGTAACAAATTACACATCTGCTGCGTAGATTCTTCTTCATGGAGTAGATTGGAAAGGTAGGTTAGAAAAAGTAAACTTACCTTGTCCTCGTACCACACGCACATATTTGTCATATGCGAGAAGTCTTTGGCGGCAAATGAATGCATGGTGTATTCTTTTTGAACCTTTATCTTGATGAATTCTTCCAGTTCCTTGTTCTTCTCCTTGCCAAGCGCCGCAAATATATCCACTTTTTTGGCGGCCCTTGAACTTCAACAACTATTGGAGCGGGGGGAGTTGCATTTTTTGCTGATTTCAGAATGGAGAGAATTTGTTTAATTTTTATTCTCTTCCTCCTAACCTCCACTCTAGGAGTGCATGTCTCCCTCACCTCATTGGATGGTATGACACCCCTACTGGATTTCAACTCCTCAGCAGCTTCAGCAATAGCCTCTAACTTGTTGAGGAGTTTATTCTCTCTATACTTGCACACTTTGCATTTTCAATGAGAACATGAGGGTGATGAGGGGTGAGAGGGACCACTATAAGGGTGGGATGAACCGGTGTAGGGGTGAGAGGGAGGAATTGTGTAAGGGGTGTTTTCAAACATATTTATTTTTTTGCTGAGCACCAACATACTCATAATCACGACTGTCAGCAGAAGCAGAAGCAGGATGGCTGCCACTATTACAAATAACTTCACCAGCAACACCCCCAGAAGAAGCACCCGGATATATTGCAGTTTGAGTTAGGTCGTGAAGAGTTTCAACATTAGACTCACCTTGCCTAACTGCCCTTCTTATGGATGTTGCTCCATCCAATTCCTTCTTTATTAACTCTATCGTTGGGTCTTCTTTTGTATCAACAAGACCCAGAGTAAGAAAAAAGTCATCCCCAACTCATCAATGGTAGGCACGATCCAAGGATGCACAACCTATAAAAAATGACAGGAGGAATTTAAATCATATAATAATAATTTGCAGTTAGTTGGATTACATGGGGCTCGGGTTATATTAACACAACCAACTTATGCAACAGACGATCTAGCTACCGCAACAACTGATCTGTATGTTGAAATAGATTGATAATATGTTGCATCAAAATACCCATCTGTTGCATAATTTACAGTAGATGGGTAATTTGTTGAGTAGGGTTTAGAGAACAGAGCAACATATGGTTAATCTGTTGCAAATATGGATCGTCTGTTGCAACAGATTACCCATTGCACCAGTTGCAGTTGACTGGTAATCTCTTACAACAGATAGAACATCTGTTTCAATATCTTTCTTTGAAGCAAATTATTTTAGTTGAAAGAAGACGTAATGCATCATCCGGAGGGTTAAAGAGATCATCCTCGTTAATATTTTTTTTCTTCTCTCTACTACAGCCAACCACCTAAGGATCCTTGGATAAGAAATCTTATTCGGGTAATCCATAAAATGCTTTCGGAGGGGAGGAATGGCTTCACATACCCAAGCTTAAAAATTGTAAACAGGAAGCAAGCAAAAAAAGTCACAAGTATATTCAATATAAATTAATGAATGAGTAAAAATAGTGATCAATTTTACCATGAAAGCCCAAGAAAAGCTGTATAATGTGGTCGTCTTTGGCTTTAGCACTTTCAGTAAATATTTGACAGTCAAGTAGTAGCTGTCATAGCCCCCGGGATAATCGTTGAATCTCCCAAAATCATTAGCAAGCGCCAACAAATCACGTTCTATGAATTTCTTACGTCTCTTTCCAATAAAATGGAATGGACAAACCAAACTAAGCATAATTTCTCCCTGTAGTGCTTTGGTATGTCTTTATTCTTGAGATCCGCTATCAAATCCTTCACTTTGTACCTAGGTCCAACAATGCCCAACAACCCATCTTTTTTTTACCTTGCATTTGTTGAACCCTTTATGGGGTGTTTTCTTGATGGCAGGTTCTTCTGGACGATCGCATTTCAAGCCCGTCACAATGGCAAACTCTTTCAATCCAAAACAAACCGGCATGCAACAATAGTTGATCCAGACTTCATCCATCTTATTTCCACCCTCCTTCGGACCTCCATCATCCCCCACATACATGATCCTACGCTTGAGAAGGCCATATACCATGATCATTGGGAAATGGAGAGGGCGGGGCCCAGACAACTCAAGAAAGTGTGCAAAGCAGCTCTTCTTAAAAAGTCCATCTACGTTTTCCTTCTTCATAATACTCCTAAGTTCGTCAAAAGGTTTCCCCAACTGACATTTAAGTACAAGATCACCAAATACTGCATTAGGGTTATTCATCAGCATCGCAACTCGAAACTTGTCAATACTAATGGTTTTGACAGAATCATGCTGGAATTTCTATATTATTTCACGCCCCATTGGTGAGGAGGAGTTATCACTTTCCTCGATTTTATTTTGCCCTGACTGAGATTGTTTTGGAAGATCCTCCGAATCTATCTGCACTCTAGCCTTTTTTGTTTGGTGATCGAAAGTTGATCCACTTTCTGTTTTTTTTCTTTTGGGAGACATCTTTTAACTACAAACAAAAGAAAAACAAAAAATACATTGCATTTGATGTCTGCATAATTTTTTTAAAAAAGGTGAGACAAATTTTAATAATATATTCTTTCCACATAATAAAAAAAAAATACTCCAACGGACAACCCATCAGTTGGAACAGATGGGGAATCCAAATCTGTTTGAAGACCTATTTAATATCTCCCCACAGATATTCCATCTGTTGCAACAGGTGGAGAAATTTTAATAAATTATTCTCTACCACATTACAAGAAAAATACTCCAACGGATAACCCATCAGTTGGAACAGATGGGGAATCTGTTTGAAGACCTATTTAATATCTCCCAACAGATCTTCCACCCATTGCAACAGATGGACCACCACCACCACAACCAATGCCACCAAGACCACCACCAATGCCACCAATACCAACACCAAGACCACCGACACCACCGCCAAAAAACACAAATACCAACACCGCTAACAACAGCCACCAACAACACCACAAACACCATCCAACAATACCACGACAGTCTACAAAACACTGAGAGAAAACTAGGGTTTTCTTGGGTGCTTCCTACTTTTTTAGCATCAAAACTCAAAATTGTTAACCCATTCTCGAAGATAATACAAGTAAAAATTTTCTTTTTTATCATTAACTAAAAATCCCTATTTTTTAGAATAAAGAACAAATGTAGAACTCTTCTCGAACTCTGTTACATACGAAGATAGAGAAAAAAACGGATACAAGTGGGAATGAAGTCGAAAAAAACAACTATATGTAGTCGTAAATGGGAAGAAAATCGACCTATTTTGAAGGGTTGAACAATATAATGAGTAGTTGTTGTTTGTATTATTTGTATTGTTGAGAGGGAGAGGACACCCTGAGAGAGAGAGAGATAAGAGCGAGAACTTAAGATTTGAAATGAAAATTTTTTCGCGCAAATGGATGATTTGTAATTTTGGAAAAGAATGATAATTTTTGAAATTGCTAATTTGGTACGAATTGATCTTAATTAATTTTAAATTTTTTAAAAGATATAGTTTTTAAAACATTGAGTTGATGAGAACTCATTTCTACTCAGAGTGATCGATCGACGACTTGGTTCGGGATGAACGCAATACCAGTGCCATGCAATTTCAAAGACTCGATTGGATTTGTAGTTGACCCTGCGAGCTCATTTATTTATCCCTAGTTCCACGTAAATCAGTTTAGGTACTATCACTATCCTAACATTGAGTTGATGAGAACTCATTTCAACTCAGAGTGATCGATCGACGACTCGGGTCGGGATGAACGCAATACCAACGCCATGCAATTGTAAAGACTCGATTGGATTTGTAGTTGACCCTGTGAGCTCATTCATTCATTCCTAGTTCCACCTAAATAAAATTAGGTACTATCACTATCCTAACATTGAGTTGATGAGAACTCATTTCAACTCAGAGTGATTGATCGATGACTCGAGTCGGGATGAACACAATACCAATGCCATACAATTGCAAAGACTCGATTGGATTTGTAGTTGACCCTGCGAGCTCACTCCATCATCCCTAGTTCCACCTAAATAAACTTAGTTACCATCACTATTCTAACATTGAGATGATGAGAACTCATTTCAACTCAGAGTGATCGATCAACGACTCGGGTCGGGATGAACGTAATACCAACGCCATGCAATTGCAAAGACTCGATTGGATTTGTAGTTGAACCTGCGAGCTTACTCATTCATCCCTAGTTCCACCTAAATCAACTTAGGTACTATCACTATCCTAACATTGAGTTGATGAGAACTCATTTCAACTCAGAGTGATCGATCGATGTCTCGGGTCGGTATGAACGCAATACCAATACCATGCAATTGCAAAGACTCGATTGAATTTGTAGTTGACCCTACGAGCTTATTCATTTATCCCTAGTTCCACCTAAATCAATTTCTATGAAATCTGTTGCAACAAACGACTAAGCTGTTGAAAATTTTCAAATAGGTACATATATGTTGCAACAGATGACATATCTAATTTAATTATCAAATAGATAGTTGCATCAGTTGTGACAGATGACTGAGCTATTGGAAATTTTCAAAAAAATATTTATATTTGTTGTAACAGATAACATATCTAATTTTATTAATTATCAGATGAACATTTTCATCTGTTGTCACAGATGACTGAGCTTTTGGGATTTTTAAACAAATATTTATATCTATTGTAATAGATGATTGAGCTATTTAGATTTCTAAATAGATATTTACATATGTTGCAACAAGTGACATATCTGTTTGAAAATCTTTTCATCTTTTTTAATTTTAAAGCAAGAAGCTTCTGGTCCGAGTAGATAATATCAAGTAGTAGTACTTACTACTAAAGGCGGTAAAAAATATTTCTTGGATATCTCAAAAGTGAGTTCATTGAGCAGTCTTGTCTTATCTTTTCAATGTCAGTAGTCTTAGTCTTCCTCGTTCCCCTCAAATTATTAATGAATATTAATTAATGAATATTGAAAACCATCACGTCTACGTACACAATACATCTATAGAAATTATCTCATCTCTTCTTTCAGCTGCAGTTTATTTTATTCAACTCTCATCTTTTTCTCTCTCCTCTTTAGGGTCACAACTTTTTTTCTCTCTTTTCTCTTGTCTTCTCATAAAGATCTTTTCGGATCTAAACCCATCCATATCTTTCCTCGACTTAAATTTCTATTTTGATCCCCATTTTGATATTAAGGTATGGTTTATTATTGCTCTTTCATTCTCGTCTTTTTTTTGCATGTTATTTACATCTGTTTTTTTTATTTAATTACTATTTACCCATATCATATTTATTAATTTTTTTTAAGGAACTTGTAAGTGTTGAATAAACAATCCGAAATTTTTTATTACAATATGAGAAAAAAAACATCTGTTGGGAGAAGTTTAAAAGCCTTGTTGGCAGTATCATTTTTTTGTATGTATTTTGTTTGTTTCATTATTGTTGATGCAGTTATTGATGTTGTTGGTAGGGTTGGCGTTGTTGGAACTTGTGGTGTTGTTGATGGTTCTGGAACAAAGGATGTTGCTTCTTTGTTGTTAATGATGTTGTTGGAACAAATGTTGTTTCTTTTTTTATTGATGTTTTATGCTGTTGTTGATGTTGCAACAGATGGAGAAATTATTGGAACAAATAAAATCACCAGAAAGGCTGGTTTGATGTATTCCATCAGACTCCATATCTGTTGCAACAGACTCCACATCTGATGCAACAAATGGACAATATTCTTTTTGTGACATCAATTGTTTTCCTCTTCTTTGTAGATATAAGGAACTGACAGTTGATCATCTTTTGACGGACTATCTCAAGAGGCTGCAGTAATGATGGGATCGGAGGAATAAGCTGCTTGTAGATGGAACCACTTTATATGTGGGAGGTATGTATTACTGATAATGTTAAAATGGAAACACACATAGAGTGCACTGATTTTGTGAATGATGTTTTTACTGATTAGTCATAGATCGTTCAAACAAGATGTCTGCAATTTTACAGTTAAATTTGGTAAGTCCGAACTGATAAGGCTGAGGGACCAGGAATATGGTTCTGATAGCCTGTTAAGATTTAATGTCGGTTGTTGCTCATGTTTATTTGTCAAGCATTGTGAAGGGATCTAATTTTTGTGTCATTGTAAAGAGATTCAATAGTGATTGGACTAACTTTTAGGGTGCATTGGACCCTTAGAAGGCCTTCGAAGCTTATCACTGCATCTAATAAGAATGGAAAACTAATATATTTATTGCCCTGGACAAAATTTATATGGCTGGGTTGCTCGCTCGGGGTGGTGGTTTTATGCCAGAATGTGCGGTAGGAGAATGCTTTCGAAGGAAAATGGTTGGTTGATGGAAGACTATATCATCTGAGAGATAATTGAAGAAGAGACATAGAGTAGAAAGTAACTTCTACTGAATCTGGCCGGTGGAATTATCTTAACAGATGCGAGATCTGAATCAAGTGCAAATATGAAAGTGTATCCGGTAATGTAATTTCATCTGTTGTGTCTCTGAAAGAAAAATAATGCAGATGGACACTTTGCTAGGGAGCTGCGTAGTTGGGATTATCACCTAAATAGAAAATATGAGATGACCAACAAAGAAGCCTCACGGGCATCGAGGGTAAAAATGATGTACAACAAGTCTAGAAAACTTATGCCAACAACAACTGCAGTTAAAATAAGGAATCTAAGTGAAGGCGGTAAATTTTTGAAATTTAAATTTCATCCCATGCCTTCTTGTTTGTGTTTTCGATCAGGTCCACTGTGGTTGAACTGATCGGAACCACAAACGAGATTGAAAGGAAAATAGAGTATCATTGCTTCCTTAGCAATATGGTTATAATTGATTGTGCTTTCTTGCCTTGGCATGCTTTCAACATTTCTTGGAGAAGATCAGATGCTTGCTGTAGTATGTGAATCCCGATAATTTTCAAGCTTGCCTCCAGCTTGTTGATTCTGTATTTAAGCTGGTCGTTGCCCTCTTCGAAGTTGGTAAAGAGTTCCTCATCTCTTGTGAGCTCGATCAGGAACATTACCTGCAAAGTTGTGACATTCTAGAAGCCCTTCAGAACACTTTCTTCAGATGCCTTAAAGGATACATAGAGGGTCTTTGTGTCTGTTTTAGGTCAAAATGTGTTGATGCACGTTGAAGATGTGGTCCCAAAAGTTGAACAACACACTTTTATCTAGCGTTGCTCCATGCATCTTGCTCAACCAATTTGATAAATTAGTAAGAATGGAGTTATGTAGCGTGTGATCTAAACTGGCTTTATCAAGCCTATCAAACATTATGTAACTCTAAGCTCATTACTCTATCAAAAAAATATGACCGAGTTAGTGCACAAATCGAACGAGCTCAATCTCTCAGCCTTTCTGCTGATTGCTCTTCTACAATATAGATGACAAGATATCTGCTATACAAAAGTCTACACCGTCGCCAGACATGTAGATGACAAGATATCTGCTATGCAAAAGTCTACACCGTCGCCAGACATGTTCCCAGGCAATCATGTCTGGCGATGGTGTAGATTTTTGCATAGCAGATATCTTGTCATCTATATTGGAGAAGAGTGATCAGCAGAAAGGCTGATAGATTGGGCTTTTTTTCTATATGCTCTAACTCAGGCATATTGTTTTGATAGGGTAATGATCTTTGAGTTACGTAATGTTTGATAGGCTTGGTAGAGCTGGTTTAAATCACATGCTACATAACTCCATGCTTACTAATTTATCAAATTGGTTGAGCAAGATGCATGGAGCAACGCTCGATAAAAGTGTGTTATTCAATAGTTGGGACCACATCTTCAACGTGCATCAACACATTTTGACCTAAAACAAACACAACGACCCTCCATGTATCCTTTAAAGCTTCTGAAGAGAACGTGTTCTGAAGGGCTTCTAGAATGCCACAACTTTGAAGGTAGTATTCCTGATCGATCTCATAAGAGACGAGGAAATCCTTACCAACTTTGAAGATAGTAACGACCAGCTTGAATACAAAATCAACAAGCTGGAGGCAAGCTTGAAAATTATCGGGATTCACATACTACAACAAGCATCTGATATTCTCCAAGGAATGTTGAAAACATGTCAAGGCAAGAAAACACAATCAATTATAACCATATTTCTAAGGAAGCAATGATACTCTATTTTCCTTTCAATCTCGTTTGTGGTTCCGATCAGGTCAACGACACTGGACCTGATCGGAAACACAAACAAGAAGATGGGATGAAATTTAAAATTCAAAAATTGCCGCCTTCGCTTAGTTTCCTTATTTTCACTGCAGTTGTTGTTGGCGTAAGTTTTCTAGACTTGCTGAACATCATTTCTGCCCTCGATACCCGTGAGGCTGCTTTGTTGGTCTTCTCCTATTATCTACCTAGGTGATAATCCTGACCATGCAGCTCCCTAAAAAAGTGTCCATGTGCATTATTTTTCTTTCAGAGACACAACAAACGAAATTACATTACCAGATACACTTTCATATTTGAACTTGATTTAGATTTTGCATCTGTTAAGATAATTTCATTGACCAGATTCGTTAGAAGTTACTTTTTACCCTGTGTGTCTTCTTCAATTATCTCTCAGATGATATAGTCTTCCATCAACAACTCATTTTCCCTCGAAAGCATTCTCCTACTGCACCTTCTGGCATATAATTATCAACCCGAGCGAGCAATCCAACCATATAAATTTTGGCCAGGGCAATAACTATATTGGTTTTCCATTTTTGTTTGATGCAGTGCGAGGCTTCGAGGGCCCTCTAAGGGTCCAATGCACACTTAAAGTTAAGTCTAATCGTTATTGGTTCTCTGTAGTAACGACAAATATTGATCCCTTATCAAAACTTGACACACATAAACACGAGCACCAACCGTCAGTAATTCGTAATAGGGTATCTGCACCATTTTCATGAGGTCCTCAGCCTTATCAATTTCGAACCCATCAAACTTAACGGTACAATGCAGGATCTTGTTTGAATGATCAATGCCTAATCGGTTAAAAATTGCATTCAGAAAAATATTTTACTTTGTGTGTGTTGTCCCGGTAACCTTATCAGTAATACATACTTAACTTCCACACATATGATAGTGGATCCATCTGCACGCACCTTATTCTTCCTAGCCCATCTATGGCTTAAATTGAATAAACAGATGACTAGCTTATTGCAACAGATGACACATCTGTTTATATTATCAATCAATTGGAGACATCTGTTATGACAGTGATCAACCTGTTGCAGAAATCAAACAGATATATACATCTGTTGCAAAAGGATTGTCAGTATGTTGTAAGTTATCTAACAGAAAGAATATATTTTGTAACAGATTACCCATTTGTTAGATTTATTTTAAAGCAATTTTCTTTTCTTTCTGAGATACAATAATTTATGAATAGGTCCCTCCTTACAAATATGGATGATCCAGATTCGTACAAGAATATTCATATCGAGTCCTTGCGTGAACTTCAAAGGCAGTTTGATTGATGAACTCCAGAGAGATATTTGGCTGACTTCGGAGCAAGGCTGCCGGATGAATGAAAAATGTCTGATTGACAATAATAATAATAGTAGTAATAATAATTAGGTAATGTTTTTTATTTTAGCGATTATTTTCCTCCTTTAGTATATCAAATCTACCCAAGGGATTCAAAAATCTATGAACATTCATTTCATTTTGTTGTCGACTTTGAATTTTTAATTCTTATTTAGTATTTAATAATAATCATTCTGTTTATTTCTTGTCCTCAACATGTCGACGGTTGGTGGTAGGGATTGAGCAGCAATTTGTGTCAACAGTTAGAGGTTAATCTGCTACGACAGATCGATCATATGTTGGACCTAGCGGTTATTAATAAAAAAGGGCTATTGTTGTTATTGAGAGGGTGAAAAGAAAGACATGACTCGGAGTTCCGATTATTCAATATGAAAAATATTTCATAAATAAATAATATGGAAATAAATAATAAACATAATTTATAACCACAATTTTAATAACTGATCGTGACTTTTCACCATTTTTTTAAATTATTTATTATATAATAAAATGATTATTATTTTATTAAGGAATTTGAAAAGGTATTTTTTTTATTTATAAAATAAAAAAGTAGGCAAATTTGGATTAATGATATGATGATATAGTTATTTTTTTTTTAAAAAAAGTAGATTATATGTTGCAACAATTAAATTATCTGATGCAACAGGTTCACTATGGTTGCAACAGATGATATATCTATTGTCACAGATGATTTATCTGATGCAACCTATATCGAGTCACAACTCAATAAAAGCAGTTCTTGAAAAGAACTAATTAATAATAATAATCTGAAAATTCATGACTTATCACAATATTCTTAATTTAATTAATTCATTACTTTTCACATTAATAAAAAAATATAATTAATAAATGGAGGTGAACAGTTAGATTATATGTTGCAACAAATATATTATCTGATGCAACATATTTTATATTTGTTGCAACAGATAATATATCTGTTGTCACAGATGTGTTATCTGATGCAACAGATATAGAATCTGTTGCCACAACTCAATAAAAATGGTTCTTCGAAAGACTAATTAATAATAATAATCTAAAAAGTCATGACTTATATCACAATATTTATTTTCTTAATTTAATTAATGTATGGAGGTGAATAGTCGCGCCTTTTTGCCTCTCATTCAAATTCAATCCTGTATAAATAGGCCCGTTCTTACTCAATCGTTCATTCAAATACACACTCTATTTATTTATTGCATCTTGTCTTTCATATTACACTCTAGAAGATAAGATTATGGCTAACCCAGTGTGGGATGTTGCTTTTCTGCAAGACACCGTGAATGAACTTCGGAATCAAGTTCGTGATCTGCAATGGGAATTGGGAGGAGTTAGATCAAGAATGCTCCACGAGATACGCAGGCTGAGAAGGGTCTTATTGCTACTTTCGGTTGAAGATTGGCCGGCTGGCAATGATTATGCTGATAATAATAATAATAATTAGACTATTATTTTTCTTTTAGTCTATTATATGTATTTTTATTTGTTTAATAAATAAATTATGTTTGATCTTTGACGTTTTAATCCATATTTAATTTTCATTCTGTCTATTATCTTCTCAACAAACATTTCGACGATTCGATGTAAAAAGGAATAATTTAGAATCTAGTAGCAATAGCAAGATTTATCTGTTGGGTTTGTGGCAAGGGGTTGATTTGTGTTGTTTCAAACAGATTAATCATTCGTTGCAATAAATAATTAGTCTGGTGCAACAGATAAACATTCTGATGCAACAGATAATTAGTCTGGTGCAACAGATAAACATCCTGATACAACAGATAATACGTTTGATGTAACAGATAATACGATGATGCAACAGATAAATAGTCTGATGCAACAGATTACTCATCTGATGCACCAGATGATTGATCTGTTTAAATTGTGGGCACTTGTGTTTGATTCATAATCGGGGTTCTATCCATTGTTGGAAAAACAGAAGTGTACCCAGATGACATATACGAATAAAAATCATAATTTTACTTACCAAAGTAACCTATGAAGTAATGCCAAAGTGGAAAGTGATGTAGTAAATAAAATTTGACCTAAGAAATTGGTCAGATCGCAGCAGTAGCGCTGTACCAACAAAAACAAATGGTTGACAAGGAGAAGATGAAGCAGAAGATGATGAATAAAGCAGCAAAAATAGAAATAATTAACAACAAAAATTGCTAAGAGAGAGAAAACAACAATGGATGAGAAGAGAGAGAAAAACACCTTTTTCCCCTCCGTTTCCCATTATTTTAGGCATACATTGGGATCAAAGTGTAAATTTAAAAACTTGTGAGTTATTTTAAAATTTATTAATACATAATAAAGTAATTGTTACCTCCAACTAATAATTAAGACTTGTGTCACCTACATCTTATTTTAAAACTCTTTTGTCACCTGTGGCCCAAATCCCCTAGTTTCCTTTTTAAGAGTCAAACAACATATACTTTGACCAATATTTTAAAATGTAGTTTCTCATTACATTTGATATGAGAAAAATTGAAATATATAGTACTTTTGAAAATTTAAATTTTACTTTAAAATGAGGAATTAATTTAATCTAATTTAATTTTATAAATTAATCAAATTGTATTTCTGTTTGATATTTAATATTTAATATTTTGTAGTTCTATTTCAAGTTGCTACAAAGCACTGAATCCCCCATTATTGAGGTAATTCGATCATTTGCATAAATAATGAACAATTGAGAATCTATTTTTTTTCCTTTATAAAATCATTAATTTCTCTAAATTCAAAATATGGTGATCTTTCTTTTAATTTATATAATACTAAAAAAGATATTGACGATAGATAAATTATGTAGCTAAACATCAAAATTTATTGTTAAGTATATAATGATGAATCATCAAAGAAAATTGTATTAGCTACGAATAATTCAAGTTCAATAACATATTAGAAATGAAGTTTGTATTTAAAATTTTGAATTTTTTAGTGATATTTCTCTCCCTAAATCTCATGACATAAAGATAAAAGTACAATCGGACTACCTACATCTACTGGTCAAATCAAACTCAAAATACCTTTGGTTTCATTTTCAACATGCCAAGTTTTATTTTTAGTTTTACTCTTTGATTATTTTTCAATTTTAAATTTTTATGTTTTTTATTAAATACAAGCAAATTAGTATTATGATGTTACAGTTCAAACATTAGATCATGATGATATTTATTACGACTCAATCTTGACAAGTAAGACAATCACTAGAAAAGAAAAATAAACCCAACTCAATCTTGACAAGTAAGACAATCACTAGAAAAGAAAAATAAACCCATTAAGTAAAAAAAAATAGCAAGACTGTACTTCTAAAATGAAGTCAGCCAACACAGAATATAAATAACGCTAAAGTCTTAATAACATAAAATCCAACATCTGGTGTCATAAGTGTAGAGGATCTAAATACAACTCAAAAATATTAAAACATGAATATAAAAACCGGTAAGAGGAGGTCTGGAGTCAGATCTGAGGTCCTAGAGAACTCCAGTACCTCAATCACCACTCAGATAAGCACGAAATCAGCTGCTGCATCCTGTGCTCTTACTCGAATCTACACCAAAAAGGGCACATCAGGGGTGAGTACGATCAACTTGTACTCAGCAGGTATCATAGGTCAACTGATCAACACATAAAATAATAGAAGTAAAGAAAACTATGAACACGTCACCTGCAAGCAGAAAAGTTTCAAATGATAACTCACACAATCTCCACTAAAAATTTTAAATAAATAAATACTGAAATGAACAATACAAATATACACGAAAAGTATACGAAAAGTAAACGCATGTCAAAAAGATTAAAAAATCGCAAAAGATGCATATGTAATGAGACGTAACGGTGAAAGTCATCGCATGACTTTTTGTATATACCTACAAGCTCGCAGCCCCAAGATAGGACTCAAGGGGGTTCGTAATTCATATATTATAACCCATTTCTCAATATTTAAATTCACCTCTCCGACTCATATTCATAGAAAGAATTTTTATAAAAATATCTCATTCCTTTCAAAAACAGTGTTCCTCAATAGTACCGAAATCTCATGAAAGTATATGTACGCAGGAGGATGTAATGCTAAGAATAAAATCAATATGAAGATATCCAATCTATCCAACATGTACGATAAAATCAATATGAAGATATCCAATCATGAAAGTCCACGATTCATGATTATCAACTCACTTAGGCACCATCGATATAAATATGAATGTAAAACATCATTTAGATCATATCAGCCCCTAACTTAGGCATTTCTATCATGGTAAAGGCTACCAATATTCAAAAAGGCCTAAAATAATATTTCAAGCCCCTACACGAGTGTCATGTCTAGTCTAAAGATATTTAAATGCACAAACAAGATCAATGATGCCAAATAAAGTCTCCACACGGACAACACGCAATATCAGATATCTCAAGTCAATAACAACAAAATATAAGTCCTTACATGGGCACACAACAGTAAGAATAATCTCAAAAATATAAATCCTAAAGTTATTTCTTAACCCATAACCTGCTTTACTTATATATATATTAAATACCCAACTCAATCTAAAAGGAGTTAAGACATAACCTACCTCGAAACGACGAAAATCCGACCTAAAGTGCTTTAATATGGAGTTTTCCTCTAATGGATGTCACACTTCTTTTTTAACTAAAAAGAAATATTTTAAAGTTTGAAAGGGTTTTATTATTAAAGTGGCAAAAATGAAGATTTATTTCGAAAATAGGTTATTTACTTTTAAACTCAGAGTCGCCACTTGGCATAAATCTGGTGTACCAAGTCACCATTGGAAATTCCTTTTCAAAATGATTTTGACTCTTTTAAATTGATCCGTGAACAGAGATTTCGATTAAGAAATTCTGTTGACCGAGGGGAAGGAGTTAGGCACCCCTCGATCCCATGGTTCGACCATGGTCACTTGGTGGAGCATATCGGCTAATTTAATACTATGAATGTATAAACCATATAAAACACATAAAACAAGCAACAAACAAATCAAACATAGTTCAAAACTAAAATAATGTCCAGTATGAGTTATACAGTCCCAAAAATAGAAAAATACGGAAATATAAATTCTATTCTAAACTAATCCTAGAATAAGTTTCAATGCTTTAGTCGATGCCTCGGGCCTTTAGACTAAGCTCCAATATTTTACCCGATGCCTCGGGCCTTCATCACTAACCTCCTTTGCGTACATGATACGTCGGGGAATTCCCGGTAAATAAGTACAAAAGACCTCGAGGCATTCCCTAACAAAGTGAATACATCTTTTCATTGCGAGAAAACCAAACCATTCAACAAAATTTCAAACATTCAACAAAACCACAAATTCTAAACTTTGCCTACCCAACCTACGTTTGGCTATTGATTTCGGCCTAAACGTGACACTTTCGGGTTCCAAACTTGATATTTATTTCGAATTAACTAAAACAACAATAAACCAACATTAATCTAAATTCACCCTTTTTATCAATTTCTCAATTCTGCCCCAAATTCTCCTTTAACACCAATTTTTCACAACTCACGATTACTATTTCAACAATCCACAATCATTTTTTAAATAAAATTAAGCAATAAATCAATATCACCCAATATTCAATCATGCCTCACGCAAATCAAACACGTATAATAAAATAAAATAAGAAGAGATAGAATTGGACCTTTCGATAATTTATTTTCATTGATAATAACGAGTTAAAAAAATATGAACTCAAAGCCTCGAATAGAAAACCTCAACGACGAACCAACTCTAAGCTCGGTATCGCAAAATTAAAACCCGATACTGATCTCGACGAATCAATTGAGGCGAACAAAACTAAAAATCCAAAACAGAAACCCCGAAGGCAGAATTCTGATATCCAAAACTGAATGTAAAAATAGACCCAAACTCAAACAATTTCGACGAAAAACAAAAACCCAACACTGAGCGGACGACAAAGATCAACACCCTTTAACTGGTTTGGTTATTTTTCGACCATATTTTGTTGAACTAGACAGGGATAGCTCAGATTATGTCACTCTGGTCGCTGGTACACCATTTTCGATGAGATTTCAACTGAAAACTGGGAAGAAAGTGATTACCGGCTTGGATTCGGATTCAATTGGGGCTGGAGGTCGTTGTTTCGCGTCGTCGGAGCTTCGGCGAGCTCAGACAACGGAAAAAACCAATGAATGGATCGAATTCCGACGGCTCTCAGGAAAAACTCATCGGAGCAGTACCCTTTTTCTCGATTCTTACTGATGATAGGCAAATTTACACGCCTATAGTGCTATATTTTGCCTATATTTCAGCTAAGTTTTGAGGACAAATTATATATTTCATGCACTTTTAATCCCTTTTCCTGTAAGTGAGCTAACGAACATGATTAGCAAGTTTTCAGGTATAAATGATGCAGAATTCAGCATTTTATAGATAACTTGACGCCAAAGAAAGCTTCACGAAAGGAGGAAAGCAAAACTTGGACGCCAAGGACCAAAGGTGGCGCAAGGAAAATCTGTCCCGGGCAAAAATAGCAATTCTAAAGACTTTGGGGACTAGCAGTAACTTATTAGGAGTAGGATAATGATGCAGTAACCCAGTAGGATTGAGTTAAGTAATGCAGTAGCTTAGTAGGAATAGGATAGGAGTATTATAAATACCCTATTTTGCTAGAGATTTTGAGAATTCTCCCATTACTTTTAACTCTGAAAACAATTCTTCTACTTTTAATTCTACTTTTTATTCATCTATTCAATTCTTAATTTCCACAACAAGATAAACGTTACTCTACAAGGGAGTTCACGCCTAAAACGCCACACCACACCTTACTACACGAGATTTTTATTGTGGTATATTAATAATGTCTATTGTGATTTCCTTCGCACTCATGGGTAACTAAACTTCTCTGTTGGGGTTATGGAAGCCATATGAGATACTATCTATTGCTATGAGTTTGTGAATTCGTGACACGTATGCTGCTTATATCATTATTCTCTTCATCTTAATCTAAATTCTTTGTGGTTGCAAACGCATAGAATACGCCAATATAGCATTAACTTGTTCGAAAGAAAAGTTATATGTCTGGAAAAGAGATAATGTCAAGGTAGTAGGGCACCAACCCCTGTTAAAAAGTTAGTGTTATAACTGGATTAACCTCTTGGAGAATTCGTACTGTTAGATACGCTTTAAGATCGAAAGAGTTAAAGTGAAATAGTCCTGGTTAAGGTCGAAAGACGCCTGGATTTACCATCGAATACAATTCTCTATAAGCACATGCATGTCTGAATTCCGCACAACTCATAGCCAATAGAGAGGTACAACTCATAAGGTGGACATAACCCCAACTTCTCAATTCTCATTGATCAAAAACCAACCAAGATTACTGTTTTTACTCCTTTATTTGCTGTTTTTATTTTATTACTTTGTTTACATTACTTGCACGTTAAAATCCCCCCTTTTTACGAGACTTGCTCCAAAAGTCTAGTAATCTTTGCTTACTCATTGATCGGCTATTCCCTGTGGGATCGATACCCAACCCAGTTGGGTTATAGATTTGACAACGACCGCTTTACACTCTTATGAGAGCTGTAGATTGAGCGTTATCAAAAATTGGCGCCGTTGTTGGGGAATACAAGTGTCAATTACGTTTGTAATAATTACTAGACCCTTTGGTCAAAGATTCTCGTACTTTTACTTTTAGTTTTTGTTTTTGTTTATTACAGGTTTTTATTCAGTGCATGCCCCATACCCAAAGTTCTGGTCAACCGTTATTACCTATCAATCCTGAACCACAACGTATTGGTAAAATGGAGGCACGAAAAGAAATTGAAAGGATGGCTGCTCAACAGGAACAGGCGAGACTAGCTGCGCTAGCCGCCACTCAAGTGCATCAACAGAATATCGATAACCCTGGGCGAGCAACAAATCCTGACGATGAGGATCTAGGTGATGACGAGATACTAAACCCTAGGCATGCCGCTGAGATCGCAACACCTGCCAACAGAAGAGATCGTCAAGCTAGGTTTAGGCCTAAACACCGAGCTATGCAACCAGCTTTTGACGATGATGATGATGATCTTGATGGAGACGGAGCCACATGAGCCATTATTCCTCTACCATTGGCACCTGGAGCCAAGTTCAACATCACACGCACCATGATTCAGTTATTGCAACTCAAGGGATTATTTGGTGGACTAGCAGGCGATGATCCGAATATGCATCTCATCAACTTTATTTCTACATGCAAGTCATTTGACAATCCTGGCGTTGGTCAGAATGCAATTCGATTACGTCTATTTCCATTGTCTCTGTCTGGGGAGGCAACTCTATGGTTGAATGGGCTGACTCCTGATTCTATTACAAATTGAAGACAATTGAGAGACGCTTTCCTAGAAAGATTCTTTCCGCCATCCAAAAGAGCACAAATGAGAGATGAAATCAGCAACTTTCGTCAGCTTCCAACTGAAGCCCTTCATGAAACATGGGAGAGGTTCAAGACGAAGCTAATGAGGTGCCCAAACCATCACATGACTAATGTTCACCTAATGAAGATACTTTACAGAGCCTTGAATTCAATAACTAAACCAGTTGTGGATAATGCGGCTGGAGGATCATTCATGGATCTCACCTTTGGTCAGGCAAGGAATATGCTAGACCGGATGAAGAAGCAAAGTAGAGCTTGGAATACCATGGATTCTGAGGTAGCAAGCCCCACTTTATCTATAGGCATGACTGCAGACCAAAGGAGAAGAGAAGAAGAACGTGATCAAGATATGGCGCACACGAAGACACAAGTGGATCTTCTTACAAAGAATCTATTATCAGGGAAGACCGAAAAAGTCAAATCCATTGCATCAAAAGGAAGAGACGAATCTGATTCGGATGAAGAGGCCAACTACTTGAACAATCAGGGGGGTTTCCGAGGTAATACCCAAGGAAACCAAGGTCGGAACTATTATGATAAATCTGGAAACAAGGACCAAGGTAGTTGGAAGAACAAGAATGACAAAAGTGGTTTGTATGTTCCCCCTGGAAGACGTGACGCCACCACATCTAGTTCTGGAAATATGGAAGAGATGATGGCTAAAATGTTGACAGGAGTGGAAGCAACCAGCGCGGGAGTAACGGAGGTAATAAATTATTTGTCCTCAATGAAGCAATTGGTTGATTCACATTCCACTTCGATCAAGCAAATAGAGCAGCAATTGAGCCAACTTTCAGCAGCACTCAATCAAAGAAAGACTGGCACCTTACCTAGCGACACTGTGCAAAACCCAAGGAATGATGGGTCATGCATGGCCATTGCTACCCGAAGTGGTAAGGTGCTGGAAAATTCATCAAAAGGCAAGAAAGTGGTTGACGAAGTAGCAGACATTGATGACAAGGCAAAAAGAGAAGATGTCATAGAATCCACCCACGACGTCCATGACGGTACACCGAGTATGTTGCAGCCTGAAAAGGCTGAAAAACAAAGGCAAGAGGAGAAGAAAGCCGTGGAGAAAACAATTCCATATCCACTACCACCTTTTCCTCAAAGATTGAAGAAGGTGGCGGACGATACAAAGTTCAGCAAATTTATGACTATGTTAAAGCAGCTGACCATTAATGTTCCATTGGTGGAGGCACTTGAACAAATGCCTGGGTATGCGAAATTTATGAAGGATCTTTTGACAAAGAAGCGGGCAGCAAGCTATGAGTTGAAAGATAATGTTCATCACTGCAGCGCAATCGCTACCCGATCACTAGTTCAGAAGAAGGCTGACCCCGATGCTTTCACTATTCCTTGCACCGTTGGATCTTTGAATTTTGCCAAGGCATTATGCGATTTAGGAGCCAGCATCAATTTGATGCCACTATCCATTTACAAAAAGGTAGGGTTGGGTGATCCTACTCCAACCAATATGAGGTTTGTAATAGCGGATAGGTCGGTAAAACGACCTGTTGGTATTCTATGTGATGTATTGGTGAAGGTTTCTTCATTCATCTTTTCGGCAGACTTCGTTATTTTGGATTGTGAGGCAGACTCAGAAGTTCCCATAATCTTGGGGCGCCCTTTCCTTGCTACGGGAAGTGTGCTTATTGATTTGAGAGCTAATGAGCTTTCATTCCGAATAAATGACGAAGTAGTACGCTTTGACGTGTGCAAATAAATGAAGCAACCCAAAGATCTGAACGTATTCTCGGTAGAGGATGTTTATGTTGATGATGAGAAAGAATTACTTGAAGAAGAGCAAACCATTGATGACCCATTGGCGGTTGTGCTCATGAATGAAGAGAGTAAGGATGCTGAAAACTATGAAGAAACTATTGATGCTCTAACAGGATTTGGGTCATATCCTCATGCTCCCAAGAAGCTGGACCTTGATCTCAAAAATCGACCCACACCACCAGCTAAACCATCTATTGAAGAGCCACCCACGTTAGAATTAAATGAGCTGCCTAGTCATTTAAAGTATGCATTCTTAGGAAGCGGAAACACACTTCCAGTCATTGTGGCGGAAGATTTGGGTGAGCAACAAGTTGCAGATCTCATTGCTATTTTACGGAAGTACATTAGAGCCATCGGATGGACCATCGCAGATATTATTGGTATTCCACCTGGGATTTGTACACACAAGATTCAGCTTGAAGAAAATTGCACGCCCACCATTGAGCATCAAAGGCGTCTCAATCCACCTATGCAAGAAGTGGTAAAGAAAGAAATTATTAAGTGGTTAGATGCAGGAGTTGTGTATCCAATCTCTGACAGTACATGGGTAAGCCCGGTACAATGTGTTCCCAAGAAAGGAGGCTTGACGGTGGTCGCGAATGAAAAGAATGAGCTTATTCCACTCAGACCCGTCACCGGATGGAGAGTATGCATGGAATACCGAAAGCTGAATTCATGGACGCTCAAAGATCACTTTCCAATGCCATTTATGGACCAAATGCTAGATCGATTAGCGGGGAAAGGATGGTTTTATTTCTTAGACGGTTATTCTGGCTATAATCAGATTTGTATTGCCCCCGAAGACTAAGAGAAAACAACGTTCACATGTCCATATGGTCCGTTTTCCTTCAAACGTATGCCATTCGGGCTATGTAACGCACCAGCCACCTTTCAGCGTTGTATGATGTCCATTTTCTCTGATATGGTTGAAGATACTTTGGAGGTATTCATGGACGACTTTTCAGTTGTTGGCAAGATGTTTCAAGCGTGCTTAGCAAACCTGAGTATGGCGTTGCAAAGATGTGTAGAATTCAACCTAGTGATGAATTGGGAGAAGTGCCACTTTATGGTCAACGAATGTATCGTCCTTGGGCATAAAATCTCTGAAAAAGTAATTGAGGTTGATCGAGCGAAAATTGAAGTTATTGAGAAGCTACCACCCCCAATTTCAGTAAAGGGAGTCCGTAGTTTCCTCGGTCATGCAGGTTTCTATCGACGGTTTATCAAAGACTTCTCCAAAATTGCTAGTCCATTGTGCAAACTCTTGGAGAAAGATGCAAAATTTGACTTCAATGAAGATTGTTTGAAGGCATTCGAATGCCTCAAAGGAAAAATAATTGAAGCTCCTATCATGGTAGCACCAGATTGGTCTTTACCGTTTGAAGTCATGTGTGACGCCAGTGGGGTAGCATTAGGCGTTGTACTTGGCCAGAGAAGGGAGAAATTATTCCATCCTATCTACTATGCGAGCAAGGTCCTGAACGAAGCCCAAAAGAACTACACTGTCACAGAACAAGAGCTTCTAGCGGTCGTGTATGCGTTTGAGAAGTTTCGTGCTTATTTGTTGGGAACCAAAGTGATCGTTCATACAGACCATGCAGCTCTAAGATATCTAATGACAAAGAAGGATGCAAAACCAAGACTAATTCGTTGGGTATTCCACTCCAAAATTTTCCTTTTGCTCTTCTTCTTCACAAGAACATCATCCAAAGTCATCAATCAATCTCAGGTACAATGGCACCCAAAGAAAGACAAGGCAAAGATAAGGCTACCATTTCACAAAAAGGCAACAAAAGAGGCCGAAAAGAGCAAGGAGAATCATCCTCGATGCAATTACCACGCCGCATGTTCGGAATAAAATGGGTTCTTGAGGAGGAAGCAAAGGAATGGTATAGGAACAACAAAGAAAGAAAATATGTTCATGTGGACTTGATAAACAAGGAAAGCCTAGCAAAGAAAGAACCGCGCATGTTGGCCAAGATCATGGTATTACATCTTGATTTCATCTTCCGAGACATGGGAGAATGCAATCTCGATTTAACAAGAGAATTCTATGCCAACTGGTCACCGAAAACCACAGGAAGCGAGGTCAAGATTCAGGGCCAAGTTTTACAACTCAATGCGGATTTCTTCAACTCCTTTCTTGGCTTGCCTTCAGTCGATCCATTACCATTCAAGGAGCTGTACAGTAGACTTCCATATAGAGCTATTCGACACACACTCTGTGGAACAAGATCCATGGCATGCTGGAGTAGACACAAGGACACTGGTCGATACAACACCTTCCCATATGCTCCTTTGAATAGGGAAGCAAGGATATGGTTGCGCATAGTCAACTCTTGCCTAATTCCAGGGACTCAGTACACCAAGATAACAAGAGATAGAGTGTGCTTGGTATACACATTGATGACGAATGTCCCTATCAATGTTGGGAAAATTATTCGTTCCACAATGCGGAAAGATAGGCTACACAAGAGGTCCCACTTCAGTTTTAGCAACCTGTTGACTGCAATACTAAGAAAAGAAGACATCGAAGAGGAACCGGCTGATCATAAACTCCCATACAACCCAAAGAAGGTTGAACTCACGAAGGTTAAAGATGCTGAAACCACGCATGGAGTCAACCTTACCACTTCAGAAAGGCATGCTCAATATGAGAGTTTATTTTGCCATCTTTATGGCATGACTCGGTTTACAATGATGAGCGAGGGTCGTGCTCCAACTGCTGCAGAGCTCCAACAGCTGGATTATGACTACCCCATGAATGAGCATGCAAAGGCAATATGTGGAGTAGGTACATACTTTGAGGAACCTCTTGATGACGATGTGCCAACCGATGATGATCGACGAATGCCAGACTCCGACGTGGAGGAGAATTCTGATGACGATGACTCCTATGATGATTCCGACGAAGGGGGTATGACCCCATACATAGAGGAGGAGTCCGACTAACCAGGTTCTTCTTATTTATTCTCCACTGAGGACAGTGTGTCCCGTTTAAGTGTGGGGTGCTGGTTCTTGCATGCTATACTTCTTTATCCGCATTTGCATTTATTTATGTTTGTTTTTTTTGTTTGTTTTTTTAGTGATTTTTTTTTTACTTCGCATGAAATTGTTCTAATAGGCAGCATGGTATTATAACATGAGTCTGTGCTAAAATCATGACTATTGAGACGTTAAGGCTCTAATTGTGACTCACTATGTGGTAATTGTGTGGTTTGATTCCTTCATCTGTTGGGTCAAGAGTCTATGCTACTCCCAATAAAGTCGACCATGTGCCTTGTGTGTGTGAGGATATAGTATATTCTATGTTTGTGGCTGATGCTAGAACTTGCCGGGTGTGTATGTAAAGCGAAATAAAGAATGTAAGTTTAGGAGATGATTTAGGCATTTCTTTGGCAGCCTATACTTCTTTACTTCTTTTTACCTACCCGTGGACACTATCCTAGTTAACCTCTTTTGAGCCTTTTAGCCTATTTTGTTTGACAGCCTCATATGTAAGCCTAATCCATTTTTTTCAAGACCATAATTTGATCCAAATTCCTAAAGCGCTTTAAATTGTAAAGTCATGTGGAAAAATAAAAGGAAATTGGATGAGTGTGATGCCTTAGAATGTATTGGTGCTTGAAGTTGTTATGAAAAAGAATTTCTATCATAAGAGGTGTGTTATGAAAAGAAAAAGGAAAAGAAAACTAAAATTGTATGTTTAAAATTGAAAAACAAAAGAGGAGAGAAGGGGTGGTAGAATAAAACAAAGTAGAAAGGTTGTTTGAAAGAAAGTGTTAATGACATAATGTGATGTATTAAAGCGCTTAGGAACATAGTCACTACTTCTGGCAAAAATAGTCCTACCCGTCCCTTAGCCTACATTACAACCTATAGAAGACCTATTTGATCCTAAGCTTAGCATTCTGATATTTAGTGGAGCATTACACTAAGGGCAACCCTATGGTCATCAATTGCAACATATGAATTCTTTGTGAGAGTGAGAGCAAGGATAATCTTATACCCATGTTCGAAATATATTAAATACTTGTGAGTGATTATGGGTGACATATTGTGAGACACACATGGTTGATGAGTTTTGGGTGGTTGTGTATGATTCTTTGTACCTCAACTTGTGGACACGAATTAACCACCATCACGAGTCTATGTTGGAAGTTAAATTGTTTCTACTAATGATCAGAAAACTACTCTTTGTTGATAATTGTTATGCTTGTCTTGACGAATATTTCGTGTTGTTGCTGTAAAACCCTAAGTAAATATTGAGATGGACATGATAGTTTGTTCGAGGACGAACAAAGCTTTAAGTGTGGGGTGTTGATGATAGGCGAATTTACACGCCTATAGTGCTATATTTTGCCTATATTTCAGCTAAGTTTTGAGGACAAATTATATATTTCATGCACTTTTAGTCCTTTTTCCTGTAAGTGAGCTAACGAACATGATTAGCAAGTTTTCAGGTATAAATGATGCAGAATTCAGTTTTTTATTGATAACTTGACGCCAAAGAAAGCATCACGAAAGGAGGAAAGCAAAACTTGGACGCCAAGGACCAAAGGTGGTGCATGGAAAATCTGTCCCGGGCAAAAACAGTAATTCTAAAGACTTTGGGGACTAGCAGTAACTTATTAGGAGTAGGATAATGATGCAGTAACCCAGTAGGATTGGGTTAAGTAATGCAGTAGCTTAGTAGGAATAGGATAGGAGTATTATAAATACCCTATTCTGCTAGAGATTTTGAGAATTCTCCCATTACTTTTAACTCTGAAAACAATTCTTCTACTTTTTATTCATCTATTCAATTCTTAATTTCCACAACAAGAGAAACGTTACTCTGCAAGGGAGTTCACGCCTAAAACGCCACACCACACCTTACTACACGAGATTTTTATTGTGGTATATTAATAATGTCTATTGTGATTTCCTTCGCACTCATGGGTAACTAAACTTCTCTGTTGGGGTTATGGAATCCATATGAGATACTATCTATTGCTATGAGTTTGTGAATTCGTGACACGTATGCTGCTTATATCATTATTCTCTTCATCTTAATCTAAATTCTTTGTGGTTGCAAACGCATAGAATACGCCAATATAGCATTAACTTGTTCGAAAGAAAAGTTATATGTCTGGAAAAGAGATAATGTCAAGGTAATAGGGCACCAACCCCTGTTAAAAAGTTAGTGTCGTAACTGGATTAACCTCTTGGAGAATTCGTACTGTTAGATACGCTTTAAGCTCGAAAGAGTTAAAGTGAAATAGTCCTGGTTAAGGTCGAAAGACGCCTGGATTTACAATCGAATACAATTCTCTATAAGCACGTGCATGTCTGAATTCCGCACAACTCATAGCCAATAGAGACGTACAACTCATAAGGTGGACATAACCCCAACTTCTCAATTCTCATTGATCAAAAACCAACCAAGCAAACCGTTTTTACTCCTTTATTTGCTGTTTTTATTTTATTACTTTGTTTACATTACTTGCACGTTAAAATCCCCCTTTTTACGAGACATGCTCCAAAAGTCTAGTAATCTTTGCTTACTCATTGACCGGCTATTCCCTGTGGGATCGATACCCAACCCAGTTGGGTTATATATTTGACAACCACCGCTTTACACTCTTATGAGAGCTGTAGATTGAGCGTTATCACTTACTCCCTTTCTCTCTCGATTTTCTTTTACTTTCTCGATTCTCTATTGCGTCTCTCCCATCGGGTGCGTGTATATGTGAATTCCCCCCCCAAAGTATATGTGTGATGGTGTAAATATACCCGTATGTATGTATTGTGCGGGTGATGTTTTTTGTGTGTGGTATCTGATGATGGGTCCTATATAAGTGTGTATATATACAAAAATGGAAGAATTTTGTGCCTTATTCTGTTAAAGAGAATTAAAATGTGAAGGGAAAAAGGGGGTCCACATGGGTAGGGATTAGGTAGGGGTATGTAGGGGTAGGGGGTGGGGTGGTTAGGATGAGGTGTAAAAATTAGTTAGGATAAGGGAATATTAGGGATTTTATTTGTTAGGATTTGTTGTATTTATTTTCTTGTGGGGAAAGTGTAGAATGGGTAAGGGTACGTGGTAAGGTGAGCTAAAAATGAATAAAATTGAACTTCAAGAAGGAAAAAATTACGTGTCTACATCATGCCCACTTTTGGGTATGAAAACAAAGTATTTTCAGACAAAAAAGTAGACAACGAGACCAAATTTTGTCCTGATCATTATTCAAAGGAAGAAATAGAAGGAAGATAGACAACCGAGTTGGAGAGTTGAGTGAGGTCCCATCAAGGTTCCGGTCCGCAGCTCTGTCATTACATCAAAAATCAAAATTACAAGTTAAAAAGATAACTGAAATTACAAAATCCTATATATGCAGCTTCTTTTGGATCTTGACTTGCAATTTCATCATCCTGTTCTCCAGGTGGGCTCCTGACTTACAATTTCTTCACCTTGTTACTTGACTTTCGACTTCTTCATCTTGTTACTTGACTTTCAACTTCTTCACCTTGTTGTTTGACTTTCAACTTCTTCACCTTGTTTCTTGACTTTCTATTTATTCGCCCTGTTGCCTGACTTTCAACTTCTTCACCTTGTCGCTTGACTTTCCATTTATTCACCCTGTTCTTTGAGCGGGCTCCTGAAATCACATCAAAACTAGAAAGAACATTATCCCAAACAAATGTTATTATAAAGGGAGATTCCATTTGCCAGAAAAGTAAAGTTCTAAACAACAGGAATTAAATTTTTGCCCCAGTTTATCATCAGAAAACTTTGTGAATGTCAAATTCAATCATAATTACTTGCATGTTGCAATGATGAATCAAGATTCTGACCAAGAAATGCATCTCTTGAGAGTAAAATTAAATGATCAAGACTAGAAAGTGTGTCTCATAAGAATTAAAGTGAGGAATTCTAACTAGAAAGTGCGTCTTCTAGACATGACTGTTTATGTTTGGAAGTACATCACCTAACAATTAAAATTTAAATTACCCAATCAAGATAGTGCGTCCCCTTACAAATGCCGCTTGAATTACCAAAATAAGGAAGTGCATCTCTTTACCAATGCCGCTTGAATTACCAAAATAAGAAAGTGTCTCCTTACCAATGCCGCTTGAATTACCCAAACAAGGAATTGCATCTCCTTATGAATGGCTCTTGAATTACCCAAATAAGGAAGTGCGTCTCTTTACAAACGTCGCTTGAATTACCAAACAAGGAAGTGCGTCTCCTTATCAATGCCGCTAGAATTACCAAAACAAGGAAGTGTGTCTCTTTATCAATGCCGCTTGAATTACACAAATAAAGAAACGTGTCTCCTTACCAATGCCTATTGAATTACCAAAATAAGGAAGTGAATCTTCTTATCAATGCCGCCGAATTACCCAAACAAGGAAGTGATTCTCTTTTAAAATATCGCTTGAATTACCAAAAAAGGAAGTGCATCTCCTTACCAATGTCACTTGAATTACCCAAACAAGAAAGTGCGTCTCATTGCAAATGCCGCTTGAATTACCAAACCAGAAAGTGTGTCTCCTTACCAATGCCGCTTGAATTGCCCAAACAAGGAAGTGCATCTCCTTACAAATATCGCTTGAATTACCAAACAAGGAAGTGCGTCTCCTTACCAATGTTTCTTGAATTACCCAAACAAGGAAGTGTCTCTCCTTACAAATACTGGTTGAATTACCAAACAAGGAAGTGCGTCTCCTTACCAATGCTGCTTGAATTACCCAAAAAAGGAAGTGCGTCTCCTTAAAAATACCGCTTGAATTACCAAACAAGGAAGTGTGTCTCCTTACCAATGTAGCTTGAATTACCAAAACAAGGAAGTGCGTCTCCTTACAAATACTGCTTGAATTACCCAAACAAGGAAATGTGTCTCTTTACAAATGCCGCTTGAATCACCCAAGAAAATATGTCTCCTAGGGGTTAAATACTAAACTAAAAAGTACATTTTATTGGAGTAAAGGCTTAAGTTAGGAAGTGAACCACCTAACAAGCAAAACTTGAATATCTACCAAGGAAGTGTGTCTCCTAAGGGTTAAGTGGAAGGACTCAACTAGAAAGTGCAACTTCTAGGAGTGAAGGTTCAATTTAGAAAGTGCATCACTTAATAAATAAAACCTAAATTACTCAGATAAAGAGATGCATATCCTAGGGGTTGCATGGAAGGACTCAACTAGAAAGTGTATCTTCTAGGAGTAAAGACTTAAGTTAGGAAGTATGTCACCTAGCAAGCCAAAACTTGAACTACTCTAACAAGGAAGTGTGTCTCCTAAGGGTTAAGTGGAAGGACTCAACTACAAAGTGTGACTTCTAGGAGTGAAGGTTCAATTTAGGAAGTGCATCACCTAATAAATGAACCTGAATTACCCGTACAAGGAAGTATGTCTCCTAGAGCTATTGGATTATGAATTTTACCATGGTTTTAATCACCAAACCTATGCAGCAACATTGCCTCTTTCATTTGTAGAAGTGAGAAATTGTGGTCTTTGATGTTTAGGCTTTGAAGTCCTTGATTTGAAGGTAAAACATGGTGGCTTTGGCTTTTGAGGAAACTGCTCCTGCACTGGTCACCTTCAATCTTGCTTACAACCATTAGCATATGTAATTGATTTTCTCCATCATTGACCCAAACTCAGATTATTAAGAGTGACTCTGAAATAAAACACAGCATCTCCGCTTTGCTATGCTCCTCAGATAAACTCTTTGAACCTTGGTATTTCCATTAGTTCCCAGATTTGTTTGTTGAAAAAACTTTCTACTTGCCCTATTTCATCACACAATCATGTCTCTTTCATATGTTGGCTTTTGTCTTGCTTTGTGCAATTGAAGAAGCTGGTAGCTAGTTTTGAAATATTTTCTCACTTGTTTTGACATGGACTTGATTAAAGATAAGAGAAAAATGGTAATGATTTTTTTTATTCGGATAATTGACTTAAGAAAATAAAATAAAAACACGTTGAAGAAAGAAAATACAATGAATTTCCCCATTTGAAACAAAGAAATGAAAAATTTATCTAAAAATGACAGTCAACTTTAATGATTATGCCATGCATTTTGGAATAAGTTGTTTGATCTTTCCATCCAAACTTTCTTCCAGTTGTTGTTGAGTTAATGGCCTTGAAACTGGGTTACTTCCTTAAGGTCAATTTTATTTAAGACCTTATTCAGATAGTGGTGCCTTGAAGGGTTTTCGCCAACAAGCCTCTCTTATTTTTTTTCTCAGCTCATCATTGCCTTATGGTGTCTATGAGGGCTTTTCACCAATGAAACTCTCCTATTTTCGTTTTTCTTAACTCACAGTCGTCTTATAGTTCCAGTAAGGATTTTCACCGATAAGTCTCTTTTATTTTTAACTCTCTCAACTTACCGTTGCCTTATGGTTCCCATGAGGCTTTTCACCAATAAGACTCTCTCATTTTTATTTCTCTCCTAATTCCTTATGCTAAGGAAGACAATTAGTTCCCAAAATATGTCATCATATCCATTTCATGCTTAGCCTTAACATTCTCAAAGATTGATCTCAAGGTCCTTTTTTGGCTATAACTTGGGTTTTGGATAGGTTTAGAAAGAAAGAATGGCATGAGGCCTAAACGACACTTGAAGTGGGGTGCGACTTACAACTTTTGGAATCGACTTAAACAATGAAGATTAACTTATGCTCCAGTTTCTTTTGACTGGGCAATTCTAAATTATTCATTTGATTGGACCGAGATCAATGTAAGACAACCTACGTATCTCACTCCCGAGAGAAGAGAATCAGGTCACGCGTAGTTCTGACAGTTTGTTCTTTTGCTTGATTCTGATTTTTTTTTCTTCTTCTTTTTCGACTCTTTTCTCTTTGGGATTTCTTCTGAATTTATTTTTGACACTCTTTCTCTTTTCTTTCCTTTTGGGCACATTTTTATCTTTTCTTTTTTGAAACTTTTCTAACTCTATTCTTTTGCTTGACACTTTTCTTTTGATCTTTGTTGACTCTATCTCTATTCCAAAAGAGGTGTATGAAAGAAAATAAAACTAAGGCTCAAATGGGGTAAACAAGGTATGAAATAATATTTGGATAACAGAATGAAATGTCTTCGTCACATCAATAAAAATGCGAGTACATATCATGCAATATGAAATGAAAAATGAAGATCATTTGTGACACTTTAACAACACTAACTTTAACTAAGCATGTGTGCCACTTCTTATTCTACACTTGTCAAACATACAACTCTATCTTTGTTGTACACCTCTCACATCGAATGATCCAATCACGTGTCCACTATTTGACCTAACTGGGATATGCCGTTCGATTGATGACCGATTTATTCTTGTGATTCTCAAAATAATTGCCTTAATTTTTAAAGAAGACTTCAACTTGTCACCAAATGTCTCAGCACTCTTCCTATTTTCTAGATGCTTTTCTAACCTTAGCCCTCTAATTCAATTTTTCATGGTTAAATTGGATTTGAAGATCCGACTGAAAATTCCGTGCGCATGTCATATCATTAGAATCAATATAAAATGTACTATATGAAGAAAATAAACAACACATAATTAAAACACAAAAGGAAATGGACACTTCATTTAGTTGAAATAAAAGATAGAAGTGTTTGAACATAAACGACAAAGGGACAAAACAAGATAGATCCCCAAGCTACAACCTTGAATTAATTCGGAAAATTAAAAGAAAAAACTACCAAACCTCTTCCTAGTAGGGAGAGGGGTGACTTCTCAGTTGCTCAGCCTGACAACTTAGCCACTGATTTGCATATCAGCATGACTAGAGCTTCTACCACGACCAGACATATTCCCTTCAACAAATAAGTTTTGGTTCCCCATGCTTAACGCATTGCTTCCTAAATATCGTGTAGTACCATGTGCTAGCGAAGAACTCTGTGGGACGGTTGAGGTGCCAATGTTTTGCACCACAATCAATTTTTCTTTAATTATTTTCTCTATTTCTCTTTTCAAAATATGACAATCTTCAGTACTGTGACCTTTCATATTAGAATGATAAGCACATCATACATTAGGATTAAAATATTTTGAATGTGGATCGGGAGTATACCTAGGGATAGGAGTAATCATGCCCCATTGTCTCAATGTCTAGAATAAACTAGTATAGGACTCCCCAATTGGCGTGAAATTATCCTTTGCATCCTCCTCATTACAAATTCTAGCCTCGAATAAAACTTGGATTTAGAGGTTCCTTGGTAAATTTATAGGGCTCGAGGACGAAGTTAAGGGACTAAGGCACACCATTATGGATAGGAAGACGGATAAGAATACGACTGTGCATTATTCAAAGGATATTGAGGAAGTGGAATTGGATTTCTTTAATTTTAGAGAAAGGAACCTTGTTTCAAGTGGTTATGTGGATCTAATATGTAAGCTCGGGATTGAGGCTAATAGTATTGGTGGGTTGGACCTCTCAAACTCTGCTTTGTCCCTGGAATGACAATAGGTGTGTTTTTCTTCTTCTTTCCTTGAGTTTTCCTTGATTAAATGCAATATCGTCATAAATCTTTTAGAGAATCCTTCTGTCCATCAGGTTCCCTAAATTTTGAGTTGTCAAAGCTTGGAGGAAGGTTAACACTTGAAAAAATGTCCCAGTTTACATCTTCATAGCCCACAAGTCCCAGGGAATTTTTTATATCATTTTCTACACTCTTCACTTTTCACACCATTTTCTCTGGCTTTTCTGGCATGCTAGGCTTCTTGGTAAGAAATTTTGGTAGTCCAATTAACTTAAATGTAGGCTCAAGAGTATACCAATGATCATTAAGAGCCTTGAACATGGGTACACTAGAATATTGGGGCAACACAACCGTTGGATTAATAGCCAAAGTGGAAGACTCAGTGGAAGGTTGAGCAACAAAAGCACAAATGGTATGTGGTGTTGTCAATGTGTTAGATTTATACTGAAGGGATAGATAATGAGTGATGGAAGCATTGGGATGCTTTTGGCTTGGAATGGATTCTGAGGCATGATGTGGTGCATTAACAACAGTAGGAAACTGACTTTCCAATTATGATAGAAAACTCAAGGTATTTGCAAGGTTAATAGTGGGGAGTGGAGGAGGAGGCAGCCCACTGGCCCAAGCTCGATACATTTTCATCATTTGCTGTCTTAGTCTCAAATTCTCTTTCTTTAAACTGTCATTTTTCTGACTCTTTGTTTCATCCATGATATCACTATTTATATCCTTGTTGGACATAAATAACTCTTTCTTGGATTTGATGCGATGTGGAGAACCAGCTACAATGCCACAATGCCACAAAACAACCACCTTAAACTAACTGAATAAGAGCTAACAAACGTGTTAGAGTTCAATATTTTCTCAAAACCTTTTTCTTTTTCCTTTTCTTTAGAACAGATCACCGAACTCAATAAGGACGCCTACGTATCTCACTCCCGAGAGAGAAAAAATCAGGTGTGCGTAGTTCGTGAAGTTTTGGCATAACATGGCCAATCAAAATCTCTTTCTTTTTCTTTTTCCCCTTTTTTGAAACTTTAAGAAGAAAGGCAAATTACAAATTGTCAAAAGAATTGATGAAAATCTTTTTGAATTTTTCAGCTTTAACATCCCTGTACAAAATAAAACCTATGATTACCAAAGAAAAATCTTTTTGGATTTTTGATTTTGAATTTCATACGAAAATGAAACTTGAAACTTGAAACTATTAAAGGAAAATCTTTTGTGGTTTTCTTTTAAAGATGTATATGAAGAACCTACTCTAAATAAGGAGTGAAGAATTTTTTTTGGATTTTTTAAATAAGATCACCGAACCCATAAAGGGATGACTATGTATCTCACTCTCGAAAGAGGAGAATCAAGTCCGCTTAGTTCATCCAGATCGAACAATTAAAATTACTAATGGACCACGACTTGAGAGACATGATCAAAACAGACAATGAAAAACATCAATAAAATCTTTTTTTATTTTTCTATTTTGATACTTCACACAAAATTGACACCAACAACTATGAAGAAAAAAAATGTTTTGCTATATTTGTTATATGAAATGTACAAAACTTCTATCATCCCTTTTGAATTTTCTTTATAAAAAGCTCCTAAAAAATCTTTTTTAAATTTTTTGAATTATGAATACTTGCTAAAGGAAACAAAGGAAAAATCTTTTGATGTTTTGTTTTTTGAGTAAATGAGTGCAAAAGGTAAAAAATCTTTTTGAATTTTTGAATTGTGAAAAAAAAAGCCATAAAGATCTCTAAAAAAATACTAAGAAACTCTTTTTTTTTCTTTTCTTTTCTTTTTCCTTGCCTAAACACACACTCCTTTAATTCTAACACGTGCTTTCCCTAAATCAAATTCGTCAAATAACCATGTTATCCTTAAAGATGCAACAATTAGCACGTAAGGATGCTTTAGGGATGAGTCTTTTACAAAGGACCAAGTAGGTCCCGCTAAGTCTCAATATGATGCAGATAAGCATGACCTAAAGGCTGACCTAGGCTGAGTCCACTAACAAGGCTGTTCGAGGGTGTATATGGTCGATAATGGCTGTGATTGCTTTCCACCCACTCCATACATCCAATGGATCCCCCTCCTAAAATAAGGATGTCTCAACTAGATTTTGTGTATATGACGTGTACTTTCGGACTTATTGCGGAAATATTGACTCAGGTTATGCAAATGATGTCAGATATGAAGAGGTAACACATAAGAGGAAAACTGTAAACACATAGCAAGTAGGCACTCAACAATGATGAAACAAATACAAACAATAACACAAACAACGTCTATACACCCATAATGTCAAACTAAGCCAATACAACTCCAAAAATAAGTTCAAATTTTGAAAAGATCCCCAGCGGAGTTGACAGAGCTGTCACCCCCCTTTTAATCAAAAAGAAATATTTTAAAGTTTGAAAGAGTTTTATTATTAAAGTGACAAAAATGAAGATTTATTTCGAAAATGGATTATTTACTTTCAAACTTAGAGTCGCCACTTGGCATAAATCTGTTGTTCCAAGTCACCTTTGGAAATCACTTTTCAAAATGATTTTAACTCTTTTAAACTGATCCGCGAATAGAGATTCTGATTAAGGAATTCTGTTGATCGAGGGAAAGGTGTTAGGCACCCCTCGATCCCGTGGTTCGACCACGGTGGCTTGGAGGAGCATATCGGCTAATTTAACACTATGAATGTATAAATCACATAAAACACATAAGACAAGCAACAAATAAATCAAACAAAGTTCAAAATCAAAATAATGCCCAGTCCGAGTTATACAGTCCCAAAAATAGAAAAATACGGAAATATAAATCCTATTATAAACTAATCCTAGAATAAGCTCCAATTCTTTACTCGATGACACGGGCCTTTAGACTAAGCTTCAATACTTTACCCGACGCCTCGAGCCTTCATCACGAACCTCCTTTGTGTACATGATAAGTCGGGGCATTCCTTGGTAAATAAGTACAAAAGACCTCGAGGCATTCCCCAACAAAATGAATACATCTTTTCAACGCGAGAAAACCAACCCATTCAACAAAATTTCAAACATTCAACTAGACCACAAATTCTAAACTTTGCCTACCCAACCTACGTTTGCCTATCGATTTCGGCCTAAACATGATACTATCGGGTTCCAAACGTGACATTTATTCTGAATTAAACAAAACAACAATAAACAAATATTAATCTAAATTCACCCTTTTTATCAATTTCTCAATTCTGCCCCAAATTCCCTTTTAACACCAAATTTCCACAATTCACGATTACTATTTCAACAATTCACAATCATTTTTTAAATAAAATTAAGCAAAAAATCAATATCACCCAATATTCAATCATGTCTCATGCAAATCAAACACGTATAATGAAATAAAATGAGAACAGATAGAATTGGACCTTTCGATAATTGATTTTCGTTGATAGTAATGAGTTAAAGAAATCCGAACTCCACACTTAAAACCTTGAGTACAAAACCTCCACGACGAATCAACTCCAAGCTCAGTATCGTAAAATTGAAACCCTCTACGGATCTTGATGAATCGATTGAGGCGAACAGAACTACGAATCCAAAACAGAAACCTCGAAGGCAGAATTTTGATATCCAAAACTAAATGTAAAAATTGACCCAAACTCAAACAATTTCAATAAAAAACAAAAACCCAAACACTGAGCGGACGACAAAGATTGACGCCCTTTAACTGGTTCGGTTATTTTTCGATCGGATTTAGTCGTAATAGACTAGGATATCTCGGATTATGTCACTGCGGTCGCTGGCTCACCATTTTTGATGAGCTTTCAACTGAAAACTAGGAAGGAAGTGATTATCGTCTTAGATTTGGATCGAATTGGGGCTGGAGGTCGCTGTTTCGCATCGTCGGAGTTCCGTCGAGCTCAGACAACGGCAAGAACCAACAAAATGGATCGGGTTCCGATGCCTCTCAGGCAAAATTTGCTGGATCAGTACCCCTTTTCTGGATTCTTACTCCCCCTCTCTCCCGATTCTTTCTTTTTGTCTTGATTATCTATTGCGTCTCTCTCATCGGGTGCGTGTATTTGAATCCCCCCTCATTTGACGTATATGTGTGATGGTGTATATATACCCATTTGTATGTATTGTGTGGGTGATGTTTTTTTGTGTGTGGGATCTGATGATGGGTCCTGTATAAGTCTGTATATATACAAAAATGGAAGAATCTGTGCCTTATTCTGTTAAAGAAAATTAAAATCTGAATGAAAAAAAGGGCTTCGTGGGTAAGGGTTAGGTAAGGGTATGTGGGGGAAGGGTGTGGGGTGGTTAGGATGAGGGGTAAAATAAGTTAGGATAAGAGAATATTAGGGATTTAATTTGTTAGGATTTGATGTATTTATTTCCTTGTGGGGAAAGTGTAGAATGGGTGAGGGTACGTGGTAAGGTGAGCTAAAAATGAATAAAATGAAACTTCGGGAGGGACAAAATTAGGTGTCTACAATGGACGACCTCGAAGTCAATTACAACATTCAAATATAGCATCTACATGTCAAAAAAAAATAAAAATAACCACATTACGTATATTTGACCGAATTCAAAACGAGTCTGAAAAATGATTTTTTTTTAAAAAGGGGTAAATATAGAATTTTGGTTAAGAAATACATTTTCTAAGATTATAGGAGTCTAAAGTTGAAAATCCACCCAAAAATAAATTACAAACGAGGTCCAAATTGAAGAAAAACTATTTTTAAGCTTTAACAATAAAAACCTCAGAATCTCATTATAAAATCAAGATTAAAAGGTATTTTCGAAGATATAATCGATGAAAATGATGGGGTTAGGAGTTTTGAGGTTACCCGCACTAAATCTGATAAAGAAACCCTCATAGATCGCCTTTCCAAGACTTGAAGGTCCAAAAATGGTGAAAAATAGATAAAAGAGGGTTATATAAAATGGTTTCCACTTAAGCGGTACCAGACTGCAAAAGTAGCTATCGCTTAAGCGATACCTAAGCGCTACAGCGGCTACCACTTAACCAATCTTGGGCCACTAAAGAGCATGCCGCTTAAGCAAACCTTGGCTGCTTAAGTGGCTGCAGCAGATATCAGCAAATTCTGGTTTTGGTGCAAGCCTACCAAGCTCCGAATGGACCATCGAAATTTATTCGGGTCCCCATAGAGACAAATCATATATACTACCAGGCTAATTTTGATGTTTTAGGCTCAATATAGAAGACGTCAGATTTAAAAAAAAAAGTCATTTTCAACAAATTACCCCCCGAAACTTCTTTTTTACTATTTTCCAAATGAAGGATCAAAATACAAATAAAGGTTTCAAACTTGAACCAACCATGCTACGAATACAAATTCGACATTCCACACCTACTAAAACTATCCAAATCATCATTTGACATTCAAAAAAATAAATATTGATCGAAGTCAACTATATGACTTTCTAAGCCTCTAAAAATCACAATTTCGTCAAAATCACACCGAAAACTGTTCCAACCATATCCACATTCTAAATCAACATGTTGCAGCTACAAAAAGTATAAAAAAAGTCGAAACACATAAAAGAAAGTTTTCGTAAATCAGGTCATTACATATGACGATACCATTTGATTGGTAGTTGGTAGACATGTACTCTCTTTTTTTTCTAAATAATTGTTTCTTTAGGATTGGAGACATTCTTTAATAAATTACTCATTTCGTAAAACTAAAAGATAATTTTACCAACTTACTCCTAATTAATAAATTTTATTTCTTTCCAAACTAACATTGATTACTACATCAAACTCAAAGAGCATATTAGGAAGATTATGATCAAAATATTCTTGAAGACTTAAAAATACTCTTATTAAGAATAAAATCACAACCCTAAGAAAAAAAAGGAATGAAGAGAGTAATAAAATAAGGACTAATACATAGATAATATTTTAAAATTATTACTATCTCTATTTCAAAAATAATTAATTGCAAAGGTAGTATGAGAAAGATTTAATTAATGTATTCTTGACTAAGTAAGATAACCAATTAAGATGGGACAACTATTTTAGTAAGACGGCCAATTAATATGGGATGGAGGGAGGAATATTTTAAAGTTATTACTCTTTTCATTTTAATTTGTGATGAATTGTAGGGGTCCACCACCGTTGAGGGACCGAGTCCCTAAGTGGTAAAATATGATAAAAAACTGCCACGATCCGAGACTAACCCCTAGTCATAACATGATGCTTAAGGGCATAAGTGACCTTAAACTAACTCATGATCTGGCATAAGCCATAAATACTAAAATAAGGTAACAAAATACTGTGCGGAAGTCATTTAAAAGTATCTGATAGTCCAAGAAATATCAAAGGTAACTGAAATATATCACTAAAAATCATGTCTAACCATCTAACTGTCTGAAAGCCTCTAAACATGATGAGTTATTGGGATAGGTCCCCAACTAACTCTAACTAGCTGAAATAGCATAAAGTAAAATTACTAGGATGAATAACTAATAAAATAACTAGTCCTAGATTGATGAGGACTCACTAATGCTGCAGCTGAGTTGCACAATAACGAACTAAGTACGAGTTGAGAACTGAGCGTCTGAACCTATGTTATAAGACAACATAGCGCAAAAAAGAGTATGCAATCAGTAATTTAAATATACTAGTACGTGAGAGGGAAAACTAGCTGATATATATATATATATATATACTGAACATGTACGCATGAACATGAAAATCGGATGTCAGACCAAGTATAAACATATGATGTGTATCGAAATAACTGAATGATTGAATCGTGAACACATGGTCAAGCAAACCTCAACTGAACATAATCTGAATACTAAACTATAACTGTGGGAGTTAACATTAACTGACATACCCTAATTTGAGATAATCGGTGTCCAACCTGACATCCCAGTTGGAAGGGTGTCAGTACCTTGCTAAGGGTACCAATACTGGCTGGCATGGATTCACTAAACTGATGTTCCAAAGGATTAGGGTGTCAGTTCTCTACTGACGGGTGACCCCTCATAACCTACACTGGCAATGTAGTTCTAAACTTTAGAGACTTCTACTAAAGGTCTTTGTCCTCAACTAAAGGGTTCCTTAATCCCTGCGTTCACTCGATGCTAAGTATCGCTCTTAACTGAACTGACACTGAATTTTAACTGAGATATAAACTGGCAACTAATATGCTCAATCATGGTGTTCTGAATATATAAAACATGCATAATTTGAAGAAAATCATGATTATGTAACTGATGCATGTTTAATGTCCTAGGTATCGGGTGTTCATAACCCACTAGCACAGACTAATGCAATGGAACATGACAAGGAATAAACTTACCATGGTATAGAAAATCATGGAGAGTACTCAATATTTAAATAACTGATCATGTTATGGACTAATGACATTATCAAACATATGGAAACACAATTCTCATGGGGAAACATATTTTCATAGTTCATGACCACAACAACTAAGATCAAGTCAACAAATCTCATATTTGACTTGAAACCCAATAAAAGAGAACGGGTTTTGTACTTGTAAATTTAGGGAGTTATTGGGACTCAATAGGTGAAAGGGACCCACCAATGAAATCCCACATACTTGAGTGTAGAAGCCTTGAAGAAATCCTTCAAGTTGATTTTGTCCATGAGAAACCCTAGTTTGCTATGTGGAAGAAGAGAATCTCTTTATTTTTCTAAGAGAAATGATTTCTAAAGTTATGGAAGATTAGGGTAATATTTACCCTTGATAACTAATGTTTTGGAAGGGTAAACGACGCAGGTTTGGGTTAAGAAGGGGTGGAAATTACAAAAGATCCCCTGTTTAAAACATGAAGAAATTTGGGTTCCCAGTCGTTACGACTAACCCTATGACTCATCACGATTGGTTATGAGTCGTACTCTGAGTCGTAACTTAAGACACTAAGTCTGCGTCTTTACTGTCCTGACTATGGATCATTGAGCCTGACCACGTATCGTGAGGAGAAGTCGTGGTCTGAGACTCAATTCCTGCATTCCTTACTGATGTCGTAACGAGTCCACTTACCAAATAATTGTCTCTGGTAACGAGCCGTAGGATGGATTCATTACCACTGGACTGACATCTGGGGATTCTTTCTGCTGTGACTATGACTCCTCCCCACGACTTATCACGACTAACTATGACTAGTGAAGTGGGGTCATAGTCATTGGGATAAAATTAAAGGACCTTTCTGTTGTGACTACAACTACTCGGAAGGACTCGTAACGTCTAATTACAGATTGTCACGTTAGTCGTAGCCACTGGCAGCTGGCTGATACTTAAGGGAAAATTTGCATAACTTTTTACAATGATGTCGAATCAAGGTGAGTCTTGCGGCATTGGAAAGCTAACTTAGTGTCCTATGTTTTAAAAGGTCTAGAGCTTGAAAGCTTGGGGTATTACAATATCTCCCCCTTGGGATCATTCATCCTTGAATGAAATTGTTTGAACTAGAATACTAGGGAAAAACTAAGATTATGCACTGAACACTTATGAGCTGAATCATGGCTTAACATCTAAACATGTAACCAATACATGAACTGGACTGAATTCATGAATGTATGTTATGACATGGACATGACTGGATAGATGAGATGGGAATGAAAGAATTAATTAATTAATAAAAACTATTACCTCAAGCTGGAACTGAATTTGTAGAGAAAAGATAGGGATATTTGGCTCGCATATCGTCCTCTACTTTCTAAGTAGCTCGCTCCACTGTCTGATTTGTCACAGAACCTTCACTAAGGCAACTTTTTTATTCCTAAACCTACGATGTTGACGATCAAGGATCTCCACAGGGACTTCTTCATAGGATAGACTATCTTCTACGCCCACACTCTTTAAGGGAACTACTGAAGCTGGATTACCAATACACTTATTTAGCAAAGAGATATGGAACGTTGGATGCACTGATGCTAACTTTCAAGGCAAATCTAACTCATAAGCTACCTTTCCAAAATGGATGAAAATCCTATATGGGCCAATATAGCGGGGAGTGATCTTTCCCTTTCTTGCCAAATCTCTTCACCCCTTCCATGGGCAAAATTTTTGAATACACCAAGTCACCAATATCAAACTCAAGTTCCCTTATACTCATGTCTGCATAGGATTTCTGTCGACCTTGGGCTATCTTCAGTCTTTCTCGGATCAACTGAAACTTTTCCATCACTTCATATACTGAATTTGGCCCTATCAAAGCACCTTCGCCAACCTAAAACCAACCAATAGGAGACCTATACCTCCTACCATAAAGAGCCTTAAATGGAGACATCTGAATACTGGAGTGATAACATTTATTATATGCAAACTCAATCAAAGACAATAGGTCATCCTAACTTCCCTTGAAATCAATTACACATGCTCACAACATGTCCTCTAAGGTCTAAATGGTCCTCTCTGCCTGACCATCTATCAAGGGGTGAAAAGTTGTACTAAGGTAAACTTGGGTACCAAGACCTTTCTAAAAAGCATTCCAAAAATGAGAGGTAAACTAGGTACCTCTATCTGAAATGATGCTCTAGGGGACTTCATGTAACTTTACCAACTACCTGAGATAGAGTCTATCATAATCCTCGGCTGAATTTGAGGTATTGGCTTGCAAGAAATGGGATAACTTAGTCATTCTGTCCACAATAACCTAAATTGAATCATGATGATGATGCGTACGAGGTAACACAAGTAGGGATGTTGAAATCCTAAAGAGTACCACTAGGTCTCTAATGCTCAACCTTATCTTGCTGGAAATTTGGACACTTAGCCATAAATTTCGCTATATCCTTCTTCATATCATTCCACCAATAGACTTCCCATAAATTGCGGTACATCATAGTGGCTCTTGGGTGAATTGAATATCACAAACCATGTGCCTTGACTAACATTCATTGCTTCAAGTTATCCACATCAGGAACACATCACCTACGCTAAAATGAACTACACTATCTCTTCTTTAGGAGAAAACCTCATTCTTCTAATCCCGACTGCCTTTTTCAACTTAACCAAAATAGGATCTCTGTCTTAATTTTCCTTAACCCTGGCAACCAAGAAAGATTCTGAACCATTTAAACCCAAACTCTACCTTTGGCTGAATCAACCAACCGAACTCCAAATCTAGCAAGTTGATGAACCTCACGAACCAACTCTTTCTTATCATCCTCAACATGGGCAACTTTTCCCATAGACAAACTGCTAAGGGCGTCGGCCACAATATTCGCCTTACTCGGGTGATACAAAACACGCATATTATAATCTCTTAACAATTCTAGCCACCTTCCCTAACAAAGATTTAGGTCTTTCTAAGTGAACATATGCTGAAGGCTCTTGTGATCAGTAAACACATCCACATGGACCCCATAAGGGTAATGCCTCCAAATCTTTAAAGTAAAAACATTTCCTGCCAACTCGAGATCATGAGTTGGGTAGTTTTTCTCATGAGGTTTGAGTTGTCTAAAGGCATAGGCTATAACCTTGCACTGCTGCATCAATACACAACCAAGACTGACACTAGAAGCATCACAATAAACCTCAAAACCATCTAAACTCTCTGGTAGATTCAAAACGGAGGCAAAAATGACTTGAGTCTTCAACTCCTAAAAACTCTTCTCATAAGAATTGGACCACTAAAATCTAACTTTCTTCTAAATCAATATGGACATGAGAGAGGCAATAGAACAAAATCCCTCAAAAAATCATCTGTAGTAACCGACTAAACCCAAGAAAGTCCTGATATTTGATAGAGAGATGGGTCTAGGCCAGTTTCTTAATGCTTTGGCCTTTTCAGGATCAAATCAAATACCACCACCAAAAATAATATGATGAAGGAAAGCTATAGATTTTAAATATAATTCACACTTGATGAACTTAGCAAATAACAGGTGATCCTTAAAGGTCTGTAAAATAATCTTCAAATGGTCACCTTCGCAACGAGAATAACAAGGATGTCATCCATGATGACTATGACGACCATATTTGGGTACTTCTTGAACACTCTGTTTATCATATCCATAAACGTTGCAGAAGCATTCGTTAGTCCAAAAGACAAAACTATAAATTTTTAGTGACCATATCAAGTTCAGAAGTCTATATTCGAAATGTCACATTCTTTGACTCTAACCTGAAGATAGCCAGATCTGAGGTCTACCTTAGAGAAATAATTTTCACCCTAAAGCTGGTTGAACAAGTGATCAATCATGGGGAGAGGATACTTATGCTTGATTGTGACCTTATTCAACTGATGGTAGTCGATGCACATTCTGAGAGAAATGTCTTTCTTGCGCACGAAGAGAACTGGGGCACCCTATGAAGAAACACTAGGTCTGATGAAACCCTTATCTAAGAAATCTTTCAACTATTCTGTTAGTTCCTTAAGATCGAATGGATCCATTCTATATGGTGGAATTGAAATAGGCTGGGTGTTTGGGAGAAGATCTATTCTAAAGTCATTTTCCCTCTTAAGATGAACTCCGAGAAGATCATCAGGAAATACTTCTAGAAACTCATTAACTACTGGAACTGACTTAAGACTTGGAATTTTGAAACTTGAGTACTTGACTCGAACCAGATGGTACATGCATCCTTTAAAGTCCATCGTCCTTTCCTTAAGATAGGAGACGAATCAACCTATAGGCATTGAGGTACTATCCTTCTATTGTATAACTAGCTTATTGGGAAACCAAAACTGGACTATTCTGTATCTACGGTCTACTGAGGCATAACAAGGGTGGAGTTAATCCATGCCAAGGATAAGATCAAAATCGGTCAACTTTAATTCTATAAGGTTAACTTAGGTGATTTTCTCGGATACTGAGACTGGACAATTTCTGTCCACCTAACTGACTGTAATGGAACTTGAACTAGACTAGACACTAAGATGGGTTTTACTAAGATTTTGGAACTAGTGCTAAAATCTATGGCAATATAAGGAGTTACAAAGTAAAGTGTAGCTCTTGGGTCTAATAATGCATAACCATAAAGATGGAAGACTTACAATGTATCCATAACCATATTAGGAGAACCCTCCTGATCTTATCGAGTCTGGAGGGCATATAGTCAATTCTGACATTGTCCAATGGTGGCACTAAAAGTGGCACCCTACTGAGTCAGGTAACCTACTGGAGCTGTTGAGGAGTTAGCCTGACCTTGATGACGAAGATCCTTACCCCTCTTCAAAACTATCAGGCATCCCTCATTCTATGGTCGGGCTTACCATATTCAAAATAAGCATCACTACCTGCCATACACTCACCCGCGTGGTTCTTATCATATCTCCTGCAAACTGGGTTGGTGTAACCACTATCCATCTACCTTAGGACTTAGAGCCTGGTGCTCTATTTGAATTTAGGCACTGGAGCACTGGCAGAAGATGAGGATGAAGATTTTGGGCAGAACATAGAAAGATTCCTACCATCAAAACTCTATGAAAAAAGTTGAAACTACCAATTTTAGCCCTCTTATTCTCCCTTTCCCTTTTCTTGAGCTTCTCCTCCTCAATATGTTGAGCTTAAACATCAACCTAGAGAGGTTCATCTTTTTAATCAAAATACTTGTTCTGCACTCTTTGAAAATACCCTCTAAAACACCAGATATGAACTTACTCATCCTGGTCCTAGAATCTACCATATTTGAAGCATACCTCGCCAACTGAGTAAACTTAAGTGAATTCTCATTTACACTCATATTACCCTGCTTCAAATTTATGAACTCCTGCACCTTGGCCTCCCTTAACTCGAGTGGAAAGAACCTTTCTAAGAAGGCAGTAGTGAACTCATCCCACTCTGCATGTCCTGATCAGTGCCTATATTCTCCTTCCACTGCTTAACCTAGATGTGAGACGCTCTTTGTATTTTGTAAGTAGCTAAGTCAGCACTCTCATTTGGAGTAACACCCATAATATCAGTCATCTTCTGCTCAAAATCTAGAACTCTTATGGATCTTTCTCAGACTTGGATCCAGAGAACACCGAGGGATTCATCCGAGTGAAGTATCAGATCCTGGTCCCTGTCGTATTCGCTGCTGGGTTGGCTGGGGAAACAACATGCTGGTTATTTTGGGCAACCACAGGCTGAGCTAGAACTGTGAAGGTAGCCTAAAATTCTGTGTGAGAGACTTGCTTATTCATCGGGTCTTCAGGAATAGGTGGTGGTGCTGGATAGTCCTCATTCCTCCTTCTGTTAGCAATTCTGGAAGGCATTTTTTGTACTGGGTAGAGAATGAATTAGAGAAAGAAGTTTAACAGAGCTTAAGCTCCATCACACAACATGAATACAGAAAGAATGTAGACTTTTCTAAAATAATTTGTAGCCCCTCGCACATAAGTATGGCGCGCTTCATACGTATGAATAAAAATCTACTTAATGCAGCTTTCAGACACCCTAGGACACTGTAAACCTTGTGCTCTAATACTAAGTTTTTCATGAACTGAGATTATCCCCTAGTCGTAACACGGTGCTTAAGGGCACAAGCAACCCCAAGCTTACCCTTGATCTGGCACAACTATATATACTAAAAGAAGGTAACAAAATACTGTGCGGAAGTTATTTAAAATTATATTATAATAAAAGCAATATCAAAATTAACTAAAATATAATAGTGAAAAACCTATCTAACCGTCTGACTATCCGAAAGCCTTTAAACATGATGAGTTGTTGGGAAAAGTCCCCAACTAACTCTGGCTAACTGAATAGTATAAAAAATTACTGGGATGCATAACTAATAAAATAAATAGTCCTCGATTGATGAGGACTCACCAATATTGCAGTTGAGTGGCACAGGATTGAACTAGGTGCGAGCAGAGAACTGAGCATCCGAACCTATGTTGTAAGACAACATAGCGCAAAAGAGAGTATGTGATCAGTACTTTGAATACAATGGTATGTGAGATGGAAAATTAGCTGAAATACATATATATATATACTGAACATGTACGCATGATGACTAAATCCTGAACACATGGTCCTACAAACCTAAACTGAACATAATTTGAATACTAAACTGTAACTATGGGAGTTAACATTAATCGACATGCCCCAATCTGAGTTAATCGGGGTCTAACCTCTGACCCCAATAGGAAGGGTGTCAGTACCTCGACAAGGGTACCAACACTAGCTAGCATGGAACCACTAAGCTGATCTCCCAAAGGACTAAGGTGTCAATCCTCTACTGGCGGGTGACCTCTCACAACATACGGGGGAAACGTAGTTTTGGAACTTAGAGACTCCTACTAAAGGTCTCAGTCCTCAACTAGTGGGTGAGCCTCCATTCCCGCGTTCACTTAGTGCTAAGTACAACTATTAACTAAACTGACACTGAATAATAACTGAGATGTAAACTTGTCACTGATATGCTTAATCACGGTGTTCTGAATATATAGCACATGCAAAATTTGAAGAAAATCATGATTATGTAACTTATGCACATTTAATATCCTAGGTATCAGATGTTTATAACCCACCAACACAGACAAATGTAATGAAACATGATAAAGAATAAACTAACCATGGTATAGAAAATCATGGAGAGTACTTAATATTTCAATAACTGATCATGTTATAGACAAGTGACATTATCAAACATATGGAAACACAATTTTCATGGGGAAGCATATTTTCATGGTTCATGACCACAAAAACTAAGATAAAGTTGATAAATCTCATATTTGACTTGGAACCCAATAAAAAAAGGGTTAGTAGTTGTAAATTTAGGGAGTTCTTGGGACTCAATGGGTGGAAGGTACCCACTGATGAAATCCGTTATATCTGAGTGTAGAAGCCTTGAAGAAATCCTTGAAGTTGATCTTGTTCTTGAGAAACTCGTGTTTGCTCTGAGGAAGAAGGGAATCACTTTATTTTGCTTTGGGAAGTGATTTCTGAAGTTATGAGAGGTTAGGGTAATATTTACCCTTGATAACTGATGTTTTAGAGGGGTAAACGATGTGGGTTTGGGTTAAGAAGTGAAAATTACCAAAGAGACCCTATTTAAAAACTGCAGGAATTTGGGTTCCTACTCATTACAACTCACCCTATGACTTGTCATGAATGGTTATAAGTCGTAGTTTTAGTCAGAACCTGAGACTTTGAGTCTGAGGCTTCACTGTCCTAATTATGATTCCATTCCTATGACTCTTTTGGACTTACCACGAGTTGTGAGGAGCAATTATAGTTTAAGATTAAATTCCTAAATTTCTTACTAATGTGGTAATGGGTCCACCTAATAACTCATTGTCCTTGGTAATGAGTTTTAGGGTCGAGTCATTATAGCTGGACTGGTATATTGGGATCCTTTTTGCTGTGACTATGACTCCCCTTCTACGACTGACCACGAATCGTGAAGTGGGGTCATAGTTACTGGGATAAAATTGAAGGTCCTTTCTATTATGATTACGGCTACCTATAACGACTCATAACGTCAGATTATGGATAGTTACTGTCACGACCCGAACCAGGGCCTGGCTTTAATGAGTATCTCAAGTCTCATGTGGACCATAAATCACCTCTGCACCTAACCTAAATCAAACACAACATACCCCAAGGTCGGATGAATTTTGAACATATATCAAGATAGAGTGTAATAAGCTTAAGTAATTTCAAAACATCTCTATAATCCGATTATCGATGACCAGCCAAACAACTGACCGACACCGCCCAATATCCATAGTAGTCCAAACAAAGCCTTCTAAAACAAAGAACCAAAAGTTGAGTATCAAAGAAGTGTCGGGACATGTCCACGACTATAGCCCAAAATAGTCTAAATAGCCTAAGACGTAAGAGACCTAAACATAAAATGTAGACTTTCGATGTATAGAAGCTCACAACTTTAATGTCAACTCACGAGATGATCCTGAATCCTATTTACTGAGTAGGAGGAGTAGAAGTATAACCAATTCCTGCATCATGTGGGGATATAGCTCCCGAAGACGGTTAGCAGGGTGAACACTAGCATGATACTCAGGGATAAGGATATTAAAATGCCATGATCAACAGTTTCAAATCATTAAAAACTCAATGTATATAATTGAATACATACACATACACATACACATACACATACACATACATACACATACATATATATATATCATATTCCATGATAAGGAACAAGGACAAACATGCATTTTAAAACTTTAACCTGGATTATGTAGCTCAACCATCATTAGTAGTACCGACGGGCTATATGGGCCCCAACTCTCACCCCCTGGTCGGTCCCCAATTCGTGTTGCCGTATGAAATGGAGAAAGACCATATATATATATATAACCACGAGGACATGAACCCTTCAATCATATACTACGGTGAATTAAACACTCGATCATAAAATGTGATATTGGGGAATCGAACCCTCCATTCATAATATTATCAATAAGGTGGAGTCAAACCACCTGGCCACAAGCAAGGGAACTCAAAATCTCAAGTTGTAACTACCCCCGCATCGACTAGTGTTGTTCCTAGTGTCATCACTTGGACATTCACTTTTACGACTTAGCTACACAACCCTCTTTTAAATCCCAATTAAAAGTATTTATCACATAATCCCATCCATTGAACCACAATACACATTTACGTATACATTCTTGATATCGTCATACCAACTACACCTGCAAGGTAACAACAATATTCCCCAATTACATTACTTGAGGGGTTCACAACCCCCTTGGTTCAATTTTACAAATTCCCACATTTCTCATAATTTAAAAACTAATTTCATGTTATGGGGTTGGGGTCATAACCATTTCAAAAGTCACAAGTTTGGGAATATCACCATTCCCTAGTTCATTCACCATACCCATGCAACCACAAGTTCAAAATCATAATTAAAGCATGAAAAGTCATATGTAAACCATGAGCATTCAAAAAACCCCAACCATTATTTCAAAACCAACATCAACATCTCATAATCAATAATTTAAAATATATTCTCTTGATAAATTAACAATGAGAAAAAAGTAACATGCCTTGAATTTTAATAAATTTAAAGAGAAATCAACCCTTGAGCCCTTAGATGACCAACTTGATGAAACCCTAGCTTGACTTGCTTGAGGGAATTTAGAGAACCTTTTGGAGTGTTTGAGAAGTTACTTAGATTTGTTTGTGAATGCTATTGACACACTAAAGAGGTTATAAGACATGGGTTTTAATATGGGTAAGAGGCAAAATGTCTAGAAAACTCTTAAATTAAAAGTTGGAAAAGGGTCGTCATTAACTACTGGTCAATCGTTGACTCGTAGACACACTTAACGACTCAGCACCACGAGTCGTAACTGATGATAGGCTAATTTACACGCCTATAGTGCTATATTTTGCCTATATTTCAGCTAAGTTTTGAGGACAAATTATATATTTCATGCACTTTTAGTCTTTTTTCCTGTAAGTGAGCTAACGAACATGATTAGTAAGTTTTCAGGTATAAATGATGCAGAATTCAGTTTTTTATGGATAACTTGACGCCAAAGAAAGCTTCACGAAAGGAGGAAAGCAAAACTTGGACGCCAAGGACCAAAGGTGGCGCATGGAAAATCTGTCCCGGGAAAAAACAACAATTCTAAAGACTTTGGTGACTAGAAGTAACTTATTAGGAGTAGGATAATGATGCAGTAACCCAGTAAGATTGGGTTAAGTAATGCAGTAGCTTAGTAGGAATAGGATAGGAGTATTATAAATACCCTATTCTGCTAGAGATTTTGAGAATTCTCCCATTATTTTTAACTCTGAAAACAATTCTTCTACTTTTAATTCTACTTTTTATTCATCTATTCAATTCTTAATTTCCACAACAAGAAAAACGTTACTCTGCAAGGGAGTTCACGCCTAAAACGCCACACCACACCTTACTACACGAGATTTTTATTGTGGTATATTAATAATGTCTATTGTGATTTCCTTCGCACTCATGGGTAACTAAACTTCTCTGTTGGGGTTATGGAATCCATATGAGATACTATCTATTGCTATGAGTTTGTGAATTCGTGACACGTATGCTGCTTATATCATTATTCTCTTCATCTTAATCTAAATTCTTTGTGGTTGCAAACGCATAGAATACGCCAGTATAGCATTAACTTGTTCGAAAGAAAAGTTATATGTCTGGAAAAGAGATAATGTCAAGGTAATAGGGCACCAACCCCTGTTAAAAAGTTAGTGCCGTAACTGGATTAACCTCTTGGAGAATTCGTACTGTTAGATACGCTTTAATCTCGAAAGAGTTAAAGTGAAATAGTCCTGGTTAAGGTCGAAAGACGCCTGGATTTACCATCGAATACAATTCTCTATAAGCACGTGCATGTCTGAATTCCGCAAAACTCATAGCCAATATAGACGTACAACTCATAAGGTGGACATAACCCCAACTTCTCAATTCTCATTGATCAAAAACCAACCAAGCAAACCGTTTTTACTCCTTTATTTGCTGTTTTTATTTTATTACTTTGTTTACTTTACTTGCACGTTAAAATCCCCCCTTTTTACGAGACTTGCTCCAAAAGTCTAGTAATCTTTGCTTACTCATTGACCGGCTATTCCCTGTGGGATCGATACCCAACACAGTTGGGTTATATATTTGACAACGACCGCTTTACACTCTTACGAGAGCTGTAGTTTGAGCGTTATCAGTAACCAAGATAGTCTCTAGAACCCCCACATACTATTGATCTTACGACTCACTGGTACCACTCATATTGAGACCCTACGACTCATAGGGTCCAGTCATAGTCAACACAAAACCCAAATTGGGTGCACGCTGGACATCATATAATTTGTACCCAACAACTCAGGACAAGTCCTTACAGCTCATAGTGAGCCACTCGTACTCAGAGAAGAACTTAGCCACTTAATTATTGATTTGGTTACAACTTGTCCCAATGACCCGTCAGGTCACCCTACGACTCGTGGGGTCCAATCACAACTAGGACAGTGAGCTCAAACTCAAAAAAAATTCAAGTCCCAAAAATTCGAGGCATTACAGTTACGTGAGTCATAGCCACTGGCAGCTGACTCATACTTAAGGGAAAATTTGCATAACATTCTGCCATGATGCCGGATCAAGGCGTGTTTAGAAAGCTAACTTAGTGGCCTATATTTTGAGGGGTCTAGAGCTTTAAAACTTGGGGTATTACCAAAAACAGAACACAAAGAGAATGCATTAACTAAATTAACACAAATGGTTTTTATGTGGAAACCTCCTTGCTCAAGGGAGGAAAACCACGACTTATACTCACAGGCTTTCTCAAACTCCACTATAGTCAGATGAATCATGATTATGGACTCCATTTGAACTTAACTCTAAGTTCCAATGTTTTGCAATAACTCTATCAAATACATAATCAAGACAACTCTGTCAAAGCACTCTCCAAATTGATTAACTCAAGCCAATACCTCTCAGGCAACTCTACCTAAGAAAACTCAAAATCATAAGAGAAAGTTTTCCTCACAACACTAAAGTAAATTAGTTTTGGGACCTAACTCAAGAACACTAAAGTGAAGAGCTATAAACTACATGTCTATTCCTGGCTCGCATGAGTCTAAACTGTGAACGACTCTAAAAAAAATAAAAAAAATAAAAATAAATAAAAAAAGAAAAAAATGAACTCATCATCTTGAACTACGTTATGACTTGATCCTTCCGAGGTACGTAGACAGCTTAGAATATTTTTACTCTAAGTTCAGTCATATGAGTTCAAAAAAAAAAGAGAAAAAGCATTTGTCATTACTTGAGCACGACAATAATACTTTGAAATGACATAGATATCTCATGAATTAGATGTTTCTTCACTTAGTTTACCACAGACGTGCAAAGGTGAAGAAACAAGTAAAGTAAAGCTACTTTGATGGTATATCTAGATAGACCCGTAAAGAATATGGTATTGATTTTTACATATATTGTATATCTTGGTGTTATATTTGCATCAAAAAATATGGATAATAATTCAAAGGCTTCAGCGTCAAGTTATGAATTTTCTACCATAGTCGCTCAAAGCTACGAAAGAAACCATCAAGTGATGAACTGAGCTGACTTCAATAACAAATCTGTACAAATCGGTAAAGGATATGCTCTTTATTTTTTTATATATTGTATCTCTTGGTGTTATATTTGAAACAAAAAAGACGGATTGTGATTCAAAGACTTCTGTGTCAAGTTATGAATTTTCTACCATAGCCATTCAAAGCTGCAAAAGAGACCATCAGGTTTCTAACTGAGCTGACTTCAACGACAAATCTGTACAAATCCGTAAAGGATATGCTCTTAATTTTTATACATATTGTAGATATTGGTTTTATCTTTGCAACAAAAAAGACGACTTATGATTCAAAGACTTCTGCGTCAAGTTATGAATTTTCTACCATAGCCGCTCAAAGCTGCGTAAGAGACCTTCAGGTTTCGAATTGGGCTGATTTCAATAACGAATCTGTACAAATATGTAAAGGATATGGTCTTGATTTTAAGATATGTTAGAGTTCTTTGTGTTATATTTACAATAAAAAAGATGGTTTGTAATTCAAAGACTTGTATATCGAGTTATGAATTTTCTACCCTAGCCGCGCAAAAAACTATGAAATTAGACAGCTTCATGGTTAACTTCAAAAAAATTAATTCCGGTTAATTGGAAAGAAGTTTGATTTTGATACGTGTTGTCAACAGATCTCAAAGTTTATTCATGATTAGAGGTGAATTCATCTAGCTTGATCATTTAAAAAAGAAAACAGACGCAACAATATTTGAAGGAAAGCTAAAGGTCACTTTTATTGCACAAGGCAGAAATGTCACTACATCATAATAAGCAATAAAAAAAATCCTAAGAGAATATCTTAACTATGAAAAAGGTTGAAATTCTAGAATTTGCTGACGACTCGCCTCAACCACCTCTTTCATTTTGGATAGTGTTCCACTTCATCTTCGGATAATGGATGTTTCTCTCTAATTGCATGAAACTCGCCCTAGAAAGTGATAATCTTCTCTTGGCTTTTAGATAACCGTTCTTTCTGCTCTTTTATGCATGAAATGGTCTTCTCTCTCTTCGTAGATAAGAGCTTCAGTTCTTCATCAAACTTACCAATATTTGATTGGAGATCCTCCATGCGCACTCGCTCCTTGGTGTTTTTCTCTTTTGCATTAACAAGGCTTTGTTGCACATCAGAGATAAATTTTTGATGGTTCTCTTTAGTTATTTTCCAGGATGAAGATGATTTCATAGAGTCATAATCCTCATATATTTTTATAAAAGCATTAACAGAGCCCTCTATAATAGAGGTATTGATGGAGTTAATCCCTTTGAGGTCTTCCATAAGCTTGTTCACACCATTTTTCAACTTTGATAAGTTGTTCAAAGATTCAACGAAGAACATGGTTAGCATTCATGCAATGCACCACACATCTGAAGAATGTAAGACTTCTTGAAAGTAGAGATCGTCTCTTGCGGTTCAAAATTTGGAGTAATAAATGATGATAAACACAATGAAGGTTCATGAACTTTAGGCGACTTAGCTTGGGTAGCCACAACCTCTATGTTATTTATCAAAGCTTCTGTGACAAGAGAAGAAGATGTATCAAGGCAACTTGAACTCGTAACGCCATAAAAAATGCCATTAAGCATATCAGTAGAAATGCCTTGGAGATCTAGCTTAAAAAAAATAGCAGGGTATTATTATTATTATTTTTTAAAAAAAGTAATTTTACTTGTTCTGCGAGTTCAGGCAATGGCATAATGGATATAGGATCATTAACAAAAAATGCCTTGCTATATAGCAATGTCCAAATCAACAAACTCGCTAGATTGGTCTTTTGCCTTCTTTCTTTTGCGCTTCCAATATTGGTCTTGATCTCTTTCCGTTGAGCTAGTGTCACCATTAGCATCTTCAACTTCATTAACTATGTGGGTAAGAGGAATCTTATCTCTGAGTGGCATTTTGGTTGTCATCTTTCCACTATTAATCTCAAGCAAAGAAGAATCAGTTTTTCATTTGTGAGTCTTGTTCGAAGTCACAGAAGGAGTGTCATTCAATTTCAATGAAGGACGACTTGTTCATTTTCCAGTTTTCACCAACTTACCTTTTGAAGGTGAAGACTTAGAAGACAACGAGCTCGTCTTTGACTTAGCAAGGGAGGAAGTGGAAGACTTACCTTGTTCCGATGGACGAAGAAAACTTTTAAGATAATTTTATTCTACCCAACAAGATTTGTTTGATCAATATACCACCAATTTGCATACCTATTGGTCGTTAGAGGCGTTATAGGATGTGGTGGTATACTAATGGTTGAAGAACTACTAAGATGGGTGAAAGAGTCTCAAAGTTGTGCCAATTCTTTTAATGTGACGTCATATGGTCATTTTGATGAAGTTCCCAGGTAGGTCTTGAACAATTCCAAACTGTCGACTGAATCTATGAAGACTATAAGGCTTCATGACAAAGTGGTCATCACACCGGAGGGTAACGTAGCTCGAACGAAGACTAATGAAATAACCGTTCCAAGAACTAGACAATTCTCCGTTATTTGCTATGAACAACTCCTTGAGTTGTAGCATGGCCAAGGTGGGGAGACTGCAGATATCGACATTCTGAAATAACCGTCTTGCACCAGAAAGATCAAAGTTTCTAGCCATTCTTTCCCCAATAATCCTACACAAACGAGCATCATTGTAATGACGTGCTTAATAGTAGGAGTTAAAATACGCACCAATCCAGCCATAGACATATTGTATGGAAAAAATTATGTCGCCTGCACTTAGGTTTGTTGAAGTTGTGATCTCTGTCAAGCCTCTATAGATACTAGCCAAAATGGGAATCGCTAGTACAAACCTCTCCCCATTAGCCATTAGACTTGCAATCTTAAAGACGCTAGGATGGATGTGGTCAAGTTTCTTAATTGGAAGAACGAAATTGCAAATCTAGAAAGCAAGAAAAGCATCCAAATTCGTCTCTTCTCTAAGATACCCATGCACACCTAACTCGACAAGAGGGACATTCTCATCTTCAGTTTGCGGTAAAAATGACATATCAATGTAGCCGTTGGGACTGTGATTTGACTTTGGTTTAGCTTGGTGTTTAGGGACTCGTGGTGCAGGCTCCTTGTATTGCTTCGGTCCTTTGAACTAAAAATTCACCCAATCACGGACAGAAATCTCCTTAGATGCACCATTCGAAAGCCGATAGAAGGCTGAAAATAAGTAAGCACAAGTTTTAGGCAAAAATGACTTCCCTTGCTGATCTGTTTGTGTCAATTCTTTGGCCGAAGGGACAACTTCATCAAAGAAAGTTTCATGTACTGGAAGGCCCCCAATCATACGCATGTCCCACAATGAAATAAAAAGCTCACCAAGGCCAACACATATTGTATTAGTCGAGGAATGCCAAAGTTTACAAAAGGCATGCAAAATATTCTCATTAACGTCGTACGTGAATAAGGAGGCGAAAACAACATCATAAATCTTAGTTCATTCTAGCGCCTCCTTGCTATGGCTAAGGACATACTTTACCCACTCCCAATAGCAAGTAACATAACGAAACTCACCAAAGTCTGATTGGGGATAATTTCATGTAGAAAGGCCCTTATTCAAGCCTTTGGGATAGGTAGCAGCAGATTCTTTGTCATGTGTAGATGAATGCAACACAAAATCAGTAGTACTAATGACCTTATTGAGGTCAAGGACGTCAATTTCTTCTTTTGTCGACCATTTGTCTAGATGAAGGGACATGTCAGGCGATCCTCTGTCAAGTGGGAAGACACCTATTACCAGAGGATGAACTTTCAAGGTAAGGACGCTAGCAGGAGAATATCGTTCATCATTTGCTATTTCAAGTAAAGGATATGGTGTCATTTGGTCACAGAAGTTCACCATATTTTCAAAACACTGAAGATATCCTCTCTTTGTTTGAAGACATGCCAAAGACATTAAATTAAACGGTAAGTCTGCTAAAGAAAAAAGGAGCACCACAAGATTTAGGCTGTAACTTCAAAAATTTACCTGAGAAAATATAGAAGTGTTTTGCTGATGGATTTCATGTGTAACATATATATACAAGTCTAATTTTTAATGCAAAAAATGGAACCTGATTTCAATACTTCCACGTCTAGATATGGAATTTATTGTGACGCTGCGCAAAGCTAAAATAACTAGCAAACCAACATTAGAAGGCCATATTTGGCGCGATATCTGGGATGATTATAATGCAATATGATCATGGTTTCTACGAGAGACATATATCTACAAATCTACTTTCCAATGCAAAAAATTTCACCTGATTCCGATACTTCCTCATCGAGATATGGAATTTATCGCGACACTGCGCGAAGCTAAAATAAATAGCGAACCAAGAGTAGAAGGCTGTATTTGGAGTGATATCTGGGATGATTCAGATGTAATTTGATATTAGTTTCCGCGTGAGATGTAGATATACGAGTCTAGTTTCCAACGCAAAAATGGCTTCTGAGTTTGATGTTCCTATATCAAGATATGAGAGTTTTTGTGAGACTGCACAAACCAAGTAAAAAGTGACGAAATAGAACTGGAGGTCTAATTTTGAAATGATACCTGGGCAGATCTGGAGTTAAATTGAGCGTGATTTTTGCGTAGAACGTAGCCTTGCGAGTGTACTTTCCAACATGATAATCCGCTCTTGATTCAGACATATCCATGATGCGTTATGAAGTTTCTTCCACAGACGCCCCAAAGTACCCGAAAACTCAATTGTGAAAAAAGAGCAAAAAGAGGAAAAGAACGAGAGCTGAATTTCTGCTCAGGCTGAATTACAATGACTTAATGGGTGGTGATGTCCTTTTATAGACTCTGAAAGGTCCCTAGTTTGATTTCGAAAAGGAATTTGCTGCACAAGTTGTCTTCAAGAAGTACTGGGACATCCAAGTGTCCAAAATAAGTCAAATTCCTAATCCTTCTTGAAGTAGGATAAAATCATTATTTAATCCTATAAAAATTCAATATATAAGACTAATACCCGATTTCTATGAGATTTGGATATATTTAGTTTTATACAGAATTTTACACTCCTAAGGAAGGGATTTACGTTATTCTACCTAGATTATGATGACTTCGAGGAGTCGGATTTCATCAAAGTACTTAAGTCTTGCAAAAAAAAAAAAAGAACTCCACAAATACTTCAAATCTCGTCTCTAACAGGTCCGACAAACCAAACACCTTGACGATCTTTGAAGTAGGAGGCATCTATAGACACGTAAAATTTATTGGGTTAAATTCATATAATATTGGATTTGATCCATATTTTATTGGGCCAAAATTATTTTGGGCTATTAAAATAATAAGCCCATTTTCTTCCTCATCAAGGACTTCAAGGTTCATCTCACCTTGAGGCCCAAACTTAAGCCACGTGTCAAGTGACGTGGCATCCCAGTCAAATTAAAGACCAATGAAGCAAGACAACACACATCAAATGATGTGGCAATGCAAGTCAAGTTCAAGAGCCAATGAAATGTCGCCAAGTGTTCCAAATGACATGTTTTTGGTCAATCACAAGCAACCTTGTCACATAACATTTGTGATAAGCTTGAAAATTGAATGGACCAATCAGAATGAGGCAGAAGAGATTATTTACACTTGGACTGCCTACCCCTACAACTATAAATAGGAGGGTTACACAATTTTCTAAGGTCATTCTGCAAGCATTGGATAAAGCTTTTGCATTGACTACGCGGTTTCTGCCCGGAGATCAACTCGACAAGACAAAGTGCTTTCAAACAATTCCTGGAGATCCAAACATATTTTTAGGAGGCTCAAATCATCCGAAAGTTTGAGAATTAAACTACAAAGGTCCTCGAATTACGGAAAAGATTAGGAGAAAAGAATTGAGAGAATAACGGAATTATACCCGCAAAATTACTTTAAATAAAATTATTCTTTTGTTATAAATATATTTACATTATAGTGAATGTCTATCAAGATCTATCAAGATCTACTTTGATATCTATTAGGATTTGAAGCTCCGTCTTTTACTCAGACTAGGAGTAAATTTCTCCTATAAATAAAGGGGTTTTGTTCATTGTATTTACAATCTTATGATCTCTCGTCCCTCAAGAGAAGAAATAACAATCACTCTCTCTGTTCTCCCTACTCTTCTTCTTTATTCTTTCTTATTTCATAACACGTTATCAGCACGAGACTCTCTTCTTCTTGTTCTCTATTGTTTTAAACACTTTATCAGCACGAGACTCTGCCAAACAAGGTGAGATTATAAATTTGAAGGATTTCAAAGTTAGTAATTTTTTATGTTATCTTTCTTTTGCTACTACTAATATAATTATTATTGAATTTGAGAAAAAATAATTGGTTTGAACCATTTATATTTTAAATTTATTCCTCAAGAATAATATTATCAAAAAGGATGATAATATGTTGGGTTCAAGTCCCATCGATTCATGCCTAAGACACTTTTATATGGATCAAATATTGAGTTTGAATCTCAATACACCATATTGATGATATTGTGATGGCTAAGACAAAATAATGGGTGTTTGATGAAAAGTCATGAAATTTGACCCATTGAATATGCTCCATTCCATAAAGTGAATGTGGTAGCAATATATGATAAGTCTGAAATATGACAACTTACTTCATTCTTGAGGTGTATGTGGTAGCAGTGCATAATATGTCTGAAAGAAAACAAGTGATTGAATGTACGAATATACGCGTGGAGGGACAATATAATAATGATCATCAAAAGTGATGATATTTTCACACGCTTATATGATTATAAGATATGCTAGAGAAAATATTTTCTCTACATCATATGTATGCCTCGATTTGCTTCTGAAGTAGCAAAATCTTGAAAGAGGTTATAATCTATCATAATTTGATAGTCTTAAGGAACGATTATATTCCATTCCTGGGAATGAGAAACTTATTAATGCAAACGTGCACTTCGTTGTGATTGTATCACAACTCAGCTCCGAAAGAGGTTGAATAATTTTTAAATCTACTTCTGAAGTAGTAAATCTGAAATTTATTCATGTAGTAGTAAATCTGAAATTTACTAAAGAAAAAGTACATGTCATGGTAAACTTGGAGTTTACTAGAATAAAAGTTCATAAATTGATATGAACAATTGTGACATCTCAAAGATGTGCATGTATTGAAGAACTAAAAGATTTTTCAAGAATTGTTTATGTCATTTGTTCTCATGATAAGTTGGTTGGACCAACTAATGTTGGGATTGAGTTCCTTAAATCTGGAAAATATAAAAGGTGAATATGGTCCCGTTCACCTATCATGTGATATGTTGAAAAGATGCACCAATAAGATGATCACATGTACATTCATTGTCAACTTGCAGTTTGACATTCATAAAGTTGTTTGCTCAATAAAATTGAGCTAAGAACATAATTTTCAGATTGTACAATCAAGAAAGTTATCTTGATGATGATGGTTTATCATTGAATGCCTTCGATAAATAGCTAAACCATCGCTAATGAGAACAAAACTTTATATGTTGGTCTGAAATATGATATGTTGCATACAATAACAATTGTATGCATTAGACCAATAAACTAAGATTATTTCTTCCCCCTCAATTGGTTCAAGGTCATGAACCAACTATTCCATCTAATAGTTTTGATGTGCGGTATACGATTAATGAATATACCATGATGCACAAAGATGGATTCCTCAAAGAAGATAGAGGATGTATGTTAGTTTTCCTAACATAAGGGGGAGATTATAAGTTCTATGAAATATGTTAGGAATTATCACCATATCTTCATCCAAAAGATAATTCAAGTCAAATGCTGAAAGAATCTCATATTAAGCGCAAGTGCTTTTATTTTGTGTTCCTAAAGGACAAAGTCTATGCATGCGTGAAGCGTGGTAGACTGATCGGTTCCAAATGAAATAGTCCTTGAAAAATAAGGAGCAAATAATCATAATAAGAAGGCAATGAGCTCTTGAAGAGCCTACGACATACCACTTCATGAAACCTTATGAGAGGTTCATGTACCTGAAAATAATGAAGTGATGAGATTTCAAAATATTATGTCGCATTGTGAGCCGATACAAAATGATATATCATCAATATCTTTGACACAATATTGGTGCAATATTGTGAAAGATTACGAGGATCTGAATTCTACGTTTATTTAAGTATGCTGACGTAGAAACATTTATCAAGTGACATGAAAGGATGCATTTTGGTAAGCGTAAAACTTGTTTGATTTGTAGTCCAGACACTTGAGGATGTCACTCATGAAATGATGAATATTGTCACTTGAAAAAACTTATGTGAAAACTTTTAAGGATTCAAACTGCTTGAAGCATATAAAAGTTTCTGGGAAACTTATTTATAATCCTTATATTGCATAAGCTTATTGCTTGAACATCATTGGAACTCTTTGAGAGTTTTCAAAGCAATAGATTATTTACTGAAATTCAAAATATATCGAATTAGATTGGTTATGAAGTACCATATCTTAGTGCAATTGATGCACTCATGTACCTTGAAAATACTATAAGGACTATAGCCTTTTCAGTCAATTTGTTAGCAAGGTATATTTCTGCTCCTACTATGAGACATCAAAATGGGATAAAATACATGAGCTTGTTTTATTCTAAAGATTGCAGTCCCGATCTTATTGGTCATGCTGATGTTGGGTACTTATCTGAGCCGCATAAAGCTCGATCTCAAATAGGCTATGTGTTCATATGTGGTGGTACTACCATATCTTGGAGATATACAAAGCAGTTTATCGTAGCCACTTCATCGAATTATGTTGAGATAATAGCTATTCATGAAGCAAGCTGAGAATGTGTATGGTTGAGGTCCATGATACATCTCATTCGAGAAAAATATGGTGTGAAATATGACAATCTACCCACAATTTTATACAAAGATAATTCAACATACATAGCACATCTTAAGAGAGGATTCATAAATGGAGATAGAACGAAGCACATTTTGCCAAAGCTTTTCTACATACATGAGATACAAAAGAATGATGATATTAACGTGCAACAGATTCGTTCAACTGACAATGTGACTGATTTATTCACCAAATCTTCTCCAATTGCAACTTTCAAGAAGATGCTGCACTAGATTGAGATGCAAAGGTCAAGAATGTTCTCATTAGGGGGAGTTAATACGTGTTGTACTCTTTTTCCCTTACGAGGTTTTGTCCCACTGGGTTTCCCTTGTAAGGTTCTTAATGAGGCAGCCGAAATGCGTATTATTAGAGATGTGTGCTCTTTTTTCTTCACTAGATTTTTTTTCCTACTGAGTTTTTTCTAGTAAGGTTTTAACGAGGCACATTATCTACCAATTAAACATTCAAGGGGGAGTGTTATAAATGTATTTACATTATAGTGAATGTCTATCAAGATCTATCAAGATCTACTTTGATATCTATTAGGATTTGAAGCATCCGTCTTTTACTCAGACTAGGAGTAATTTTCCCCTATAAATAGAGGGGGGTTTTTTCATTGTATTTATAATTTTATGATCTCTCATCCCTCAAGAGAAGAAATAACAATCACTCTCTCTATTCTCCCTACTCTTCTTCTTGTTCTTTATTGTTTTATAACATGTTATCAGCATGAGACTCTCTTCTTCTTGTTCTTTATTGTTTTATAACACTTTTTGTTTATTTTTATTTTTGCTTGCAGTTAATTTATTCCGCATCACAAAAATTTGTTGCAAACAGGGACATGTTCTTGAAAATATACGTATAAGTAGGTCCACAATCACATGCAAATATATGTTGGCAATTTCTAAAAAACATACCGACAAGGATTGTGATGGAGTGACAAATACTTCTTTATTATTAATTAGAGGTCTCGAATTCGAATCGTTCTAAATACGAAGTCGTCTTTGTAGGGGCTCTTTACCCCAATATGACACTTCGAGACGTGAATTCTAAATTATTCGAACTCTAATATGAATACCGAATATTGGGAAAAGAAAAAATTTCAAAAACATATGCTAAGCAGATCGATAATGCATATGATGCCAGAGACCACGTATAGTAAACTGTTACCGCATCACCTGTCCAAGTCCAAAGCAAAGAGGAAAATTATGATTATATAGTCGTATGTATACTCCCCCTACTTCAATTTCTTTGTTACGGTAATTTGATTAGGTGCATTTAAGAAAATAAAGAAAATTTTGATTTTGATGATCTCAAACTAGCTAAAATATATATAAAGTATCAAAATGTCATTTAAAAAGTTAATGAGACGTTCTTTTTATACCGACTAAAAAAAAGGTACAATAATAATACTACATATATAATAATAACATATTTAGTTTTATTTCATAAACTAAAAAAAAAAAATCGAGACAAGCAAATTGAAACAACAAAATATATACTTACAAGTTTTACTACTTATTGTCAAGGGAAAATAGGATTCTGTCAACATGCTTACTGATCAAAGATAGTTTTTTCATTTCAAGAAATTTTCTGTTATGAGGCTGCTGTACCTCTTTGGATGAAAAATCCCAGAATATACCTTATACAACTTTTTAACCTCTTTGGATGAAAAATCACAGAATATACCTTATACATTTTTTAAACTTGTGTCTTTTGCTTAAGATATGATTTGAGCTTATAAAATTAACTCGAAAGTAAAATTTGTTTTACCCGTTTAAGTATTGCCGGATTTTTAACTCGCTCATTTATTAGCTTAGTTTATTTTATTTCAGTTAATAAAAAATTGAATTGATAAATGTAATTCAATTTGACTCATGAAAATCCTTGAAACATATTTTGAAAAAATATTGGGTCCATTATATAAGGAGACGGGGAAATTTATGATGCTGCTGCACATTCTATGGAACGGATAAAATAGAGTCTCACATCCAATATATTGTGTGATAAGAATGTATAGTCAAGGCTTATATTTAAGTTTTAAAGAGTGGTAGTCAGAACGGCACTGCTCTATGGGGCAGAGACACCCACATTCAGAAGATGAAGGTAGGAGAGATGACAATACTTAGATAAATATGTGGGCGGAGAAATATGATTAGGTATAAAGTTATACGGGGCAAGTGTTAGAGTTTTGCCCTGATTTTCTTATCAAAATTAAGTTATATTTTTCTTGAAAGGAAAATATAAGTAATATCATAATTACTTTTACTTGTCACACCCTTTTTTTTACCCAAAAAGAATATATTTTAAAGTTTGAAAGAGTTTTTATTATTAAGTGACAAAAGATAAAAATTTATTTCGAAAAGGAATTATTTTTTTTTACATTCAAATTCAGAGTCGCCACTTGACATAAACTCGGTGTGCTAAGTCACCTTTGGAAATTCTTTTCAAAACTATTTTGACTCTTTTAAAACTGATTTGCAAACAGAGATTAAGGAATTCTGTTGACCAAGGGGAAGGTGTTAGGCATCCCTCGGCTAACACGGTCGCTTCGCGGAGTATATCGGCTAGTCTGGCATTAGAAAATGTATAAACCAAATAAAACACACAATAAGAAAACAAACAAACAAAATCAAAAATAGCATCCAGTCCAATTTATTACAAACCAAAATAAAAATACTGAAATAAATCTACACTAATCTGAGACAATTTTGGTAACTACCCACTTTCAAAACTTATTTTGAGGGTTAGACACCAAATTTCTTTTTTATTTATTTTTTCGGGTTAGGGCTTGAAAAGGGTAAAAGGTGGGCTAGGGTTGTGGGGTCATGGGCTCCTTTAACATTTTTAAAACTTGGAAAAAAATTATAATTTTTTAAAAAATACAACATGGTCCCTTTTTTATATTTATTCATTTAAAACATTTATTAAAATCATTTAATATCTTCAACTACATTTCTCTCTCCTGAAAACCTTCCTTCTCCCGATTTTGGTTCATCTTTTTTCGAAAATAAAATTTGCTCAATTCTTGCTTCCTCAAGCAAATTTTTTTTGTTTCTCTTACTCGGGTAAGTCTATTTTTCTTCCCCGGTCAGTTTTAGATCCATTTTAGTATTTTTTTTCGATGACGCTTTGTGTTGGGGTTCTTCGATTTTGATAAAAATTGCACTGTTCTTCGTTGAATTAGTCAAAATTTGAGTGTTTTTAGTTAACATTGTCGATTTCGCATGTTTAATCATGTTTTGCTTTGGATAATGAGTAAAAAAAATATAAATTTTTGTAGTTATATTGCTTATTAATTTTAAATTTTTTGTACTGAATTGGACCTATTTTAATGGTGTTCTTGTTGTTGTGAATTGCACTGTCAATATCTGGTGAAGTTGGAACTTGATTTGCATGTTTGATGTGAGGCGTTTTCCCATTTTTCTTAATAGAACAGTGGTCGATTTATCGACCACTACAGATTTATTTTTGCTGCATTTGTTCATTTTTATTAATAAACCAGTGGTAGATGCAGATTCGTTTTTTGTTGTAGATCATAAATGGTGAGAAGAGTTCATAGAGAAGTTAAAAAGCATGATTTCACTGCTTCTACCAGTAGGAAGCGAAAAGCCGAAGAAGTTTGAAAAACTTCCAAGGGAAAAAAACCCGTCGTCGATGAATCAGAGTCAGAAATCGAATAAAAAATTCTTGCCGATATTTTTGAATATGATGAAAGTAGTGCACACGAGAGTGAGGATGCTGAGGATAGTGAAGGTAAAAGCGAGGGGGAAAGCGAAAAAGAAAGTAAAAGTGATAGCGGAGAAGTGAGGATAGGAGAGATAGCGGAGACGGGGAAGAGGATTCTCTATTCTTGCCAATTTGTGCGAGAGATATCTCCGTTGAGTCATACGTCCTAACAACCTGGATGAATGATCTTGGTTCTTTTCCTGCAAAGATTTTTGTGAGAGCAGGAATGACGGTGTATCGAGAGTTTAGACGGGTTCTTGTTGAACAAAAGTTGTATTCTAATTTTAAGAAGACATGTTTCAGACACTTGAGGCATATGTCGGAACATTTTAAGTTTAATGGACAGATGATTCATTATGTGTTGCTGCGATGTATAAAAGATAAAAAAAAAACTACATGAAATTTGGTTTCGTGTGAATGGTAAGCCAACTTGTTTTGGCTTAAAGAAATTTTCTTTGATTATGGGGCTGAATTGTTCAGCATATTTCCGTGAATCAAAAATGAACAAAGTCCTCAAAAATGGAGAAAGCTTTCATTTTTAGGTGACGAAGAACAAGAGCATTACTGCTGCAAAGTTGATTAGCCTGATGAAAGGTAATAGGCTGAATAATGAACAAAAGTTAAAGTGTGCTTTGGTTTAGTTCGTGCACGCGATGCTGCTGGGAAAGGACCCGTCAAAGAAGGTGGATTCAGACCACATCAAGATGGCGGCTGATTTAGAATTCTTTGGGGGGTATCCATGGGGAAAAGAGTCCATTAAGCTGACCTTGAGCTATCTGAAAAAGAAGATTGATCTGACCAAGCAGACAGAAGCTTTTTTCAAAAGGAATAATGCATCGTACGCATTGTTTGGATTTTCCTTGGCATTTCTGGTACTTATAATCTACCATCTTATTAATTTATTATAGACTCCTACATATTTATGCAATAATACATAGACATTGTAGATTTGCTTTTGCTTCTATTGATTACAGGTTTGGATATATGAGGCCTTTTCTCATCTGGAAAGGTACGCCGGCTAGTCGTTGCATTCTACTCTGCCCATTCCCCATCTTCTTCGATGGCACATGTCGAAGTGCGACAACATAATAGAAGGTGACCCATTTAAGTACAAAGAAAATAACACAAAGATAAAATTATACTTATTATGATATGATACTAATATTATTATATTAGCAAATGTCATGTAATTTATTTTTATTTTTTTGTAGATTGTTCACCCATACCTTACCCCTACTGTCCATAGATGGAACAGAGATACATGAAAACATTTAAGCCATACACGAACGAAGTTAAGGATACGTCCATCGATGCGTTAAAGGCGCAGCTAAAAGGCGTGACTGTCCTGACTTCATCAGCAGAGGTCGCGGACGAAGATGAATATTTGGGTGGCCACCATTATGTTTCAATTCCACCACATACCTGTGACCATGCTGGTTCAAGTTGACTCAAAAATTTACCAGACGCTTCTAATGACGATAACCTATGTGAGCATATTGCTTTGCTCGAGAAAAGTCTACTGGATATTGCTTCTTTTGTTAGAGATAAGAGGCTGAGAAGAATCAAGAAGAATAAGAATAAGAAACAAGATGAAGGTAAATTAATTTAATTTTTTCTCTTCCAATTTAATTTTCTTGCATTTGTTTTGTAATCCTTTCAAAACAATATAGTGAACCTCGACAGTCCCCCACGTAGCCGGCATCAAGTAAACCTCAAAGAACTTGTAGTCGCAGTGATGGACATTGCTGCTGCAGATGAAAAAGGCAAAGAAGAGAAAAAAGAAGAAGACATGGAAGAGGAAAATGCAGTAGATGAAGAATATGCGAGAGAAGAAGAACAAGAAAAAAGAAGATGAGGAGATGCCAGCTGAAGCAGAAGAAGAAAATGAGGCGAAAACAAAAGAAGATGGTGAAAAAAAATCATCATCATCAGAAGAAGAGAACGAAAATGAGAAGAAAGAAGTTTAAGAAGAGGATAAAAAACATGAAGAAAAAGAAGTCGATGTGATGGGCATTGTTGCGGAACTCAATCAAGAAAATAAGTAGTTTGGTGGATTTGTAACAAACGATTTTCTTAATGATTTATTATTTTTAGTGATTTTTTCTTTATGGATAATTGAATTACATATATTTGGCATGTAAATGATGACATTTACTGATGAAATAATGTTCAGTTATTCCATTGTCTCGTTAGATTAAACAGTTGGTTGCATTGTGTTACCAGTTCAGCTATTGTCCTAATTTATAGTGGTTGACTGAAAACTTTGTAGAAGTTGTTCTCTATAATTTGTAGATTTAACAGACTATCGATTGAGTAAATCATATATTTACAGTAATTATCATGGTTTGTAGAGGTCGACGATAAAAGACAGAGACATAATTTACTATTAATTATAGATTACACCCACGATTGATTTAAGAATCCATACATCTATTTATTCAGTTTCCTACATCCCTATTACACCTTTCCTAATAGACAACAACAATAACAAACCATACAATAATATTTTTAGGCCTTCCTCTTTTTCCTCGGCCAAAATCAACCGCACAGTTAAAGATTTTTTGACTTGAATTCCAATCGGTGTGTGACGTCCTAAAAACAGCTGGATTGCCACAATGACATATGTAGGACACTTTTGCATTTGAATTTTGGGATGCTTGAGACATTGTAGTTGTTAACAAAAATTAAAACCAAAAAAATAAGAGTGTCAACACAAAAATAGCCTCTTTTATAGAAGAAAAAAGTTAGATATTACCGTTGGGTGTGATTTGACATGTACTTTGTTACCATTGTAAAAATTTTATATTTAGATTTTTGTTACTGCTGGACTAGTTTCATAGACCTTATTTAATCGATGTCTTTTCATGCCTTTGGTAGATGATGCGCCGTATAGATAGACCGTCTAGCATAAACTAAGAGCTAATTCTGTCATAATCGTACTAGACGATGCTACATATTCATAGACCACGACTAACATATATTTTGAGAAGAATTATTTAATTAATAAAATAATAAGTAATTGAATTTTATGTAATTAAATAAGCCTAAACAAGTCATGTGATCATATGAGAGTCTACGTAAATTGGATAAGGTGATCAAAGATGTGTGAGGATGGAAAGTGGATGAACAACAAACATGCTTGGGGCAATGTTAACCCAAAGCACAAGTATGTTGTGGAGAATTCATTTGTTCAACCACAACTCATCACCTCACATCTTTGATCACCACTTTCTATTTATGTGGACTCCAATACGAGCACATGACTAGTTTAGGCTCATTTAATTGCATAATATCCAATTATTGATTATTCTATTAATTAATTAATCGTTCTCAAAATATGTGCTAGTTGTGGTATATGAATAAATATCATAGTCCAGTTATTTATTTGTGGAAGTAGTTTACAGTCTATGCTAGACTATATCAGGTCGAGTACAAAACTAAGCATAGTCTAGCACATATTTTGTAAAACTTAATTAATAAATGTACTAGACTATGACACATATTTATAGACCATGACTAGAATATATTTTGAAAAGGATTATTTAATTAATAAAATAATAAGTATTTGAATTTTATGCAATCGAATGAGCCTAAACAAGTCATCTGATCGTATGAGAGTCCACATAAATTGAAAGTGATAATCAAAGATGTGAGGTGATGAGTTGTGGTTGAACAACCAACATCCTTGGTGCCATGTTTACCAAAGCACAAGTATGTTGTGAAGAATTCATTTATTCATCCGTATTCCATCCTCACACATTCTTGATCACCTTTTAGAATTTACGTGGACTCTCATATGATCACATGACTTATTTAAGATTCTTTAATAGCATAAAATTCAATTATTTATTTTTTAATCAACTAATTATTTCCTTTTTTTGAAATATTCTACTAAGGACAATAAACCAATACAGTATATTATTGACAAGGCTTACACTCTATGAAATACACTAGACACAATTGATGAACCTGTATTGTTGAACGCATCGATTACGTATATGTTAGATCATAGATATTGAGATTAGTATATAATAAACCCCATCGACTTTGCATTTAATTTTTTATAAATCAACATAATCGCGGATAGATCAGATTCATTTTCCATTTGCGTTTATAAATTAATTTGACGTCTGACAACTATCTCGTTCATCTTCTAACATAGTAAATTACAAAAAATTCAAAGAAGAAAAATATTGTAAAATAATAGCGGAGACAAATGCAGGAAATAATAATTAATTTTCTATTATCAACTAACATTAATTTTCACATCTCACAACCGTTTGATTTATCTTCTAACAGGAGAAATTACAAAAAATCAAGCCATAACAAAATTGCAAAATTAAAATATACACGAATTTAGGAAACAAACATATTTCATTAATACTTCATTGCAAGGATGGTGTAGCCATATATACAGCAAAAACAGCAAAATGAAGAAGCTTTCATTTAACATTCCTAACCATGAAAGCTTCTCCTTGCAATGAACTTAAAACCAAAAAAACAACAGAAATAAAAAAAACAAATCTAAGGGGATGGTGGGGGGGATCATCTCCTTCGGCTCCATGTTGAGCCGCTCCACAATCGCCTGTAAAAAATGGGCGATCCGCCGGAGTTTGCGGTGGAAGTACTCTCTGTCCTTTCCTAGACCATAGAACAACCGATTGAGGTCGTTACAGAGGAGGAGAAGGTCGTAGTTACACTGGACCCTCTTTCTTGGTCTCAATGGATGCTTGGCATATTGTCGATTTAATCTAATTTATGAGTTGATGAAGATGAATTTTGGGTATAGTAGATGCGTATTTATATAGACCAAAATAGAACCCTTTGGTCTTCCCGCCCATTAATTGACAAATGTATGAATCAGTGGAAATCGAAGAGGAAGCGTATACCCAATCGACGCAACATGTGAGTGGATGTGCAACAACTTTTTGATGTGTAATAAATGCTCAACTGTTCATCTGTCCCTTTGAATATTTAGGGTTTTTAATAGACTTTATATGGGATCGATAATTAACTATGTGTTAAATAAAGAATACAATCAATAGACCTGACACACAATATATTCAATACCTTAAAAGGTCGATAATAGACACAGAGTGAAATCAATAAGGATGGCATTAATCAGACTACTGAAGGGTTGTCAAAATGCATACACTGCCATGACTTACAAAAACACAAATTCATACAAGTCTAACTACGATTTGTTATTGTTACAAGTGGTTCTCTTGTGCCCGGGTCTCTTGCACAATGAAAACTTGTTCCTCCTCTTCAACTTGAAAGTCTCGCCCACGCCCTTAATACATTTTCTTTTCTTCCTTCCGAGCTTGGTGAACACGGAAGGTAGAATAATGTTCACGTCTAGCAATTCTTGTGGCACGTGCCATTCGGACTTAAAGGGACAACATTAATTGATTCCGAATGTGCAAGGAGGTAATCTTCCACTTTATACACGGGCGAAGAGTAATCATAGTATCTCAAACCATAATCATCACCGTGCTTTAATTGCAAAGAGGACATCGCGTAATCGCATGGTATTTTTACTAGGTCAAACTTTCTGCAAGAACTTGACATTTCCAGTAGGTCGACTTTGGTCGTACAGCCACTGCCAAACACCGTGAATTGCTTTTTATCCCCGCTTACGTTCTCCATATAGAAGGATTCACCCTCGCTCATATTATCCCTCAAGATATTTTTGAAGGTGGTCATAAATTTGTTATCCTTATATTTGAGGATGTAGGCACGCCTCTCCCTGAATATATCACCAAACCTCTTAGCAATCGAATTAAATATGGATGTCACGGGGTACTCCCTTTCGGCAATCAATATAGCATTCACTGACTCGATAATATTATTGGTCATCACGTCAAACCTGTTGTTGGGGAAATATGCCCTGCTCTATTTCTTAAAACCAAGCTCATGCTCGAGGAAAAAGGCTTCCTCGATATAGTAGCTCTTGAAATCCATAAAATGGTCGCTAAACTCCTCGGGAGAATATGCCTTTATTGCTTTGTAGAATAGATAGAGGTGTTCTCCATAGTAGTGATTTATCAGGAGATTTTTACCTAGGTTCCTCATGCAGTACCCGTGATGAGCATTGTTGTAAGCCTTCGCGATGCTCTTGTGCCTATCGTAGATAAAGCACAAATCTGGTCCATCAACCACAATAGACTTCAGCTTCTCAAAGAAGAACGTCCAAGATGCATCATTCTCTTTGTCAATGACGCAAAAGGCAATAGGATAAATATGGCTCTCCGTATCCTGTGCAGCCGCAATTAGTAGCACGCCCTCGTACTTACCGTATAAATGAGTGTCATCGACCGCAATAACCTTTCTCATGTGGGTGAATCCCCTAATGCAAGGGCCTAACTCTAAAAAGTAGTACATAAACCTACAATCAACCTTGTTCACCATGATGGAATAGGTAGTGCCAACATTAAGAGTGTTGATCATGTACGAAAAAACCGGGCAAGCAGGAACACTCGTGATTCGTTGTCCCTCGAACCATTTCCTTGGCAATCACACACCCCAGCCAATATTTCCAATAGGTTGGTCTACTTCTCAAGTTCTTGAAAATGATTCTCTGAATCTCACTAGTGTTCGGATCCTTTCCTTCGCGATACATGTTCACACAGAGCAACGCAGTGACTTTAGACGTGATTTTTCTATGGTTGTGCGTGGCGTATTCGACGTCGCAAGTGTGATCACTGACGTATTTATAGATGACGAATTTGTCCATGAATTCATACTTCTTCGCCCGCAACATCCATGCGTAGCTATGACAAATGCATTTCACCTTGAGGAATTTTCTACAACTCTTCAACGTAGCATAATCAAAAGAATTTCTCATAGCTGCTATGTCAAGCAATAATTTCAGCTCCTTTTTGCTGCTAAATGTTTGATTTACCTGAAAATTAGTTCCATCGGAGAAGGTGTGGTTGGTTTGTGCTCCCAATCCGCACTCTTCTCCCGCTTCTTTAGAGAAAATTGGATCTTTCAATTCCATTGAATGATCTTCCAAATCCATTGAATGAGCATCCAAACTCTCATCATTAAATGAATCATGTTCGTCGATTGTTAGCTGTGGTGGTGGGATTATTGGAGACCCCGGGGCGACATTTATCCTCAATAATGGCCTAAAGCCATCGGCAGCGACATTCAACATATCTAACGACATATGTCGATCATTATTTATGAACGTGGGATGTATTTTACACCACCCATTCATTACATATCTAATCACAATGTTCTTTGGCTCGCATTCTAATTCTCCGCTCTTAATTACGCTTTGAACCATGTCATCGTATGATCCATTGCAACGCAACGGGATGGGCACTGTCTCCTTGCTAGATAATTTCCACTTTCGATAGTTGGGACCCTCCTCTCACACACCCATATAATTACCACCCACGACAACTACCTCAGCTACTGCCATAATAGACCACACAAATCGATAATAGATTAAGGTATCGGTCTATAGTCGGTCGATCTCTGGTATAAAAACGTCTGTACAAAGACACAAATCGACTGATTTTGGATATAATCGATGCCCTCCTAGCTCTGGGATGGAAAAATGTATGTTTAGGACTTCTAAACTATTAAAATATATCTAATGACGAGGTATTGAGCAGATTTAAAAAACTTTTTGAGCTAGTTGAAATGGTGAAAAAAATTGTATTTTCTTCAAAAAGGATGGAACAACAATGGAGGCAATGATCAAGAATGGAGATTTTCAGTTGTGATGAGCCACTTTTCGTCGAAAAAGTGGTCGGAATCAGAAATTATTGGTGAAAAAGGGAACTCTTATTGGTGACTTCTTGGATAATTTTTAAAATTAAAATAGAAAATATGAAAAAATGGTGAAAATATAAAAAAGGCGGGAAATATTAAATATTAAATGGATGAGGTGGGGGACTAAAGTATAAAGTTTAAAATTTAGTGCTAGGTTTGTATGTAAGAAGTGATGATGTCATTTTAATGTCTAAACACCTAATTTTCCAAGACTTGTGTCTAAATGGCAAAATAAGTTTTGAAAGTGTCTATTTTGCAAACTATCCCCACAAACCTATACTATCCCTGAACTATACTCTACCCGACGCCTCGGGCCTTCATCACGATCATCATCCGCCAATATAATACGTCAGGGTATTCCTCGGTGAATAAATACAATGAACCATGGGGTATTCCCCAGCTAAATGAATACATTTTCTAAATGCGAGAAAGACAAACCATTCCACAAGAACTTTAAATTCTCCAACAATTCATAATTCCTAAATTTGCCTACCTAACCTGCTGTTTGCCTAACAATTTCAAGCCATCATGATATTATTGTGTTTAACAAACATCAATACTAACTCTGATTTAAACAATCATCAACGCATCAGAATAACCAATATTCACCGTTGTTAATTTTCAATTCTTGCGCCAAATAACCGATTTTAATCCTTAATGAGATATCATTTCATCACATCACGCATATTCAATCCATAATCAAGGAAATTAAACACCGAATCAAAACAAACAATGATTCATATCATCACAAATCAAACAACACATCATGTTCAATTCAATGCGTCGAATATGACAAACAATAAAATAAAAGAGAGAGAATAGAATTGGACCTCAATTTGATGAGTAATTTTCAATTAAATAGAGGATCTGTGCTAATCTGGAACCTCGAGCAATCCCAAATTGGAATCCTCATGCGAACAACTTCAATAACGAATAAATAACAACTCGATATAACCCTCTTGTTCCATTTTTCATCGACCCAAACTGAAATCGAGAAATAATGAGATACCTATACCCAAATCAGTATAACCCTCTTGTTCCATTGTTATTATGGTATCACCGGAGCTTCAGCGAACTCGGGTAGTAACGAAAAATCAAAAAAAATGGGATAAGCTTCCAATAGTCGTGGTGTTTTCCAGCAAACCCTTCGCCGAAATAGAGATAAAATTAGTGATTTGTTTCTCTCTCAACTCTCTATTTTTTGACCTCCTATTCTCGATCTACCCCTCCATTTAATCTTTTCTTCTCTCACCTGTTTTCACTATTTTCTCCTCATTTGTGTGTTGTTGTCTGTAAGTGTGTGACTTTTCGGTGAGGTATCGATGTGTTCGATAGAGCGTGAGAGTGTATGTTGTCGTGAGGTCTCTTGTGAAGAAAAATAAAAAAAATAGAGTCCCCTCCCAATATTCTGTGAGTCTATCAATATGTAATGGTGTGTGTATACTTATATTCCAGTGAGTGTGTCTATATATTTTTTTGTATTTTCTTTGAGTTTGTTAAGAAAAATGGAATAAAATGTGAGAAAGGGGTAGGGGGTACATGGGTAGAGGAGGTGTGTGGGGGTAAAGTAGTAAGGATGAGATAAAATTTGTTAGGATGAGGTGCCTAAAATGGTTAAGATATTGTTGGATTTGTTATTGAGTGGAAATTATCATATGGGTGAAGGTACGTGGTAAGACGGGGTAAAAATGGATAAAAAATACACTCTCGGGAGGGACAAAATTACGTGTCTACATCATGCCCCTTTTTGGATGTCAACAAATAGTGTTTTCAGACAAAGAAGTAGACAATGAGATAGCATTTTGACTCGACCATTATTCGAAGGGAGGAAGCAAAAGGAAGGAATGCAACCGATTCTTGATTTTGGACATCCTACTTACCCAGATTATGAGGGGATCGAGTCACAGGTATCTCAAAGGGTTGAAAATGAAAAGGACTATATCGAGTTGGAGAATCGAGTGAGACCCTGTCGAGGTTTCAATCTGCGGCTCTGTCATTACATCAAAAATAAAATTACAAGTTAAAAGATAACTGAAATTACAAAAGTCCTATATATACAGCTTCTTTTGGACTCTTGACTTGAGTTTCTGATGCTTTCAAAATCAACAAAAGATCTGATCTTCTTTGGGTAGAACTTGAGAATAGATTCTTTCTCCATACAAATTTTGATGTTGGAGATGAACTCAAAAACTGACCATGTTCTGTCAGTGGTACTTTAGAATTTAAACTTGAATTTGAAAATCTTCACCCTATTCTTCAGGTGGGCTCCTGACTTACAATTTCTTCATCTAGTTGCTTGACTTTTAACTTCATCACCCTGTTCCCCAGGTGGGCTCCTGACTTGCTATTTTTTAATCTTTTAATTTTTAATTACTTCACCTTGTTGCTTGACTTTCAATCTCTTAACCTTGTTGCTAGACTTTCAATTTCTTCACCCTATTTTTCAAGCGGGCTCCTGACTTGTCATTTCATCACCGTTTTCTTCAGGTGGGATCCTGACTTGCCATTTTATCACCCTGTTCTTCAGGCGGTCTCCTGATTTGCTATTTCATTACCCTATTCTTCAGGAGAACTCATGACATGCCATTTCATCACCCTGTTCTTCAGGCGGGCTCCTGCTCCTGACTTTTTATTTCATCACCCTATTCTTTAGGTGGGTTCCTGACTTGCTACTTCATCACCCTGTTCTTCAGGCAGGCTCCTGACTTTCAATTTTATCACCCAGTTCTTCAGGTAGGCTCCAGACTTTCCATTTCATCACCTCATTCTTCAGGCGGTCTCCTGACTTGCTATTTCATCATCCTATTCTTCAGGCAGGCTCCTGACTTGCCATTTTATCACCCTGTTCTTCAGGTGGGCTCCTGACTTGTAATGTTCATCACCCTGTTCTTCAAGCGAGCTCCTGACTTTCAATTTCCTCACCTTGTTCTTCAGGTGGGATCCTGACTTGCAATTTTATAACCCAGTTCTTCAGGCAGGATCCTGACTTGCAATTTCATCACCCTATTCTTTAGGTGGGCTCCTAACTTGAAATTTCATCTCCCTGTTCTTCAGGCGGGCTCTGACTTTCAATTTAATAACCTTATTCTTCAGACGGGCTCCTGACTTGTAATTTCATCACTCTGTTCTTCAGATGGGCTCCTGACTTATAATTTCATTACCCTGTTCTACAGGCGGGGTCCTAACTTTCAATTTCATCGCCCTGTTCTTCAAGAGGGCTCCTGACTTACAATTTCATCACCTATTCTTCAGGAGGGCTCCTAACTTTCAATTTCATCACTCTGTTTTTCAGGCGGGCTCCTGACTTTCAATTTCATCACCCTATTCTTCAGGCGAGCTCCTGTTCATCAAAATCAAATCTAGAGAAAAAATTACCCCATACAAAGATTATGATAAAGAAATATTTCATTCTTTAGAAAAATAAAGTCTCATTTGTCTAGGAGGGTCCTAAAGTGAAGTTCCTAATAACAGGAATTAAATTTTCTTTTTTCCCTAGTTTATCATCAAAAGATTTTGCAGGTGTCAAACCCAATCACAACTACTTGCAATAATGCATAATGAAAGATGAATCAATGATTTTGATCAACAAATGCACCTTTTGAGGGTAAAATTGAATGAGACCAAAAAGTCTCTCTCTTAAGAGTGAAAGTAAAATATTCTTATTAAATGTGCACTTTTTAGGATTAAAGGCCCAAATTAGGAAGTGCACCTTCTAGCCATGAGACATAAAAGACCTAAATTAGCGAATGTGTCTGTTAGGGGTATAAGATGATGAGTTTTACCATAATTATGATTATCAAACCTGTACAACAATATTGCTCTTGTGTTTGCAGAAACGAGGAATTGCACCTCTAGATATTTGCACTTTGAAGCCTTTGATTTGAAGGTAACAGCTACTCCTGTTTCATACAAAGAAAACTTGTGAGTTTAACATAGGGTGGTTGGCTTGCGGCTTTGGCTTTTAAGGCAATTTCTCTTGCACTCATCACATTTAAATTTTGTTTCAAATCATTAGCATTTGTCATTACCTTGTTACATCATTGATCAAAACTTAGAATATTAAGAGTGACTCTAAAACAAACACAGTATCTCTACTTTTCTATGTTTCTCAGATAATTCCTTTTAAACCTTGATATTTCCATGAATCCCTAAATCTGTTTGTTGACAACAACCTTCTAAATGACTTGTTCTGACTTACAATATCGTTTCTTTCAAGTGCCAGCATTTTGTCTTGCTTTGTGCAATTGAAGAAGTTGGTAACCAGTTTTGAAATCTTTTCTCACTTGTTTTGACATGGACTTGACTTAAAGATATGAGAAAAATGATTTTTGTTCGGATGAAAAACTCAAAAGGAAAAAATTAGAAATAAAGAGAAGAAAGTAAAGACATTGTTTGTCCCTTTTTGAAAATAAAGGAAAGAAAAATTTATCTAAAAATGACAGTCAACTCTAATGATTATGTCATGTATTTTGGATTAAGCTGCCTTATCTTTCCGTCAAACTTTCTACCAATCGTTCTTGAGTTAATGGCCCTGAAACTGAGTTACTTCCTTGGGCCAATTTCATTCGGAGACCTCATTAGGTTAGTGGTGCCTTAAAGGATTTTTGCCAACGAGCCTCTCTTATTTTCTTTTTCTCAGCTCACCATTATCTTATTGTGCCCGTGGGGGTTTTTCACCAATGAGACTCTCTTATTTTTATTTCTCTCAACTCAAAATTGTCTTACGGTGCCCAAGTGGGTTTTCACGGATAAGACTCTCTCATTTTATCTCTCTCAACTTACCATTGCCTTATGGTGCCCGTTAGGTATTTCACCGATAGGAATCTCATTTTTATTTCTCTCCTGAATTCTTATGTTAAGGAAGACAAGTAGTTCCCAAAATGCATTATCATATGCATTGCATGTTAAGCGTTATCATTTTCAAAGATTGATCTGAAGGTCTTTCTTTGGTTGTAACTCGGTTTTTGGATAAGGTTAGAAAGAAAGGACGACATGAGGCCTAAACGACACTTGAAGTGGGGAAGGACTTATAACTTTTGGAATCGACTCAAACAACAAAAATTAACTTATGCCTCAGTTTCTTTTGACCGGGTAAATCAAAATTATTTATTTGGTTGGAACGAGCCCAGAGTAGGGAAGCCTACGTATCTCACCTTCGGGAGAGAAGAATCAGGTCACGCGTAGATCTAACAGCTCGCTCTTTTGTTTGATTTTGATTTCTTCTCTTCTCTTTTTTTTCTGACTCTTTCTTTTTTCTTTGAAACTTTTTTTGTCTTTATTTTTCTTGACACTCTCATTTTCTTTCTTTTTGACACATTTTTCTGACTCTATTTTTTTTGCTCGACACTTTTCTTTTGAACTTTGCTGACTCTTATCTTGATTTCAAAAGAGGGGTATGAAAGAAAAGAGAACTAAAGGTCAAACAGGGTTCACAAAGGATGACACACTATTTGGATAGCAGAATGAAATGGCTCCGTCATATCAATCCTTGAAAATGCAAGTACATATCATGCAATGTGAAAGTGAAAGATGGAGATCATTCGTGACATTTTTACAGCACTAACTTTAACTAAATTTGTGCATCGCTACTCTTGCACTTTGTTCAACATACCACTCCACTTTTGTTGTACATTCCTCATACAGAAGGACTCATGACTTCGTGGAGCAGATTTTCTTTCTGTTCCTTTTGACAAAGGATCACACATTCACTATTTGACATAATTGAGACATGTCTTTCAAATGATGACCAAGTTATTGTCGTGATTCTCAAAATAATTGCCTTAATTTTCAGAGAAGGCTTCAACTTGTCACCAAATGTCTCAGCACGCTATTTATTTTCTCAGATGCTTTTTCTTACTTTAGCCCTCTGATTATATGTTTCATGGTCAAATTAGATTTTAAGATCTAGCTGAAAATTCTGCAGGCATGTCATATCACTAGAATTAACATAAAATATACTATATAAAAAAAACAACCAAACAACACATATTTAAAACATAAAGGTAAAGGGACACTTCATTTATTTGAAATAAAAGATAGAAGGGTTTGAACATAAACGATAAAAGGGACAAAACAAGATAGATCCCAAACTACAACCCTGAAATCATTCGAATAACAAAAAAGAAAACAAAATAAACTACTAAACATCCATCCTAGCAGGGAGAGGAGTGACTTCCCAATTGCTGAGCTTGACATCTTAGCCACTAGTTTGCATATCGTTTGACTAGAACTTTCCTCACTGTCAATGTTCTGACCATAATTGATCTATCTTGAATCATCTTTTCAATTTCTCTTTTCAAATCTCGACAATCTCCAATACTATGACCCTAAGCATCAGAATGATATGCACATCGTACATTAGGATTAAAATTTCTTGCACGCAGATTAAGAGTATGACCAAGGAGAGGAGTGATCATGCCCTACTGTACCAATCTCTAAAATAAACTGACTATGACTCTCTAATTGGTGTGAAGCTATCTCTAAACTTCTGCCTCATTTCATTGTTTGGCTTGGATCAAAAATCGGGCCTAGAAGGGCTTTGGTATGTTTGTAGAGTTGGAGGATGACTCTGAGGCGTTGGTGCGCGCCATTGTGAGTAAGAAGGGAGTTGAACATATGGTTGTGCCCAGTATACTATATATGGAGGTTGGGAGATGGGGTATAATAGATTTTGGGAGTGATTATTTGGAGCTTGGAAATGAACTTGGGCTTGAGACTGAGGATAATTACTACGTGGTCTTCTTGGACGTGCCTGTTTTCCAGCTACAATAGCAGTTGCATCTTCCTCATCCTTCTTCCCTACAGTTTTCTTTAATTGATTGCAATATTGTCCCAAATGTTTCACAGATTCCTCATGTCCATATTGCTCCTCAAATTTTGATATCTCAAGGCTTGGAGGAAGGTTAACACTTAAGGACTTGCCCCAGTTTTTATAAGAAACATCTTCTTTACCCACTAGTCCTAGGGAACTTTTCATAGCATTTTCTGCACTCTTCATTTTACCAACCATATTATCTGACTCTTCAGACATGCTAGGCTTCTTGTTATGAAATTTTGGTGGTCCAGTTAACTTAAAAGTAGGCTCAGGAGTATAACGACAATCACTAAGAGTATTGAACATGGGTCCACTAGCATCATAGGGAAGCACAACCATTGGGCGGCTAGCCAATGTAGATGTCTCAATAGAGGATTGAGCAACAAAATCACAGACAACATGTGGTGTTGTGAATGTAGTAGGCTTATGTTGAGGAGCAAGAGAAAGAGTGGTGAAAGTATTGGGATGCTTTTGGCTTGGAATGAATTATGAGTCATATTACAGTTCATCAACAATAGTAGGAAACTGACTTTGTAATTTTGGTGAAATACTCAAGGTATTTGTTGGATCAATAGCGGTAAATGGGGGAGGGGGAAACCCACTGGACCAAGCTCGGTAGATTTCCGTCATTTGTTGCCTTAATCTCCTAATCTCTTGCTTTAAACTCTTAGTTTCCTGACTCTTTGTTTGATCCATGATGTCACTCTCCATATCCTTGCTAAACAAAACTAACCCTTTATTGGATTTGGTGTCACGTGGAGGAATAGCAAGAATACCACAAACCAACCACCTTAAATTAACTGAATAAGAAATAACAAACGTGTTAGAGTTCAACACTTTCTCAAAATCTTTTTCTTTTTCTTTTTGAAAAGATCACCGAACCCAATAAGGGCGCCTACGTATCTCACTCCCAAGAGAGGAGAATCGGGTGTGCGTAGTTCGTGAAGTTTGTTCACAAAACGACCGATCAACTCTCTTTCTTTTTCTTTTTTTTGAAACTTTAAGAAGAAATGAAAATAAAAAATTGTCAAAAGAATTGACAAAAATCTTTTTAAATTTTCCAGCTTCCTATACAAAATGAAACTTATGATTATCAAAGAAAAATCTTTCTGGGTTTTCAATTTTGAATTTCATACGAAAATGAAACTTGAAACTATTAAAGAAAAATCTTTTTGTGGTTTTCTTTTAGAGATGTATATGACACCTACTCTAAATGAAGAGTGAAGAAAATCTTTTTGAATTTTTCAGATTTCTATACAAAATGAAACCTATGATTACTAAAGAAAAATATTTTTAGGTATTCAATTTTGAATTTCATACGAAAATGAAACTTGAAACTATTAAAGGAAAATATTTTTGTGGTTTTCCTTTAGATATATATATATATATATATATATATATATATATATATATATATAAGACACCTACTCTAATAAAGAGTGAAGAAAATTTATTTGAATTTTTTAAATAAGACCACCGAACCCTAGAAGGGCGGCCGACGTATCTCACTCCTGAGAGAGAATAATCAGGTGTGTGTAGCTCGTCCAGATTGGACAATTAAGGATTAAACAACAAACTAAACCTTGACTTGAAAGACACGACCAAAGAAGGACGACGGAAAATGTCAATAAAATCTTTTTTTGGTTTTTTAATTTGACACTTCACGCAAAAATGACACCAACAACTATGAAGGAAAGATCTTTTTGTTATTTTTGTTATATGAAATGTACAAAAATTTTACCATATTTTTGAATTATCTTTATAAAAAGCTTCTATTAAAAAAAATCTTTCAAATTTTTTGAATTAAAAATACTTGCTAAAGGAAACAAACGCAAAATCTTTTTGATGTTTTGTTTTTTGAGTAAATGAGTGCAAAAGATAAAAAATCTTTTTGAATTTATGAATTGTGGAAAACAAAAGCCATAAAGACCACTAAAAAAAACTATGAAACTATTTTTTTTTCTTTTCTTTTTTGGCTTAAACACACGCTCCTTTAATTCTAATACATGTTATCCTCAAATCAATCCGTCAAATGACCCGGTTATCCTGAAAGATGCAACAATTAGCACGTAAGGATGCTTTAGGGGTGAGTCTCCTACAAAGGACCAAGTGGATCCCGCTAGGTCTCAATATGATGCAGATAAGCATGACCTAAGGGTTGACCTAGGTTGGGGTCTACTAACAAGGTTGTTCGGGGGCGCATATGGTCGATAGTGGCTGCGATTACTTTTCACCTACTCCATATATCCAACGTCTCCCCCTCCTAAAATAAGGGTGACTCAACTAGAGTTCGTGTACATGACGTGTACTTCGGGACTTGTTGCAGAAAGAATTGACTCGAGGTAATGCATATGATGCCAGATATAAAGCGGTAACACATAAGAGAAAACTGTAAACACGTAGCACATATGCATCCATTAATAATAAAATAATAACAAAATAATGATAACATAAACAAATTGTGTATACACCTATAATGTCAAACTAAGCCGATACAACTCCAAAAAATAAGCTTGAATTTTGAAAAATCCCTAGCAGAGTCGTCAGAGCTGTCACAACCCTTTTTACCCAAAAAGAATATATTTTAAAGTTGAAAGGATTTTTATTATTAAGTGACAAAAGATGAAAATTTATTTTGAAAAAGGATTACTTTTTTAATACTCAAATTTAGAGTCGCAACTTGACATAAACTCGGTGTGCCAAGTCACATTTGCAAATCCTTTTCAAAACTATTTTGACTCTTTTAAAACTAGTTTGCAAACAGAGATTCCAGTTAAGGAATTCTATTGACCGAGGAGAAAGTGTTAGGCATCTCTCGGTCCCGTGGTTCGATCACGATCACTTCGAGGAGTATATCGGCTAGTCTGGCGCTACAAAATGTATAAACCAAACAAAACACACAATAAGAAAACAAACAATCAAACAAACAAAACCAAAAAATAGTGTCCAGTCCAATTTATTACAAACCGAAATAAAAATACTGAAATAAATCTACACTAACCTATACTATCCCTGAACTATGCTCTTCCCGATGCCTCGGGCCTTCATCACGATCATCTTCTGCCAACATAATACATCGAGTCATTCCCCGATGAATAAATACAATGATTCTCGGGACATTCCCCGACTAAATGAATACATTTTTCAAATGCGAGAAAGACAAACTATTCTACAAACATTTCAAATTCGTCAACAATTCACAATTCCTAAATTTGCCTACCCAGCCTATTGTTTGCCAACCAATTTCAACCCATCATGATATTATTGCGTTTAACAAACATCAATACTTACTCCGATTTAAACAATCATCAACGCATCAAAATAACCAATATTCACCTTTGTCAATTTTTAATTCTCGCCTCAAATAATACATTTTAATCCTTAATGAGATATCATTTCATCACATAACCCTTAATCAATCCATTATCAAGGAAATCAAACACCGAATCAAAACAAACAACGATTCACATCATCACAAATCAATCAACACATCGTGTTCAATTCAATGCATCGAATATGACAAACAACAAAATAAAAGACAGAGAATAGAATTGGACCTCGATTTGACAAATAATTTTCTATTAAACAGGGGAGTTTTATCGATTCGGAACCTTGAGCTAGCCCAAATCGAAATTCTCAAGAGAACAACTTCAATAACGAACGAACACCAACTCAGTATAACCCTCTTATTCCATTTTTCATCGACCCAAACTTAAATCAAGACATAATGAGATACCCATACCTGAATTCATAGTCCACATCACTGTTTTGACCATTTTCCGACAGTGTTCGCTGGAATCAAATAGAGACATGTCGGTCTAAGCTGATTTTGATCGAAATTCCATTGGGGCTTTGTCAGATTCGGAGCGGGGTTGTTATTGTGGTGTCACTGGAGCTCCGGCGAACTCTGGTTGTAATAAGAATCAAAAAAGTAGGACAATCTTCCGATAGTACTTGTGGTGTTTCTCAGGGAACCCGTCGTTGAAACAGTGATAAATGTAGTGATTTGCTTCTCTCTCAACTCTTCATCTTTCGACCTCCTATTCCCGATCTACCCCTCCGTTCAATCTTTTCGTCTCTCACACATTTTCATTATTTTCTCCCCATTTGCGAGTTGTTGTCTGTGAGTGCATGACTTTTTTGGTGAGGTATCGATATGTTCGATAGATTGTGAGAGTGTATTTTGCCGTGAGGTCTCCTGTGAAGAAGAATACAAAAAAATGGAGTCCTCTCCCTATATTTTGTGTTCCTATCGATATGTAATGGTGTGTATACGTATATTCCAGTGAGTGTGCCTATATATTTTTGTCTTTTCTTTGAGTTTGTTAAGAAAAATGGAATAAAATGTGAGAAAGGGGTAGGGGTATGTGGGTAGAGGGGGTGTATGGGGGTAGGGGTACGGGTAGAGTAGTTAGGATGAGATAAAATTTGTCAGGGTGAGGTGTCAAAAATCGTTAAGGGTTTGTTGGATTTGTTATTGAGTGGAAATTTTTACATGGGTGAAGGCACGGGGTAAAACGGGGTAAAAATGGATAAAAATACACTCTCGGGAGGGACAAAATTACGTGTCGTCATTACTTTTCCTAGAAAAAAAATATAAACGTTTTCATATTTGGCAAACCTCTTTCTTGGAGGAAAGGTTTTGGAACTCTATATATAGAAAACCCTTAGTCTCATACCAGAACACAATAGCATCCACAATATAGTCATTTAAGAGTTTTGTCTAGGGGGAGATTTCTCCTAGTATATGTTTATGTTTTTTAATATTAGGTTTTATATGTAGGCCAATTGGTTAAATAATATAATAATATTAAGTTTTTTTAGTAATCAAAGTTGCAACCAATTTGATGATAATGAAGATCTTTGTCTAGTTACATGTTGAGAAAAGTTTAAAATAAATTTTCAACAATCCTGCTGCTAAACCATCTTTAAAACCAAATCAATTTTCAACTCATGTTTATGGTCTCCAACTTTTAACCCCTGCTTACTTGCAATGCTTAGGCTCCTTTCAACTCGTGCATTTTTTTTTAACGCATGAGCTTCACTCTTTACCTGTGCTCACTTTAAATGCACAAGGCTCCACTTTCAACCTTATTTATTTATAACAAGAGCCCTCAATAATATCAACCCGTGCTTTTATTTTTAACGCATAGGGCTTCAATTTTTAATCCATATCAATTTTTAATCATGGTAAGCAGCAGTGATATATGAAGATCGTGTGAAGAAGGAAGGTCAAAATTACTTTGCCTGAAAATCAAGCCAAAGGGGGGAGATTTGTTAGGGTTTTTGTCTTAATTTTTTTACCAAAATTAAGTTATACTATTCTTGGAAGGAAAATAAAAGTAATACCATAATTACTTTTACTTTTTCTAAAAAAATATATATAAAACTTTTTCATATTTGGCAAACCTCTTTCTTGGAGGAAAAGTTTTGGAACTCTTTAAATAGAAGACCACCCTTCTCATACCAGAACACAATAGCATCTGCAATGTAGTCATTTAAGAGGTTTGTTTAAGGAGAGATTTCTTCCAATATATTTTTATATTTTTTGATATTAGGTTTTATATGTAGGCCAATTAGCCAAATAATATAATGATATTGAGTTTTTTTAGTATTATTTTATGTGTCTTCTGAATTGTTACCACAATGGTTTGCAACTAATAGCTTCTGCATGACGCCCTCTCGATTTTGAACCCAACAGCAAGGAAGGAGTAAAAATAGTGGCAGACAAGATAAGGGAAACGAGAGCAACTGAAATAGTTTAGACACGTGAAAAGAAGGTTCTGAGATACGCCAGTAATAAGGAAGGTGCTACGATACGCCAATGATTCCAAACCATACTTATGGTGTTACTATAGAATTTACGGAAGTACTGAATGCCGTCTCCATCAGAATTTATGTGGCCAGGGGAAGCTTAATATTGTAGGTCTAAAGTTAAACTTTAGTAAAGAAGTTTTAGGCCACGTCTCACCAAGAAAATTATTACTTTAAAAATTTGAAAATCAGTGGTTGATTAGATTTGAAAGACATTCAAAATCTCAGTTTTTCGTTTGGTCATTGATAATATTCGCTATATTTTGAAATACATTTTCACTTTATTCTAAAATATATGTTTGATCATAAATAAATTGAATATAATCTGAAGTTGCATTTGAGAATTTGAAAAACACCTCAATAGGTGTTTTCACTATTTTTTATTTTACTTTTTGCACTTTTTAATTTATTTTTTAAAAGAATTCTAAATTTTTTATTTAGATAAACCAACCTCATTTTCATAAAATCCTATTTTTTAAAATAAAATTATGCAAGGTTATATTATATGTAATGATTAATGACGCTATGTATTATGTTAAGCTTATGATTATTTCATTTTCTTCATCTATGTTGAGTTATTTATAATTATTTATATTTGAGAATGAAAAACAGGTTTGAAAAAATATTTTTTCTAAAAAAATCCATCAATTTTAATTGCTTAGTTATGAAAAAAGAGAGGCTAACTACTTTTATATTTTAAAACAAAATAAAAATCCGAAATAACCGAACCGAATCAAACCGAATTTATTTCGGTTTGGTTATGGATGTCATTTTTGTCAATCCGAAAACCGATAAACCGATAAACCGAACCGATATAAAACAATCAGACCGAACCGACCTAACGCCCACCCCTAGAGGTGGAGGACTAAAGTGTAAAATTTAAAACTTGTGTGCTAGGTTTGTATGTAAGAAGTGATGATGTCATTTTAGTGTCTAAACACCTAATTTTTCAAGACTTGTGTCTAAATGCCAAAATAAATTTTGAAAGTGTCTATTTTGCAAACTATCCCCACTAACCTATACTATCCCTGAACTATGCTCTACCCGACGCCTCGGGCCTTCATCACGATCATCTTCCGCCAATATAATATGTCGGGGTATTCCTCGGTGAATAAATACAATGAACCTTGGGGCATTCCCCGGCTAAATGAATACATTTTCCAAATGCGAGAAAGACAAACATTCCACAAGCATTTTAAATTCTCCAACAATTCACAATTCCTAAATTTGCCTACCTAACCTACTGTTTGCCTAACAATTTCAACCCATCATGATATTATTGTGTTTAACAAACATCAATACTTACTCCGATTTAAACAATCATCAACACATCAGATTAACCAATATTCACCTTTGTCAATTTTCAATTCCCACCCCAAATAACAGATTTTAATCCTTAATGAGATATCATTTCATCACATCACGCATATTCAATCCATAATCAAGGAAATTAAACACCGAATCAAAACAAACAACGATTCACATCATCACAAATCAATCAACACATCATGTTCAATTCAATTCATTAAATATGACAAACAACAAAATAGAGAATAGAATTGGACCTCGATTTGATGAGTAATTTTCAATTAAACAGAGGATCTTTGTCAATCTGGAATCTCGAGCTAGCCCAAATTCGAAACCTCAAGCGAACAACTTCAATAACGAACAAATATCAACTTGGTATAACCCTCTTGTTCTATTTTTCATCAACCCGAACTAAAATTGAGAAATAATGAGATACCTATACCCAAATTCGTAGTCCCCATCACTGTTTCGACCATTTTCTGGCAGTTTTCACCAAAATTAGATGGAGACGTGTCGGTATAAGCCAATTTTAGTCAGAATTCCATTGGCGTTTGGTCAAATTCGGAGTGGGGTTGTTATTATGGTATCACCGGAGCTTCAGCGAACTCTGGTAGTAACGAAAAATTGAAGAAAATGGGACAATCTTCCGATAGTCGTGGTGTTTTCCAGTGAACCCTTCGCCAAAACGGTGATAAACGTAGTGATTTGCTTCTCTCTCAACTCTCTATTTTTTGACCTCCTATTCTCGATCTACCCCTCCGTTTAATCTTTTCTTCTCTAACCTGTTTTCATTATTTTCTCCCCATTTGTGTGTTGTTGTCTATGAGTGTGTGACTTTTTCGGTGAGGTATCGATGTGTTCGATAGAGTATGAGAGTGTATGTTGTCGTGAGGTCTCCTGTAAAGAAGAATAGAAAAAAATAGAGTCGCATCCCTATATTCTGTGTGTCTATCAATATGTAATGGTGTGTGTATACTTATATTCCAGTTAGTGTGTCAATATATTTTTTTGTATTTTCTTTGAGTTTGTTAAGAAAAATGGAATAAAATATGAGAAAGAGGTAGGGGTACATGGGTAGAGAAGGTGTATGGGGGTAGGGGTGGGGGTAGAGTAGTTAGGATGAGATAAAATTTATTAGGATGAGGTGTCAAAAATGGTTAAGAGATTGTTGGATTTATTATTGAGTAGAAATTATCATATGGGTGAAGGTACATGGTAAGACGAGATAAAAATGGATAAAAAATACACTCTCGAGAGGGACAAAATTACGTGTCTACATCATGCCCCTCTTTGGATGTCAAAAAATAGTGTTTTCAGACAACGAAGTAGACAACGAGATAGAATTTTGACCCGACCATTATTCGAAGGGAGGAAGCAGAAGGAAGGAATGCAACCGATTCTTGATTTTGGACATCCTACTTACCCAGATTATGAGGGGGTCGAGTCACAGGTATCTCAAAGGGTGGAAAATGAAAAGGACTATATCCAGTTGGAGAGTCGAGTGAGGCCCTGTCAAGGTTTCGATCTGCGGCTCTGTCATTACATCAAAAATGAAAATTGCAAGTTAAAAGATAACTGAAATTACAAAATTCATATCTATGCAGCTTCTTTTGGACTCTCGACTTGAGTTTCTGATGCTTTCAAAATTAACAAAAGATCTGATCTTCTTTGGGTAGAACTTGAGAATAGATTCTTTCTCCATACAAATTTTGATATTGGAGATGAGCTCAAAAACTGACCATGTTCTATCAGTGGTACTTCAGAATTTGAACCTGAATTTGAAAATCTTCACCCTATTCTTCGGATGGACTCCTGACTTACAATTTCTTCATCTAGTTGGTTGACTTTTAATTTCACCACCCTGTTCCCCAGGCGGGCTCCTGACTTGCTATTTTTTAATCTTTTGATTTTCAATTACTTCACCTTGTTGCTTGACTTTAAATCTCTTAACCTTGTTGCTCGACTTTTAATTTCTTCACCCTGTTCTTCAGGCGGGATCTTGACTTCTCATTTTATCACCCTGTTCTTCAGGTAGGATCCTGACTTGCCATTTTATCACTCTGTTCTTCAGGCGATCTCCTGACTTGCTATTTCATCACCCTGTTCTTCAGGCGGGCTCCTGACATGCCATTTGATCACCCTATTCTTCAGCTGGGCTCCTGCTCCTGACTTTCCATTTTATCACCCTGTTCTTCAGCCGGGTTCCTGACTTGCTACTTCATCACCCTGTTCTTCAGGCAGGCTCCTGACTTGCTACTTCATCACCCTCTTCTTCAGGCAGGCTCCTGACTTGCCATTTTATCACCCCGTTCTTCAGGCGGTCTCCTGACTTGCTATTTCATCATTTTGTTCTTCAGGCGGGCTCCTGACTTGCCATTTCATCACCCTGTTCTTCAGGTGGGCTCCTGACTTGTAATGTTCATCACCCTATTCTTCAAGCGGGATCTTAACTTTCAATTTCCTCACCTTGTTCATCAGGTGGGATCCTGACTTTCAATTTTATCACCTAGTTCTTCAGGAAGGATCCTGACTTGCAATTTCATTACCCTATTCTTCAGGCGGGCTCCTGACTTACAATTTCATCTCCCTGTTCTTCAGGAGGGCTCCTGACTTTAAATTTAATCACCTTGTTCTTTAGACGGGCTCCCTGCTTGTAATTTCATCACTCTGTTCTTCAGGTGGGCTCCTGACTTATAATTTCATCACCCTGTTCTTCAGGCGGGGTCCTGACTTTCAATTTCATTGCCCTGTTCTTCAAGCGAACTCCTGACTTATAATTTCATCACCCTATTCTTCAGGCGGGCTCCTAACTTTCAATTTCATCACTCTATTTTTCAGGTAGGCTCCTGACTTTCAATTTTATCACCCTATTCTTCAGGCGAGCTCATGTTCATCAAAATCAAAGCTAGAAAAAAAATTACCCCATAAAAAGATTATGATAAGGAAATATTTCATTTTTCAGAAAAATAAAGTCTCATTTTGCTAAGAGGGTCCTAAAGTGAAGTTCCTAATAACAGGAATTAAATTTTCTTTTTGCCCCAGTTTATCATCAAAAGCTTTTGCGGGGGTCAAACCCAATCACAACTACTTGCAATAATGCATAATGAAAGATGAATCAATGATTCTGATCAACAAATGCACTTTTTGAGGGTAAAATTGAATGACTGAGACCAACAAGTATTTCTCTTAAGAGTGAAAGTAAAATATTCTTATTAAAAGTGCATTTTTTAGGATTAAAGGCCCAAATTAGGAAGTGCACCTCCTAGCCATGAGACATGAAAGACCTAAATTAGAGAATGTGTCTCTTAGGGGTACAAGATGATAAGTTTTACCACAATTGTGATTATCAAACCTGTACAACAACATTGCTCTTGTATTTGCAGAAACGAGGAATTTCACCTCTAGATATTTGCGCTTTGAAGCCTTTGATTTGAAGGTAGCAGCTACTCCTATTTCATACAAAGAAAACTTGTGAGTTTAACATAGGGTGGTTGGCTTGCGGCTTTGGCTTTTGAGGCAATTTCTCTAGCACTCGTCATAGTTAAATTTTGATTCCAATCATTAGCATTTGCCATTACCTTGTTACATCATTGATCCAAACTCAGAATATTAAAAGTGACTCTGAAACAAACACAGTATCTCTACTTTGCTATGTTTCTCATATAATTCCTTTTAAACCTTGGTATTTCCACGAATCCCCTAAATTTGTCTGTCGACAACAACCTTCTACATGACTTGTTCTGACTTACAATATCGTTTCTTTCAAGTGCCAGCACTTTGTCTTGCTTTGTGCAATTGAAGAAGTTGGTAACCAGTTTTGAAATCTTTTCTCACTTGTTTTGACATGGACTTTACTTAAAGACATGAGAAAAATGATTTTTGTTCGGATGACAAACTCAAAAGGACAAAATTAGAAATAAAGAGAAGAAAGTAAAGACACTGTTTGTCCCTTTTTGAAAATAAAGAAAAGAAAAAATTATCTAAAAATGACAATCAACTCTAATGATTATGTCATGTATTTTGGATTAAGCTGCCTGATCTTTCCGTCAAACTTTCTACCAATCGTTCTTGAGTTAATGACCCTGAAACTAAGTTACTTCCTTGGGACAATTGCATTCAGAGACCTCATTCGGTTAGTGGTGCCTTGAAGGATTTTTGCCAACGAGCCTCTCTTATTTTCTTTTTCTCAGCTCACCATTATCTTATGGTGCTCGTGAGGGTTTTTCACCAATGAGACTCTCTTATTTTTATTTCTCTCAACTCAAAATTGTCTTACGATGTCCGAGTGGGTTTTCACGGATAAGACTCTCTCATTTTATCTCTCTCAACTTACCAATGCCTTCTGGTGCCCGTTAGGGATTTCGCCGATAGGACTCTCATTTTTATTTCTCTCCCAAATTCATATGCTGAGGAAGACAAGTAGTTCCCAAAATGCATTATCATATGCATTGCATGTTAAGCATTATCATTTTCAAAGATTGATCTGAAGGTCTTTCTTTGGTTGTAACTCGATTTTTGGATCAGATTAGAAAGAAAGGACGACATGAGGCCCAAACGACACTTGAAGTGGGGTAGGACTTAAAACTTTTGGAATCAACTCAAACAACAAAAATTAACTCACGCCCCAGTTTCTTTTGACTGGGTAACTCAAAATTGTTTATTTGGTTAGACCGAGCCCAGAGTAGGGAAGCCTACGTATCTTACCCTCAGGAGAGAAGAATCAGGTCACGCGTAGTTCTGATAGCTCGCTCTTTTTCTTGATTCTGATTTCTTTTCTTCTCTTTTTTTTTTACTCTTTCTTTTTTCTTTTAAACTTTTTTTGGCTTTATTTTTCTTGACACTCTCATTTTCTTTCTTTTTGACATATTTTTCTGACTCTATTTTTTTCGCTCGACACTTTTCTTTTGAACTTTGCTGACTCTTATCTTGATTTTAAAAGAGGGGTATGAAAGAAAAGAGAACTAAAGGTCAAACAGGGTTCACAAAGGATGACACAATATTTGGATAGCAGAATGAAATGGCTCCGTCATATTAATCCTTGAAAATGCAAGTACATATCATGCAACGTGAAAGTGAAAGATGGAGATCATTCGTGACATTTTTACAGCACTAACTTTAACTGAATTTGTGCATCACTACTCTTGCACTTTGTTCAATATACCACTCCACTTTTGCTGTACATTCCTCATACTGAAGGACTCATGACTTCGTGGAGCAGATTTTCTTTCTGTTCCTTTTGACATAGGATCACACATTCACTATTTGACCTAATTGAGACATGTCTTTCAAATGATGACCAAGTTATTCTCATGATTCTAAAAATAATTGTCTTAATTTTTAGAGGAGGCTTCAACTTGTCACCAAATATTTCAGCACGCTACCTATTTTCTCCGATGTTTTTTCTTACTTTAGCCCTCTGTTTAAATGTTTCATGGTCAAATTAGATTTTAAGATCTAGCTGAAAATTCTGCAGGCATGCCATATCCCAAATGTTTCACAGATTCCTCATGTCCATCTCAAGGCTTGGAGAAAGGTTAACACTTAAAGACATGCCCCAATTTTTATATGAAACATCTTCTTTACCCACTAGTCCTAGGGAACTTTTCATAGTATTTTCTGCACTCTTCATTTTTCCAACCATATTATCTGACTCTTCAGGCATGCTAGGCTTCTTGTTAAGAAATTTTGGTGGTCCAGTTAACTTAAAAGTAGTCTCAGGAGTATAACAATAATCACCAAGAGTATTAAACATGGGTCCACTAGCATCATGGGGAAGCACAACCGTTGGGCAGCTAGCCAATGTGGATGTCTCAGCAGAGGATTGAGAAACAAAATCACAGACGACATGTGGTGTTGTGAATATAGTAGTCTTATGCTGAGGATCTAGAGAAAGAGTGGTGAAAGTATTGGGATGCTTTTGGCTTGGAATGAATTCTGAGTCATATTGTTGTTCATCAATAATAGTAGGAAACTGACTTTGAGATTTTAATGAAAAACTCAAGGTATTTGTAGGATCAATAGTGGTAAATGGGGGAGGGTTCAACCCACTGGCCCAAGCTCGGTACATTTTCGTCATTTGTTGTCTTAATCTCCTAATCTCTTGCTTTAAACTCTTAGTTTCCTGACTCTTTGTTTGATCCATGATGTCACTATCTATATCCTTGCTAAAAACAACTAACCCTTCCTTGGATTTGGTGTGACGTGAAGGAATAGCCAGAATTCCACAAATCAACTACCTTAAATTAACTGAATAAGAAATAACAAACGTGTTAGAGTTGAACACTTTCTCAAAACCTTTTTCTTTTTTTTTAAAAGATCACAAAACCCAAGAAGGGCGCCTACGTATCTCACTCTCAAGAGAGGAGAATCGGGTGTGCGTAGTTCGTGAAGTTTGGCCACAAAACGATCGATCAACTCTCTTTCTTTTTTTTTCTTGAAACTTTAAAAAGAAAAGAAAATAACAAATTATCAAAAGAATTAACGAAAATCTTTTTAAATTTTCCAGCTTCCTATACAAAATGAAACTTATGATTATCAAAGAAAAATCTTTCTTGGTTTTCAATTTTGAATTTCATACGAAAATAGAATTTGAAACTATTAAAGAAAAATCTTTTTGTTGTTTTCTTTTAGAGATGTATATGACACCTACTTTAAATGAAGAGTAAAGAAAATCTTTTTAAATTTTTCAGATTCCTATACAAAATGAAACCTATGATTACCAAAGAAAAATCTTTTTAGGTATTCAATTTTGAATTTCATATGAAAATGAAACTTGAAACTATTAAAGGAAAATATTTTTGTGGTTTTCTTTTAGATATATATTTATATATATATGACACCTACTCTAATAAAGAGTGAAGAAAATCTTTTTGAATTTTTTAAATAAGGCCACCGAACCCTAGAAGGGCTGCCTATGTATCTCACTCCTGAGAGAGAAGAATCAGGTGTGTGTAGTTCGTCCAGATTGGACAATTAAGGATTAAACAACAAACTGAACCTTGACTTGAGAGACACGACCAAACAAGGACGACGGAAAATGTCAATAAAATCTTTTTTTGGTTTTTTAATTTGACATTTCACGCAAAAATGACACCAACGACTATGAAGGAAAAAAAATTTTGGTATTTTTGTTAAATGAAATGTACAAAAATTTTACCATCTTTTTGAATTATCTTTATAAAAAGCTTCTATTAAAAAAAATCTTTTGAAATTTTCGAATTAAAAATACTTGCTAAAGGGAACAAAGGCAAAATCTTTTTGATGTTTTGTTTTTTGAGTAAATGAGTGCAAAAGACAAAAAATCTTTTTGAATTTATGAATTGTGAAAAACAAAAGCCATAAAGACCACTAAAAAAAACTACGAAACTCTTTTTTTTCTTTTCTTTTTTTGGCTTAAACACACGCTCCTTTAATTCTAACACATGTTATCCCTAAATCAATCCGTCAAATGACCATGTTATCCTCAAAGATGCAACAAATAGCACGTAAGGATGCTTTTGGGGTGAGTCTCCAACAAAGGACCAAGTGGGTCCCGCTAGGTCTCAATATGATGCAGATAAGCATGACCTAAAGGTTGACCTAGGCTGGGGTCTACTAAAAAGGCTATTCGGGGGCGCATATGGTTGATAGTGACTGTGATTACTTTCCACCTACTCCGTACATCCAACGGCTCCCCCTCCTAAAATAAGGGTAACTCAACTAGAGTTCGTTTACACGACGTGTACTTCGGGACTTGTTGCAAAAAGAGTTGACTCGGGGTAATGCATATGATGTCAGATATAAAGCGGTAACACATAAGAGAAAACCGTAAACACGTAGCACATATGCATCCAACAATAATAAAATAATAACGAAATAATGATAACATAAACAAATTGTGTATACACCTATAATGTCAAACTAAGCTGATACAACTCCAAAAAATAAACTTGAATTCTGAAAAATCCCCAGCAGAGTCGTCAAAGCTATCACAACCCTTTTTTACCCAAAAAGAATATATTTTAAAGTTGAAAGGATTTTTATTATTAAGTGACAAAAGATAAAAATTTATTTTAAAAAAGGATTATTTTTCTTATACTCAAATTCAGAGTCGCCACTTGACATAAACTCGGTGTGCCAAGTCACCTTTGGAAATTCTTTTCAAAACTATTTTGACTCTTTTAAAACTAGTTTGCGAACAGAGATTCCAGTTAAGGAATTCTATTGACCGGGGAGAAAGTGTTAGGCATCTATCGGTCCCGTGGTTCGACCACGATCACTTCGTGGAGTATATCGGCTAGTCTGGCACTACAAAATGTATAAACCAAACAAAACACACAATAAGAAAACAAACAATCAAACAAACAAAACGAAAAAATAGTGTCCAGTCTAATTTATTACAAACCAAAATAAAAATACTTAAATAAATCTACACTAACCTATACTATCCCTGAACTATGCTCTACCCGACGCCTCGGGCCTTCATCACGATCATCTTCCGCCAACATAATACATCGGGTCATTCCCCGGTGAATAAATACAATGATCCTCGAGACATTGCCCGACTAAATGAATACATTTCCCACATGCGAGAAAGACAAGACATTCTACAAGCATTTTAAATTCTCCAACAATTCACAATTCCTAAATTTGCTTACCCAGCCTATTGTTTGCCTACCAATTTTAACCCATCATGATATTATTGCATTTAACAAACATCAATACTTACTCCGATTTAAACAATCATCAACGCATTAGAATAACTAATATTCACCTTTGTCAATTTTCAATTTCCGCCTCAAATAATCAATTTTAATCCTTAATGAGATATCATTTCATCACATAACCCTCAATCAATCCATAATCAAGGGAATCAAAACAAACAACGATTCACATCATCACAAATCAATCAACACATTGTGTTCAATTCAATGCATCGAATATGACAAACAACGAAATAAAAGAGAGAGAATAGAATTGGACCTCGATTTGACGAATAATTTTTAATTAAACAGGGGATTTTTATCGATTCATAACCTCGATCTAGCCCAAATCGAAATCCTCAAGCGAACAACTTCAATAACGAATGAACACCAACTCAGTATAACCCTCTTATTCTGATTTTCGTCGACTCGGACTGAAATCGAGAAATAATGAGATACCCATACCTGAATTCGTAGTCCCCGTCACTGTTTCGACCATTTTTCGACAGTGTTCGACGGAATTAGATAGAGACGAGTCGGTCTAAGCTGATTTTGGTCAAAAGTTCGTTGGGGCTTGGTCAGATTCGGAGCGGGGTTGTTATTGTGGTGTTACCGGAGCTCCGGCGAACTCTGGTAGTAATGAAAATCAAAGAAAATAGGACAAGCTTTCAATGGTACTCGTGGTGTTTCTCAGCGAAACCAACGTCGGAACAGTGATAAACGTAGTGATTTGCTTCTCTCTCAACTCTTCATTTTTCGACCTCATATTCTCGATCTACCCCTTCGTTCAATCTTTTCTTCTCTCACCCATTGTCACTATTTTCTCCCCATTTGTGTGTTGTTATCTGTGAGTGCATGACTTTTTCGGTGAGGTATCGATGTGTTTGATGGATTGTGAGAGTGTATGTTGCCGTGAGGTCTCCTATGAAGAAGAATAGGAAAAAATGGAGCCCTCTCCCTATATTTTGTGTGCCTATCGATATGTAATGGTGTGTGTATACGTATATTCCAGTGAGTGTGCCTATATTTTTTTTTTGTCTTTTCTTTGAGTTTGTTAAGAAAAATGGAATAAAATGTGAGAAAGGGGTAGAGAGTATGTGGGTAGAGGAGGTGTATGGGGGTAGGGGTACGGGTAGAGTAGTTAGGATGAGATAAAATTTGTTAGGGTGAGGTGTCAAAAATGGTTAAGAGTTTGTTGGATTTGTTATTGAGTGGAAATTTTCACATGGGTGAAGGTACGGGGTAAAACGGGATAAAAATGAATAAAAATACACTCTCGGGAGGGAACAAATTATGTGTCTTCATTACTTTTCCTAAAAAGAAAAATATAAACTTTTCCATATTTGGCAAACCTCTTTCTTGGAGGAAAGGTTTTGGAACTCTATAAATAGAAAACCCTCATTCTCATACCAAAACACAATAACATCCACATATAGTCATTTAAGAGTTTTGTCTAGGGGGGGATTTCTCCCAGTATGTTTTTATATTTTTTAATATTAGATTTTATATGTAGGCTAATTGGTCAAATAATATAATAATATTAATTTTTTTTAGTAATCAAAGTTGCAACCAATTTGATGATACTGAAGATCTTTGTCTAGCTACATGTTGAGAAAAGTTTAAAATAAATTTTCAACAATCTTGCTGCTAAACCATCTATAAAACCAAATAAATTTTCAACTCATGTTTATGGTCTCCAACTTTTAACCCCTGCTTACTTGCAATGCATAGGCTCCTTTCAACTCGTGCATTTATTTTAACGCATGAGCTCCACTCTTTACCTGTGCTCACTTTCAATGCACAAAGGCTCCACTTTCAACCTTATTTATTTATAACAGGAGCCTTTAATAATATCAACCCGTGCTTTTATTTTTAACGCATAGGGCTTCAATTTTTAACCCATATCAATTTTTAATCATGGTAAGCAGCAGTGATATATGAAGATCGTGTGAAGAAGGAAGATCAAAAGTACTTTGTCTGAAAATCAAGCCAAAGGGGGGAGATTTTTTAGGGTTTTTGACTTGACTTTTTTACCAAAATTAAGTTATACTATTCTTGAAAGAAAAATAAAAGTAATACCATAATTACGAAAATAAAAGTAATATCATAATTACTTTTACTTTTTCTAAAAAAAATATATAAAACTTTTTCATATTTGGCAAACCTCTTTCTTGTAGGAAAAGTTTTGGAATTCTATAAATAGGTTGTAGAGGTTTGTTTAAGGAGAGATTTCTCCGAACATGTTTTTATACTTTTTAATATTAGATTTTATATGTAAGCCAATTAGCCAAATAATATAATAATATTGAGTTTTTTTAGTATTATTTTATGTGTCTTCTGAATTGTTACCACAATGGTTTGCAACTAATAGCTTCTGCCTGACGCCCTCTCGATTTTGAACCCAACAGCAAGGAGGGAGTAAAAATAGTGGCAGACAAGATAAGGGAAACGAGAGCAACTGAAATAGTTTAGACACGTGAAAAGAAGGTGCTGAGATACGCCAGTAATAAGGAAGGTGCTACGATACGCCAATGCTTCCAAACCATACTTATGGTGTTACTATAGAATTTACGGAAGTACTGAATGCCGTCTCCATCAGAATTTATGTGGCCAGGGGAAGCTTAATATCGTAGGTCTAAAGTTAAACTTTAGTAAAGAAGTTTTAGGCCACGTCTCACCAAGAAAATTATTACTTTAATAATTTGAAAATCAGCGGTTGATTAGATTTGAAAGACATTCAAAATCTCAGTTTTTCGTTTGGTCATTGATAATATTCGCTATATTTTGATATACATTTTCACTTTATTCTAAAATATATGTTTGGTCATAAATAAATTGAATATAATCTGAAGTTGCATTTGAGAATTTGAAAAACACCTCAATAGGTGTTTTCACTATTTTTTATTTTACTTTTTGCACTTTTTAATTTATTTTTTAAAAGAATTCTAATTTTTTTATTTTCATAAACTAATCTCATTTTCATAAAATCCTATGTTTTTTTAAAGAAATTTTTTTTCACTTTTTATATTGTTTTTTAAAAAAATGCATTTGAATTCTAAATATTAACTCCAAAATATTATGGCCAAATACAACTCCAACTCTATTTTCAACGTTAAAAAATTCAAATAAATTGATATATTTTTTATTTTCATTGTAAAACGCCTACTTAGTTTTTTCGTTGTTACTTTCACTATATTTTTTCCCCAAATTTTACCTTAAATTTTTGTTTTTATAAACCAACCCATGTAAATCATACTTCATTCTTATTTTTTAAGAAAAGTATATTCAAATAATTAAATATTAATTTCAAAAGCTATAAGTCTATAAGTAAATATAACTTCATCTCTAACTCCAGCTTCAAATTTTTCAAATAAAGTAACAAAGATCTTTGTAATAGTATGTAATAGCTTGTACGATATAGGATCTTATCCATGGCATGATATGTGTATCTATTAGAACTCAGAATCAAAATAAGCCATGAAATAAAAAAAATGATCAAAATAGACTACCTATTTAATAAGTTACTAAAATAGGCTAAACGTAATAAATTATTACGTTTTATATTTTTTTTAACGGTCAACTGACGGAAATAAATAGTAAATACTGTTTGAAAAATGTAATAATTTATTACGTTTTTCACAAAAGAGCAATGTGTTGTCACATCCATCTTTAAGTCAAATCATGTAGTTTGTAATAATTTATTACATTTTACAAACAGTATTTGTAAAATGTAATAATTTATTACGTTTTACAGACAGTGTTTGTACTTTGTAATAAATTATTACAAACTACACTTGTCCATGTCCCATCAACTTTATTTTTCCTCTTTTAAATGTAACCCCCACTCTACCCCACGCAGTTAACCGTCCCACCCCACCCTAACCCCTTACCTTATTTTAAATAGTATTAAAAAATTACTTTTTATAAATAAAAAATTTAAGAATGCGTAATTAAAAATTTCATTTTACAAAAATGTAGTAAAAAGTTACATTTAAAATAAGGTAAGGGGTTGGGGTGGGGTGGGACGGTTAGCTGCGTGAGGTGGGGTTGGGGATTTAAAAGAGGAAAAGTAAAGTTGATGAGACATGGGCATGTGTAGTTTGTAATAATTTATTACAAAGTACAAACACTGTTTGTAAAACGTAATAAATTACGTACTCTCTCCGTTTAAAAAAAAATGACTTACTTTTCTTTTTAGTCTGTTTCAAAAAGAATGGCCCCTTTTCTTTTTTGGCAAGACTTTAATTTCAACTTTCCACATGACATGTTTATGACCACAAGATTAAAGAGCATTTTGGTACATTTGACACTACTTTAATTTAAGGCCACAAGATTCAAAAGTCTTCTTTATTTTCTTAAACTTTGTGTCAAGTTAAAGTAGGTCATTCTTTTTTAAAAGGGGGGAGTAATAAATTATTACAAACTACATGATTTGACATAAAGATGGTTGCGACAACACACTGCTCTCTTTTTTTGTGAAAAATGTAATAATTTATTACGTTTTACAAATAGTGTTTACTATTCATTTTCGCCAATTGACCGTTAAGAAATATATATAAAACGTAATAATTTATAACGTTTAGCCTATTTTGGTAACTTATTATATAGGTGACCTATATTAATCAATTTTTTTGATTTCGTGGCTTATTTTGATTCTGAGTTCTATCTATTATGAGATATAACTCCTTTAAAGCAAACTTGATATATGTTTCAAATAAATTAGTTAAATTGCATGATTTTTCTTGTTCTTAGAAATTAAGGGTGTAAATCATATTTAGAAAAAATACATTCAATTTCTAAATATTCTTTGCAGAAAGTATGATCAAACACAGCTTCAACAGTAAAATTTTAAATAAAGCGAATCATATTTGGAAAATAAAGTTAGAGTTACGTTTGAACAAAGTATTTTGAAAATTGGATATTTTCTAAGTTAAAAAATATAAAAAGTGAAAATAAATTTTAAAAAAATTAGAGTTTTATGAAAATTAGGTTATTTTATAAAAATAAGAAAATTAGATTTTTTTAAATAAATAAATAAATAAGTGCATAAAGTAAATCTAAAAATATTAAAAACACTTCTTTAGGTGTTTTTCAAAAATTCAAATATTGTGAAAATATATTTCAAAATATTTCTGGTCGAATAAGTATTCCAAAATAAAGTGAAAACATATTTCAAAATATTTTGAATAATATTCATGGACAAAAGCCTACTAAAAGATAAAAGAAATCATAAATAGTTTTCTTTATTGAGACTCTATTTTCTATTTATTTTTTAATTGGATGACCTTTTTACATCGTTTCAATTTATTTGTTTTTCTTTACATTTTACTATGCTTAAAAAATATCATTTTTTATAGAGATAATACTTCAAAACCCCTTTAAATTTGTCACTCCGACTTACTTTAGCACTTAAACTTAACACGCATTTATTTATCTCCCCCCCCCCTTAAGATCTATAGAATGAATTAAATTCACCCCTAATGCTGACGTGGCATTTAAAGAAAAAAAATTCGTGAATTTTTTTTTTTAAATCCTACTAATATTATATATATATATATATATATATATATATATATATAAAATAGAAAAAAAAATTCCTCCTTCTTCACCCATCCCACCCGTCAACACCCCAACCCCACTCCTCCCTTCAATTGCCCCCTCCACCACCTCTCATTTCTTGAATTTGACAACAAAAAAATGAGATTTCTTGTTTTGTTGTTGAATCTACAACAAAATTTCTTAAGTTCTAAAGTAATTGTTGATTTCTTGATTTGTAATTGTTGTAAATTTGATTGTTGTAGATTCAACACACGTGTATCAAAACCCCCATTGATAGTCATCTTTGATTGTGTTTTTTTTTTAGGATAATTTGGTAAAATTAAATTGGTACTGAGTTTTCAATGGTGGCCGATAATGGCGTTTTTCGGTGAAAATTCGCCGAAAAATTTGATGTGTGTGTGCAGATGTTGTTGTGTGGGGTGGACGGAGGTGGATGGGTGTGTGTGCAGGTGTGGCATTTTAGGGGGTGGACGGAGTGTGTGTGCAGGTTGGGGGTGGACGGGAGGGGGGGAGGGGGGGAGGGGAAGGAGGGGTTGGTGGTTCTGAAGAAGATGGAAAATAAGGGGTGGGATATTTTTTTAATTTAAAATATTTTATATATTTTAAAATATGTATATATATATAATATATATATTTTTATATATAAATATTAAAAAAAAAATTATTTACGTGGCTATGACATGACTGTGATGTGGTGCTGATGTGGCAGCGAGTGTGATGCACTCTCCGTCATGAGAGTGGTGTTAGATATTAAGGGAGAAAATTAATTCAGTTTAAAGATGTTAAGGGGGCAAATAAATAAAAACTTAGTTTAAGTGCTAAAGTAAGTTGGGGAGACAAATTTAGGGAGGTTTTAATGCATTATCTCTTTTTTATATTTAGAAACTCTCTACACATACTATCCTACATGACATAGTTAAGATCACAAGATCTAAAGGACATTTAGGGATCGTTTGGTAGAGTGTATAATAATAATGCAAAATATGGTGTATTAGTAATGTTTGTATTAGTAATGCTTGTGTTAGTTATACCTGCGTTAGTTATGCTTGTATTTTTCTTATGCAGTGTGTGGTTTGATGTATTAAAAATAATATATGTTGTATAATTTTTATAAAAAATATTTTGTATGACTAAAATACCCTCTCCACTTTCTTTTCCAAACCAACGAATTGGACTTCATTGTTCATCAATTCCTCAAACAGTTTATATCCATTCTCTTTCCATAAAAAAAATTTGTATGACAAACTTTGATTTTGCAATTCCTCATACAGAAGATAGTTGGAACATGAGGGAATTAAACAATTTTTATGCACAACTTTAGAATATCACTAAAAATAGTTATGATTTTACAGATTAGCATGAAAAATTAAGCAGCAAAAAATTCAAAAACAATCTTCAAAAACAAAGAATCCAATTTCACATTCAAGCTCCCAATAACAGAACATTTAATTCTAGTGTAGAAGAGCAAACAATGTCTAATTATATGAAAAGAAGAAGAAGATGCGATGAAAATTTTTCATATTTTTTCATGACAATGTAGAGAAGAGAAGAGAAGACAAAGTACAAGAACAAAGGTAAAATACAAGGAAAATGAATATTCTAGTAGAGATTTGAGGGAAAATTTAGTCATTGAATTTTTCTTTTTCATTGTTGAAAGCTGCAGCAAAGAACCGTGGAAAAAAGATTTGGGGAAAATGTTTTAGTAGAGCTTTGAGGGATAAATTTGTCATTTACTAATTAATACATGTGTTGAAATACTTGGTATTACTAATACATAGGAAATGGTGAGTATTAATAACACATACCTTAATACACAATAGTGTGTATAACTAATGCAAGTATTAGTTATGCACAGTCTGAAAAATGATACGAAACATGGTATTATTAATACACAAAGAATAATGCATGTATTATATTTTAAGTACACTCTACCAAACGACCCCTTAAAATATTGTACATATCTTTACTTTATGATTATAATATTTAAAAAAAAATCAATTCCACGCCAAATCAAATTATAAGAAAAACAAATTGAAACAAGCGAGTATAACAAATAAGAATTGACATCTTAATCAGACTTAATCTATTTTTCTGACTCAACATTTAATTTTGTTATAAAATATGGCGAATTTAGCTACTATAAAAAAATTATATCTCCATTTAAGTTTCATTAAAGTTATCCGAAAGTACATCTCATAAAGTTTCTGCAACATTGAATTGCTTGTTATTTCTTTAATTTTATTATTTGAAATGCAACATAAAACAGCATTCCTTTTTGTTTCATATTTGATTTAGTATTTTAGTTCATTATTGTCTTTAGTTTCTGTCGTTATTAAAGTTGGAAGAAGCTCGAGTTTGATTTTTAAAGCCATCTTAGAGACTACTGAAATTAATTTTCACTTATTTTAAAATTAATGTTGACGTCATTTTTAATATTTTTTTTCTCATGATTTCATTTTCTCCTAATTAATTATGCCATCTGTCCTCTGCAAAATCACAGCTTGAGTGAACATATTTTCTCCAACATCTCCATCACTGACTATTATCAAACAAGTAGTAAATGCAGTACATACCAAATTTATATACATTGTCGTATTTAACGTGACTTCAAGATTTTGTAGTCAGCATTTTGAATGTTGAAAACGTGATGTTGTATGTGTGTATTTCTTGAGTTAAATTCATTTAGCAGTTTTCATGCACTCATATTTCATGTATTGTCTCGTTAATTAGTGTAAAGATAGATAACAAAATTAAGAGTAAGACAACACTAACCTACAGACCAAATAATTAAATATGGACTGTGGTGGAATGATTGATAGTTCTTCATTCTTAATCAGAGGTCTTGGACTAGAACCTTTGGAATGAAAATTTTTTTGTTGGGAGTGTTGCTAATAGAAATAGACCATGCAATATGCGAATCCAAGTTATGTCAAATTCTAATGCAGATAACCAAAAAAGAAAAAAATCTTACAGAGTACGACGGAATTGAGGACTCTGTAGTTTTCGTTTCCCACATTTGCTACATGGTCCCCATTAAGCAAGTGGAGCAAAAAGGATTTGGATACTCATAAAAATCATATACTAAATTGTACATAATTCGTTCTTCCATACAATGTTTTCAAGAATATAATGCGGAAAATTGACTTACCATATTTGAAATCAAGCTTTTATTAAGGATGTGTTTGCCATCAAAGAATGGAAAATAAGTTGGGGGGTTTGGTAAATTTTTGGTGCTAGATAAGTAAGCAAAATCCAGTATTCCAAAAATATTTGTATAGAATTTAGGAAAAATACTATGGAGGATGGCTAGGAGATAATCAAGCTCAATGTCAATATACAATTTGTTTTGGCATAAATACATAGATGTTCATCTTAAGTTGACGTCAACTGACAATTAAACATTCCGACTTTAAGTATGCACATCTAGAGGCGCCTCAACTCGCCTCCATTGTGCCACTTGAACACCATAATTTACAAAAGGACCATCTAATATCTGCACCTACAAAATTTGTGTCACGTCAGCATTATATGTCCACGATACAATATGAAAACGAGTTGAGGTGTCTAAATTTCTAAACAAACTGTTTTTTCATGCTAGTCGTTGTGTCAACTTTAGTTAAATTTCGTCGTATACCACGTATTTTCCACTATTGGCTCATTAGTTTGCATTCGTGTTGCTAGCCAGTCAGTCAATAGAATGAAGACTTACTACTTTCTATATACTATCATTTTAAATCCTTCCTTTTCTATTGAGTCCAAAAGGTGATGACTTATGACTTCAAGAAAATTGAATAAAAATTGAATCAAAGGTGATGACTTGTACGTGTTTGAACCACAAAAATAGAATAAATGTTCTTAAGTAGTAAACACAAGTCATTGGATTAGGAACTAAGACCCTACCGTTTATATTCCAGCCAGTTTGCTTTTTTTTTTTTTCAAACACCAATTTATTTTGTGAAATCAAGTAGGGTCATGGTCACACTGATTACACAAGCCCTACAAGGCTTCATTTTCAGATATTATGTTTCACACTTGATAGTTTATACTTTATACCATGAAATATACTTACGTTGTCATCAGGATTTGTTTTAAATTTTATTTACTACTAAGATGCTAAAGGTTTCACATTCATTAAAATGTCATTGCTTTCACACATGAGAACTGACAAATAAAAAATTTTAAAACATAAAACTACGGGTGAGAACGAATTGAGTGAATTGACAGGAGCAAAAACATTATTTCACTGTCAAATCAGAGTTATATAATTTATCTGTCTCAGAATCTGCGTTGAAGACCGTTGTTCTGTGTTGGGTGTACGAACTAATTCTCACATTGAAAAGTAAAAAGAAAAATAATATGATTCAGCTATGCAACAGCTCATGATGTTCATATCAATCTATTATGCGTTTTACATATAAAGTGCATGATTTTAATGGTGTGAATCTTTTTAGAGAAATCATGTGTGCTTGGAGCAAATTAAGCAATATCACATCAAGTAAGAGTATCTTAGGCTATTTTGACCGAACAACTGGTAATAGCTTGAGTCAATGATCCGGCCGGTGAGATAGATGGGTGAAGATGGCATGGGGATATGACTTCAAGGCCTTTGCCGGCCTATTGGGCAGGTGCAATACCTTTACCCATATATAAATTACTCGAAGGATAATATGGTGACACAATTAATTTTCAAATTAGCCAATTATGATATGATGTGTTGTGGAACTTAACCTATTTTTGAGTTTTAGCTTGTGTCTCAACTGATCATAAATAATATGAATATTCATGTGATCCTTCAGTTAATTCATTTTTTATTCCAGTCAAACACGAACAAACCGAATACTTTATCCATTTTTATTCTACTCATTTGCAATCCGTCTATATCCGATCTGATCCGACTGTTTGTCATGCTTGGTCACACTTGTAGCGATACAAGAAGTGCAAAAGATGAAGTGCACATGGTGGAAATTTTAAGGGATATCATTATTGATTTTATTGTTGGTACTACTTGACATACGTTTTAATTTATTTTTTCGAATTGATAGATATACGAAAAGATTTGTTTGTTATTATCATAGTTCTTATTTGAGTTGATGGTTCTCTAACAACTTAATCAAAATGAAAAAAAAAAAAAAAAGTTTTTCTTACTTGAATAAATTTATAACTTAAATCAAGAAACACATTTGTTTGACAAAAATGTAAAACTACATGATCCAATAGGAAGGTAAAGTCCAATAGGAAGGTAAAGTTGCATGGTTTGCCTTTTGTACTGGGCGGAAATCCAGCCCATTGGTTAGTTAGGAAATCATCTAAGCCCATTTACAACTTGATGGATAGATTGGAATTAATTTTTTGGTACTCCTTTTGTGTATGTTGCAAAAATAGGCATGGTTGGATTTATGGGCAAAGTAAATGACATATTTGCCCTTGCGATTCAGGTAGTATATTTCAAAGCTTTCGAAATAAGCTGCAGAATAAAGAAACTTTGACCACCTAGTATTATTTGTGACTAATCTAACAATCGAACATCTAGGTTGAATATAACGGAAAATTCTAATACGTGAGAGGCCTAAGTATTACATGACAGACAAAAGTTGTGTGAGGATCCTCTCAGATTTTGTCAAGTAGGAATGATGTGTCTCACTATCATAAAAAAAAAAGGATAAAATTCATAAATAACATACTTAAGATCATAATTATAACATTCATAACAACATTTTCATAATTACTTAAACTAGCAACTTGTATTTTGTATTTGAACAAACTGTTGCTATAAAAATATATATACAAATTATTTTACTGCCCATAGTTAACTCAAATCAGTTTGAGTTAAATATGGTATAATTAGCCATGAATTAAATGTGGAGATTCCTTTTCCATTAAAACCTCTTAATTAACGTGATTTTCGTTATTTGTTACCAATCGAAATAAAAATTCAAATTTCAGTTTCTCATCATCGTTTTCATCAAAAAAATAAATCAAATTCAGCTGAAGCTTCTTCTGTTCAATTTCTTCGAAAATTCAAATTAAACCATTACTGTTGTTGAAGGTATTTAATCGTAATATTGTTTTCTTATATGAATTTCATCAGTTGTTTGAAATCGATCAAAAAAATTTCGTTCTGAATTTTTTTTGAACCATTACTGCTATTTCGTTCAAATTTTTTTGAGCCATTACTGATGTTTCGTTCAAATATAGTGATCAAAATTGATTTTTTGTTAAATTATTTTTTTAAATTTTAAGCCATTAACGATTTTTCGTTAGAGTGATCAAAATTGATTTTTCGTCATGTTGTACAATTTAACAATTTATTTCGTTAAATTATTTTTGAATATTTTGTAAACGAATTTCGAAAAAAAAAGTAATGTATCAGTAAATTGAACTGATCGAACAATATAGTAATCAAAATCGAGTTTTCAAACTACTCAAACTCAATTTTTTGGAGTTCTGATTCTCGAAATTTAAGAGTATATTTGTATTTCCGTAAAGTTCGATTTTGTATATTTTGGTTGTGTTCGAATATGGATGTTACAAAGCCATCACTACAGAAAGTACATATGAAATTGGATATGTATGTATAAAAATACTAATGAAAGTGCATATATATTTATAAAAAATATAAAATACATTCATGTAACTTAAATGTATATTTAGTCAGTCAATTTGTATATATGGCAAACCTATATATACTGTATTGAAAAAATATTTGAAAATGTTTTTGTATTTCAACAAATACAAATACGTTCATAACTTCAACAACATATTTAAACAAAAAGAATATCCAAATGTATATTTCAACATTCCAATATACTGAAAATACATAACAATTTTAAAAAGAAAATACATATAGGCAAATACCTCTTCATAAATAGTTCATATATAAATGTATTTTTCCTACATGCAACTTAGCATATGTATTTAACATACAAATACTCATTAAAGGCAGTAAATGGGGGACCACACTTAAAATAATGTTATGTTTGCTACACAATGTAATTTCATTAAAGTATTGTTATTTTTCATAATTTAAGTCTTATGTATGCTACTTCTTGTAGTTTTTCCCAAAAAGAAGCCAAAGTCTTAGGTGCCCTATTTTTCTCTTTGTTTCTTTTCTTTCTTACATTTTTTTTGGGTATAGTTGCTTTGCAATATATTCATATTTTGGTTTAAATAATTTTTTGATTTATTTACTCTAACAAATTTGTTACTTCTTTATTTTGATATTTTCATTCATCGAAAGTCCTCATTACCAAATACACCTTATATGATAAAATAATATTTATGTGTAATAAATTTTAAAATTAGATAATTTTTATGTAATAACAAAATGAAAATTATTTTGATAAACCCAAAGTTGAATAACCACTAATGAAATTTATCTTAAAAATTTTATTTTCACATCTAGCTTCAATTTTTAATAGGCGTTTGACCATGAAAAATAAAAAATATATTCACTTTATTTGAAATTTTTAAAGTTGAAAATAGAGTTGAATTGTATTTGATCATAGCATTTTGAAGTTGATAATAGAATTCAAATGTAATTTAAATATATATATATATATATATATATATATATATATATATATATATATATAAAGTAAAAATAAATTTAAAAATAAAATTCTATGAAACTGAAATTATTTTATGAAAATAAAAATTTTAACTTTTTTTTAAAAATAAAGCAATAAATGTAAAAAGTGCAATAAAAAATAGTGAAAACATCTCTTGAGGTGTTTTTCAAAATTTCAAATACTACTTCAATTTGTAATTGATTTATTTATGACCAAATAAATAAGTATTTCGAAATAAGTAAAAATGTATTCTAAAATATAGTGAATACTATTTATGATTAAACGGGTTCTTTATCTTTATTAGAAAAAGTATGACCAACACAACTCCAACTTCAATTTTAAAATTTAGAAATAAAGTCATTTTCTTATTTCATGACCAAATGTCCATTACTGCTTTTTGCTGTCGTTTGATCTTGTATTGTGTTATTTTAATTTGTGCAATGAAATAACATGAGTAAATTTAAATTTATAAAATAAAAATATCCTATGAGAGTGGAGAGGTGAATTGGAAGAGGATATTGCAGAGCAGCATACCCAAAAAAAAAATGTAAGAAAAGAAATAGAGAGAGAGAAATAGGACATTTAAGCCTTTGGCTTCTTTCTATGACAGTGGATCCACTATTTCTACTTGGCAAAATTTAAGAGACCTCACACAACTTTTGTCTGTCATGTAATATTTGGACCTCTCATATATTAAGGCCTCGTTTGGCCATGTAAATTACTTTTTTCAGAGTTGGAATTAGAGTTGAAGATGAATTTCGAGTTGAAGTTTTGTTTGACCATGAATATAAATTAAAGTTGTTTTTGAAATTTTGTGAGAGAAGTATGAGTGAAAACAAGTAAAATTTGTTTTCACTTTTCCAAATAATTTTTCGGAATCGGAGTTGGAAAATTCATGGCCAAACGCAACGTGTTTTTCACTTTTTTCACTAAAGTAAAATAATTTTCCATAAAAAAGAAAAAAAAATTTATGATCAAACGACTACTAAAATTTTTCGAATATAACATAAAAGACATTGATTTGTCATGACTTGCTTGGCTCCGCTTGTCAGTATCTCTTTGCTGTCTCTCACCAACATAAGGATATTTTAGGTGTGTCTGGATTGACCTTGTTTAAGCATTTTGTAAGATAAAAAATTAAAGACATTAATTGGTAGTATCCAACTTTTGATTTTTTGCTTATTTTCGTACTTTTCAGTCTAAAAGAAAGTGCTTAAAGCACTTTTTGTAAAATGCTTAAAATAATTTTTGTCTTTTCCAAATAATATCAAAAATATTTTTTTTAAAAAAAAAAATTATAAGCCAAAAACACTTTAAATAAGTCAATCGGAATATATTCTTAGTCTAAAATTTTTCATTAAACTTAGAATGATAAGTTCAACACATATATATTAGCGGAAAATACTCGACCCTGTATATGCAATGTATATATAATGTATTTATATTATATAAACAATTACGCGATATATTAATATTATATATATAGTGTATAATTATGTATATTTGATGTATAGCTATGTTTCATAGATGTATACACATTAATATACACTGTTTATATCAGATGCGGAATCAGGATGTGAAGTTTGGAGGTTTTGATTTTTAAGACAGGATAACAACTTCAAGCTAATATATAATAACTCTTAAACCTACGAACGAGTATCGACCCACAATATATATTTATAAAATAACCCGTCACTTAATATTTTATAAGTATAAAAATTACTATTACAAGTGCACTCGAGAGCTAGGAGCAGTGTTTGAAGAAGTTCGTGTCCTGAAAAAATTTGTGACCATATTGATTATTACTTTAAAGAGCCTAATTAAAATCCTAAAACACAAATTATGTGTCTATCTCATTCTCAACCATATAAAAATATAAATTATGAAAAATGAAAAAAAAAAAAAGTAGAAATAAGAAAGGGACAACATATCTGTCAGCTTGTCGGGGGTTCTGGTCTAAAACTTTATAAAGAAAAGGCCAAACACATAGATAGACACTTCAACCTGGCACGACCTTTCACCTTGGCACCTTAAGTTGATTGTGTTCATTTTAGATACCTAAATCAGCTATCAACTGTGTCATTTTGACACTTTTCGCTGACATGGCTTGGGGAGTGTGACATACTCGATCTCAACACATGAAGCTTCTTATTTATTCAAAAAAGATTAAAAAAATTATGCTTCTTCTTCATTTTTTGATCTTTTTTTCATTATCATTTTTTTGGTCTCCCCACACCATAAAACTGGTTGAAATCATCATCACCATCACCATTGATGGTATAATTGTTTAACCTCATTTACATAAATCCGTCAGTATCACCACTTTCTTCACTCCCCCATCGGAATTTTAGCTATGACCAAACTCTACAAATCCTCAAATTTGAATTCTTCAAGTAATGAGAAGTTAGAACTTCAAGCAATTACTGAAACTATTTTATTAAACAAAAATTTTGTATCGACGGAGTTTCAGAAACTCCGGCCACCACTGTTTCGCTGGAGTTTGAAGCAGTTCCGACATCTTTTTAATCGATTAAATTAATCGAAATGAAAGCAAAAAAAAATAGAGGGGGGGGGGGGTGTAATGGCACCGGAAAATGGAAATCGGTGGAAAGGGAAAGACAGAGGTATAGGGGTTTGTTTATTTATTTTTTAATTATAATTTATTTAAAATTATTACTTTACACAAGAATGCCACGTGTCTTTTTAATTGATCGTTATGTCATGTCATCAATGTGTGTATTACATACACTTTATAATATTAGCTGACTGTAAAAAAATAAGTGTCAAAATAAAATAATAGATAGATGGTTTAAGTATTTAAAGTGAACATCGTCCACTTTAGGTGTCATAGTAAAAGTTCATGCCAAGTTTAAAAGTCCGATGATATGTTTGACCTAAAGAAAAGTAGTAAAATTTAACAGATATAGCAGGACAATATGAAACAATCCTAGAATCAAAAATTAAAAATTAATTTTTAATCATATTATTACAAATTATAAAAGGAGAAACAAAATAGAGAGAGAGAGATGAGAAAGAAAATTTAAAATTTCTATGAAAAATTGATTTTGGTCAAGAGTGAAACAAATTTTCTTCTTTGCTTTTTCTAATTTTGTAATTGTTAACTTCAAGTATTTTTAAGTTTGATTCTTTTACGAAAAAATAATCTGCTATTATAGCAGAAGAAGAGAAAAAGTATACTTGAGGGAAAAGTTAAAGCCAACGACTAGTACTTGCTTCCTTAGAGAAGGGGGGGGGGGGGGGAATATCTGATAAGAGTGGAATTTGAAATAGGCAAACAAAAGAGAGAGAGAGAGAGAGAGAGAGAGAGGGAGAGGGAGGGGGGGGGGGGAAGAAAATTAAAAGTTTCTGTGAAAAACTAATTTTGGTCATCTTTTTTTGCTTTTTCTAATTTTGTAATTGTTAACTTCAAGTATTTTTCAAGTTAAGTTCTTTTTCAAAAAAAATAAAAATCTTTTCATGAATGTATTTACATTACAGTGAACGTCTATAAAAAATATAGATAAGATCTATTAAGATCTAGTTGATATCTATTAGGATATGAAATATCTATCTTTTAGAGAGAAACTAAGACTATTTTTTCTATAAATAGAGGGGTTGTTATTCATTGTATTCTCAATCTCTCATCCCAAGAGAATCCCCCAAGAGAAATAACAATTACTCTCTCTTTTCTCTTTACTCTTGTTCGTTCATATCGATTTATGAACTTTTATACTAGTAAACTCTAAGTTTAGCCTGACATGTAATCTTTCTTTAGTAAATTTCAGATTTACTATTACATGAATAAATTTCAGATTTACTACTTTAGAAGTAGATTTCAAAATAACTCTTCTCAGTTATTCTGCCTCTTTCAGAGATGAGTTGTGATACCATCACAATTAAGTGTACATTTGTATTAATAAGCTTTATTAAATATTATCACGTTCGCCTTAGGGAATGTATTTGTACTTGTAACAATCAAAATTCTCATTTCCAGGAATGGAATATAATTGTGTCTTAAGGTTATCAAATTATGATAGCTCATAACCTCTTTCAAAATATTGCTAATTCAAGAGAAAATCAAGGTGTGCATATAATGTAGAGAATTTTTCTCTATCATGTCTTATAATGTCCCTCCACACTTATATTCGTACAATTAATCACTTGTCTTCTTTCATACATTTTTAGCATTGCTACCACATTCACTTCAGGGAGTGGAACATATTCAATGAGACAGGTTTCATAACTTTTCATCAAATACACATTATTTTGCCTTAGCCATCATAATATCATCAATATGGTGCATTGAGATTCAAACTCAACGTCTTATCCATATAAAGGTGTCTTAGAAAAAAATCGATGAGACTTAAACCCAACATAATAATCATGGTGCATCAAGATTCAAACCCAATGTTTTACTTTTTTTTATTGCAATGAGATTTGAATCTATCACGATCCAAGACTACCCCCTAGTCGTAACACGATGCTTGGAACCACAAATGATCCCAAGCTAACCCATGAACTGGCATACTTCTTGAGTAACTGATTTAGAATATATAAATTAGCTAAGTTTGATATGAGAAAACATAATCATGGCATAGTCTGAATAAATATGATACTGATAAAGTTTACAACCTGATAAAACTGAAGACAGAACTGAAATTTATATTTCATGACTCTGACTGACTATCTATGAAGCCTCTACTATACTGACTATAGATAGCTGGGATATGCCTCCAGCTACCACAAATCAATACATATTAATAAATGCAATACAGTACATGAACTACAACTGACTGGAGTCTCTAAAATAGGAGAACTCATCACCTACTGGCTGGAAACTGCAATTGTCTGATTATGATGTGTAGGCTACAATTGGTACCTACATTATAAGACGATATAGCACATAGACATATATGTGAATCATTACTTTGAAATATATTGAGTAAGTGGGGGTGAATGCAATAAGTAAAACTGAATAGATACATAATCTTAAAACATGCATGCTATGTGCTAGTAGACTCACCAGGAGACTGAAATCAACCGAAAGCTAAAGTATCTTTAAACATGAGTAACAAACATAATCTGATATGCTGGTGAATCACTACACTTTTTTTCTATAATCTTTACTTTTGTAGAATGAGAAGAACTGACACTGGGATACAGTAAAACATGAATACTGAATGTAAATCTCGTGTAAAGCTGAACATGATGTAAAACTGAAATGAGGGTCATGTATGGATACCGAGCGTGGAAACGTGACATGTAATATATGAGAATGCAATACCAAGCATAAACATGTTTCTGAGAAAATTTATAATCTTGTAACGCCCCAATTTTCTGGAACCAAAATGCCACACGGTGCTCATGATCCCGAAGGACCACAAGCTAACCCTTTTCTGATATATGTACCTGAGCACTACATAATAAATTGAAATCAAAGCAGAAAATTGGCAGAATCTTTCCATAAGGTTCAAAACATTTAAAATACTCAAAACTGAAAATTGAATACTGATACATCTGTCCGAAAAGCCTCTAAACTTTTTTGAACTTTGGAGTTGATGGGATATGTCCCCAACTAACTCCGTCTACTAAAAATAAACTGAGTCTAATGCCATAATAAAATAAGGATCATCCTCGAATGAAGAGGACTCACTGCTACGTCTACTGTTGCTGATTGAGTCTGGACTGCTAAAGGTGCTTTGGATCTCGTGCTTCTGAACCTATGGTGTAAAGTAAAACACCATAGCGCAAATGTGTCAGTACGTGGAAATATACTGAGTATGCAAGATGAGGTAAGGCTAAATGCAAGGGCTTATGCATGAACAATTACTTAACTGAATAATCATGAGAGTACTGAATGAGGACATATACATGAATGCACAAACCATAACTGAAATCACGATGACATTGAATACGGAGACCCAAATACTACTTTACTTGCATCTGAAATCACTACTAATACTGAGATTCTGAAAAACTGAATCTACCCATATCATTAACTGAGTTCTGAGCTTGCTACTATCAACTGACTAAATCTGAGATCAAACCTTTCTAGCGGATGATCTTTGAATCTACTAATAATGATAAGGAATGATTGTATCTGAGATCAGACCTATCTAGCGGGAGATCTCTGAATCTTTTAATAATAGAAATGCTTGACTGAGTTTGAGATCAGGCCTATCTAACGGGTGATCTCTGGATCTATTAGTACTGATACTGATTAACTTTATGTGAGACCAGGCCTATCTGATGGGTGGTCTATAAATCTATGGAACTATCTAAGTTCCTTACTGAGATGGGTGACTATATCTGACAGTCCTAATTTCTGAGTTCTACTCTGAAGACTGATACCGAAACTGCAACTGTGGGAGTTCTCACTTAACAGATATGCCCCAGCTCTGAACTAGTGGGGTCCAACCTATAATCCCAGCTGGAAGGGTGTCAATACCGTGCCACGGGTAAAGACCTCTGTTATGGTCAAGCCTCTCTAACGGGTGATCCTGAACAAAAAGTCAAGCCTAAGGCAGTATGATATATGATAGTCAAGCCTTAATCTAATGTGTGACTCCTGGTCCTGCGCTGGCTATGCAGTTCTTAAGTTTAGGTACTGTTACTGCCTCTCTAACGGGGAAGTCGTCATCTCTGCACTCGCTCGGTGCTAGTTACTACTCCCAACTGAAAGACTCTAAACTAATTCTTAACTGAACTTAGACTGAGCTGAATTTGTTACTGATCACACTGAGTAACTGAGTTAAGCTTAGTTCACTTGATTCCGAAGACTGACAGAATATTACTGAATCTCGTTATCTGACTGAATAATACTAAGTTTTGAATTGATTACTTGAATACTACTGAGGTCTGAAACTGAATTCTTGAATACTACTAAGATCTGACCTGAGTACTGGACTGAAGCTGGAATAATAATGATACTTAGATTACTGAGATTTATTAAGTTTTGTAACTGTCTGAGAGTACTGAATTCTGTAATTAACTGAGTTCTAAGAATCGTGGCTTGACTGAGATTATCATGAAAATTGACACGGGCTCTAGACTTGCAGCTAAATTGTCGGGTATAAATACCCCAGGACTCGATAACATAAAAGTAAAACATAACCATTCTTCAATAATCATGACCATGGACTTTCATTCACCATTACAATTATTAAATCATCTCTTCAAGCACTTGAAAATCATAAACATGTGATAGTATAGGGAGACATGCTATTGGCTCATACTCCATTCAAAAAGGTCTTACAACAAACACTTAACATGCATTGAAGAGCACATAATTAGGAAATTTCATGCTAACATGTCACAATTCATTCACTAAGGCTTTTCAACAAACGCTTGGCATGCATGAACTTACACACAATTGGGGATTTCTAGTCAATATGCTATGATGGCTCTAATTTCTTCACATAAGCATTTTATCAAACATATGGGGAGCATGCTTTGGTTATTCAATGATTTCCACATCTAATTATCATAAATACATCAATCAACATGCAACTTTAGGGGTTTAACATGGACATAATGCAATTCAACCAAAATCAAGATCAAAGCTTGCAACTTGTATTCTAAAGCATGAATTATAACTCAACAATAACACGAACATGAACTTCAATTCACATGAATCATGAAAAACTCATAAAATTGTAATCTTTGAATTTACAAAGGGATTCTTGAACTTCTTGGGTGGAACGAACCCAAGAATCAACATTTGCATACCTTACGACTTGATCCTTGAAAGATTAATGGTGAAACCTTGATGATTGGGGTCTTAGTTTTGGAACCCTAGATCTTGTTCTTGAGTAAAATTGAGAGAAAACAACAATATTTGGGTTCAATGTGGCTGAATATCGTGTTAAAGAGTATATATAGGGATAGAAAAACGACCATTTTGCCCATAGAATTAAAATCAAGAACTGGAACGCCGATAAAAGCTTCACCGTGATGTGGTGGAATCGCGGTGAGCTACTGAAATTTGATAATTCTGAAATTGAGCCTTGGCGCGACGCGCCATAATTGCGGAGGCTAACTGAATTTTGATAATTACCATTTTGGCTGACTCCGCGATGCGCCAAAGTACCAGGTGGTACACTGTCTCACTAAAATAGCTCTAACTCTTCGCTTGAGTGTCGGATTTGGGTGAATTTGGTATCGATGGAAAGCTTATTCAATTTCTCACATGATTAAAAGTCAAAATCTTAAGAATTTCACATGGAATAAAATATATTCATCTTTGAAGCAAGATCTTTGTTGTTCTAGAGATGAATTTGAACTAAGAGAAGTGTGGTTTATTACAATTCTGAATGACTGAAGTTTGTATAACTGAATAACTGAAAATATGTACACTTGGTCAAGCAAACCTCAAATAAGATATACTGAATACTGACTGAAACTGTGGGAGCTATCATGTAACCGACATAAACTGTCTAACCCATGTTAAGGAGGGTTATTCTATCCTTGTTATATAAATAGAACCTGAACTGGAATGATCGCTAAATTAAGCCCATAATGGGAAAGGAAAACACTCTCTGGCGAGGCCCCTAAACCTATGATGGCACGTAGTTTCTGGGGAAGCAAGATGCGTTGAACCCACACTTCTCACTCGGTACTAAGTCGTACTCCCAACTGAAAGATACTGAAATACTAACTAGTGCATGCACTAATAACTGATAAGCTCAGGTCATGGTATTCTAAAAATATTAGTGCATACGGATCCTGAGGTAATTATAAACATGTAAACTAATAGTTCGTAATATGATCATAATAACTGAGTATAATAATGAGAATCGTGGTTTAACTAACTTTTTGCTTGAAAATCTGAAACATAAGTAAACACATAGTATCGGGTGTTCATAACCCACCAGCACTGAATAACACTTTAAATATGATAAGATATCTGAAATATTCGTAGGAAGTCATAATTTGGGAAACCCAAAACATAATGCATTTAAATAATTGATAATCTTATGACTCACAATATGGAAGTGAGTGAACTTGAAAAGGGAATCATATTTACAGGCAAAATACATGAGTTTAACAATTTGACTTGGTATTGACCAACCATGACATGTAAGATTGGGGTTTGAATCACATAGAATCATAATTTACATGATAAAGCTAATAACATAGCTTGAATGTAAAATTAGTGAGGAAACATGGATATAAGTAAATCTTGATGCACTTAAGGCCTTTAATCTCATGGAAATATCATAATTCAAAAATACGGCTAATTGGGTATAAACCCTAATTGCAAATCATGAACTTTAATCTTAAAATAAGTTTTGGACATAAGGATGAGAGAGGATCCTTGTTCATAAACCCCACATACCTTAATTGAATGAATTCTTGAATAAACTTAAAATTGGAATTTGAACCCTTGAATTCTTGAGGAAGAAAGCTTGAATCTTGGGACTTGAATGATGAACTTGTGAAAGAAACCCTATTATTGATATTTTCTTAAAGATTCTTAAACTTGGAAGCTTGAATTCATAGATTTCTTGAGAGGAAAATCTTGTATTATTGTTCTTGTGAAAGGGGAGGGTTTTTGTATGAGTTGATTTGAAGAAGATGGTCAAATAATGCCCTTTTGGGGTGTTATAATTCGTGCCTTGGATATTTGGGGTTGAGGGGAAAGGACCAAAGTGACCCTTGACCCTTAGGAAGATAAAACGGTGAAGGAATAGATCCCGCGTTGCGCCCCTTATTCCGAGGGAGTATCCCCCACGCCGCCCGCATTATCCCAGGGGAATAACCCCCGCGGCGCGGGCTTATTGCCTACCCTGACTGCCTCTCATAAAAAAGGCCGAAAGTTTTCACTCAGGTATTGGATTAAGGCATAATTGATATAGTTGGAAAGCTAACTCAATTATCTACAATTTGGCGGGTCTTGAGCTAAAAAATTCCACATATATCAAAAGTTATACACATTCAAAGTAGACCCTTGTAGAATCGAATACAAAGATTTGACCGAATCAAAGACTCTTAGCTCAACTTCGCTCTAAGTGATTCTCATAAAAAATTTTCACCTCAAAAACATTATTAACACTAGGATAATGATCATGACACATGTATTCAAATACCAATCATGGTATTAGAGTTTACACGCGTAGGAACGACAGTTCAAAGTCTAGCCCGAAAATGAGGGGTGTTACAGAATCCACCGCCTTATCCTCAGCCAATAACATAATAGGCCAAAAAATTATTCAAAGCTAGTGAATAAACGAAGTTCACAATATTTGTTTTACAAAATAAAAGTATATATCAAAATATTCTGAAATTGAGATCGACCATTCTATCTTGATAAATCAAGACGGTAACATAATTTTGTAGCAAAACGTGCACTTAGCAACAAATTCTCCATAATAGTATTGTTGTAAATTATAACTTCAAATATGCTATATATAATTTTATTCCTGGGAGTGAACAAATTATAAGAATGAGCATCGATATTTGTGGAAAAGAAATATAAATTGTCACATTGCTTTATGTTGCATAGGTATACAGATTACTTCAATATAGGCTAAATTACAAACAGTTCCCAATTCATATTATAATTAATTAGCTATATTCTGATCGATGACCGTATTCACACAAAATTTGGATATACAACCTATCCATAGTTTTAATAATCCAGATGCAAGTAGGGGATGAAGACAAGAGTTATATTGGAATATATTACCTGATTCGCTAGCGAATGATTATTTGTCCATTTAGTTAGTACATTAAAGTCTTATGTTGATAATGTATTATGAAATATAAAGTAAAGAAGAAGAATAGAGAGAGAGAGAAGAGATCTATGAAATATGTTAGGAATTATCATCAGATCCTCATTCAAAAGATAATTCAAGTCAAATGCCGAAAACACCTCATATTTAAGTTGCAAGTGCTCCTATTTTGTGTTCCTAAAGGATAAAGTCTATGCATGCGTGAAGTGTGGTTGACCAATCGGTTATGAAATAATGCTTGAAAAGGATAAGGAGCAAATAATCATAATAAGAAGGAAATGTGCTCTTGAAGAGCCTACGACATAACACTTCATGAAACCTTATGAGAGGTTCAAGTATTTTAAAATAATGAAGTGATGAGATCTCAAAATGTTATGTACCATTGTGAACCGATACAAAATAATATATCATCAATATTTTTGATACAATATTTGCACAGTATTAGAAAAGATTACGAGGATCTAAATTCTACGTTTATTTAAGCATGCTGACGTGAAAATATTTATCAAGTGACATGAAAGGATGCATCTTGGTAAGCATAAAACTTATTTTATTTGCAGTCCAGATACTTGAAGATGTCACTCATGAAATGTTGAATATTGTCACTTGCTAAAATTTACATGAAAACTTTTTTAAGGATTCAAAATATTTGAAGCATATAAAAGTTTCTGGAAAACTTATTCATAATCCTTATATCTCATAAATTTATTGAAACTCTTGAAGAGTTTTCAAAAATAATAGATTATTTGCTGAAATGAGAAATATGAAGTACCCATGATTTTATATGAAGATAATGCAACAAGCATAGCATAACGTAAGGGAGGATTCATTAAAGGAGATAGAATGAAGCACATTTTGTCAAAGCTTTTCTACATACATGAGCTACAAAAGAATGGTGATATTAATATGCAACAGATTCTTTCAAGTGATAATGTGACTAATTTATTCACCAAGTCTCTTTTAATTGCAACTTTCAAGAAGATGGTGCACAAGATCGGGATGCAAAGTTTCAAGGATATTCTCATTGGGGGGAGTTAATACGCGTTGTACTCTTTTTTTCTTATGAGGTTTTGTCGCACTAGATTTTCCTTGTAAGGTTTTTAATAAGGCAACCAAAATGCATATTATTATAGATGTGTACTCTTTTCCCTTCACTAGATTTTTCCACTGGATTTTTTCTAGTAAGGTTTTAACGAGGCACATTATCTATCAGTCAGACATTCAAGGAGGAGTGTTATAAATGTATTTATATTATAGTGAATGTCTATCAAGAATATAGATAAGATCTATCAAGATCTAGTTGATATCTATTAGGATATGAAATATCTACCTTTTATAGAGAAACTAGGAGTATTTTCTCCTATAAATAGAGGGGTTATTGTTCATTATTTCTCAATCTCTCATCCCAAGAGAATCACTCAAGAAAAATAAGAATTGCCCTCTTTTTTCTCTCTCTATTCTTCTTCTTTACTTTATATTTCATAACAAATCTACTATTATAGCAGAAAGAGAGATAAAGTATACTTAAGGGAAAAGTTAAATACAATGACTAATACTTGCTTCCTTAGAGAAGGGTAAAAATATTTGATAAGAGTAGGGTTCCAACCCATTACCTCAGACGAGGTGAGCTTTCCCACCATCCGACTGGCAACCGAGTCCACCAACAGATCTTGATATGTGGGTTCGCAATGTTAAATTTATATAAATATTCTTAATTTTTTGATCGAACGCCCATAACATATTGTAGCTCCGGCCATGATTTATATAATATATACATTATTTAAATAGCTATACAATATTTTGATATTCTATAAATAGTGTATAATCGTGTATCGATATTGTATAAGTAATTATGTAATGTATATGTAACGTGTTGATATCCATATTTATTTGACAATTATGTGTTTACCTATTAAATAAAGAAAAAAGGACATAAATAGCACTTCAGATGAAACTATTGACATAATGACCATCGAATTTCAATTCTATTTTCTAGCCATTTGTTGGCAACTTTTTACATATTGATGCAAATTTGATACATGTCTTATACAAATATATATTATATACAATAAAAATAGGGATAACTACATGACTTAGCAAACATAGGCTCCTAATTACTCTATTTAGCCTAAGTTTCAATTAATTACAATTCATAGCCCCTCTTGCCTATTAATTATCTCTAATTACAATTCATAGCCTCTCTCATGTATTTTCTCTCATTCTCTATTTTCTACTACTCTTCTTTTTTTGCAGTTTTTTTCTTCATTTTTTCTTTTCCTTCTTTTTGTTTTCTCTCTCTTTTTTCTTTTTTCACTTTTTTCACTTTTTTCTTTCCTTTTTTTTATTTTTTTTTATTTTTTTTTCATTTTTTCTCCTTTTTTTCTATTTTTTTCTTTTCATTTTTTCTCCTTTTCATTTGTGCGAACTAGCAAACACACATAACAGTGCAAAATATAAAATACAAATATAAATTCAAACTGTATCATACAAATACAAGTGCAAACTATAAAATACAAATACAAATACAAATGTGAACTATAACATTCAAATACAAGTGTGAACTACGTTTTATCCCTTTTCGGATTTTATTTTAAAGAAAATGGTTTTGATTTTCTACACTATTTCAAAAATACTCGAGAATATTTCAAAATAATTTTAATAAATTTACAGAGCCGCCACTTGATTTTTATAGAAAATATCAAGAAAACTTAAAGAGATTTCAAAGATTTAAAAACAGAAATAAATCTTTGAAATTAGAGAGACTGAGTAAGGATTCAATTAACGCCCTAAGAAGGTTTTTAAGGTACTTAGGAGCGTCCGTTTAAAAATGGTTCACCAAAAGATTATTTTCTGACTAACTTAAATAAGGGTGACTAACTTACAAAAAGATTGATTTTTAACTATTAAAATTATTTATTCGCACATCTAAAAATGACATTTATTTATTCAAACAAGAAATAGTCTACTTGAATTAGGAAAAAAGGCTATAATATATCCTACTTAATTCAATACTAATTTTGAGAGAGATGAGGAAACAATCAAGGAACATGCTAATTAGAAAGTTTCTACTTAATTCGTGATTTATTTTTTTAGAGAAATTATGAAATATTCTGTTTGGATTAAAAAAGAAACTTATCTAAACTAGGTTGCACATTTGGATTTAAAGAGGAAAAAAGTTTGATTTTCAGATTCAAAAGTTTGATTTTTTTAGAATGTCCGCTTCTCATGCCTCGGACCTCCTAATTAGATTACCGTAGAGAAAACAAATCTTCATTTAAACTAGTATAAAACATATGGTACAACTTTTAAAATAATTTTAAAAAGAACTTTAGTTTGATGAAAACATAGAGCACTTCATATAGCGATAATTTCATATATAACATTAAGCTCCCATTTTGGCCATAACAATGAAGTTGAAACTTGAAAAGGTTGAGTTTGTTTTTTCTTTGTTTAAACATGCATTTTCCTTGATAAAAAAAATTGATGCTTTGCGAATGAAAGTCCTAAAAACCACGATTCTCAAGCCACTTCAACATCATGCATTAAAGTTTTTGACACATGAAATTCACTACGTCAATATTTTAACCAAGATTCATAAGCTTCCGAATCCATACTGAAGCTCTATCCTCCGGTCAGAATTGACAAACACATTAAAGACCCCAAAAATACATGCTTAACTCATACAGTATTACATATCACACACAACAGCACACACCACAGTTAAATTTCAGAGTGAGTAAAAAAAAACAAAGATGTTCGAAAATGCAAAACACCAACATCAATATTTCAGGTTCTATTAGTAACAGGCTCTCTATAACAACACATGCAGTGAGACAACTTCTTCATATGAGACTAAGTTTTAAATGCATCATGGCAGCCACATCGAAACAAACATTTGATTTCCATAAGAAAAACACCCAACTCAAATTCAAACATATATGTAAGGAAGGGAAATTATCAAAACCAAGTAAGGAGAGAATATTACCTATTTTTGGACAATGATACTAGGACGAACGAGCCTATTACGATGGAGCTTTCACCACCGGACTTTCAATTCCAATTCGTAGGAGTTCAATTTTTGTCGAGATCGAGTTTTTTGAATCTGTTAATCCTGAAATTCTTGGTTATGTGGGATTAAAGGAACACTCCTTCAAAATTTCCAATTTTCCCCCAAAATCCTCTTTTTTTCTTCTTCCCCTCAATGTCTATTTATAGAAAAAATATTGATTTTAATTCCCCCAAATAGTCGTTTGAGCAGGGTATCTCAAATTGATTGAGTAAGTTGAAGGAAAACACTAGTGGGGGGAAGACATAACCCCAAAAATCCGGATTCGAATTTATGACTCCTGATTTAGATCAGATTTTGGCAAGAAATAAAGAATTCTAAAGTCAACAATCGAGGCTCGAGGTCTGAGAACTGCAGAGATAAGATGGAGAGAGAGAAGTTTACGTGATTTAAGGGGGTTTTCTGGTTGAACTTGTTGTGTTGTCGTCGGGTCGGGTTGACAAGTCGAGCTCGAGTCGGAGACGAGTCGGGTTGCCATCGGATTTGAATTTACCCATTGAAGTTGTTGTTGTTCGATATTGTTGTTTCAGTTCTTGGAGGTTGAAAGTTGTTGTTGTTCTCTATTCTTGTTGTTAGAGTTGTTGACTTTGATATTGTTGTTAATTGGGTTTTGGGTCCGTGTTTGTTGTCTGTTGTTTATTGTAGGCAGTGGTGTGTATTACTGATTAAGGGAGATAAGGGAAATTAGGAGTGGGTCAGGTCAGCTTAAGTTGCTGTGAAGTGGGTTGTTTTAGTTATTTGGGCCTGGGTTAGTATTTTAATGGAAATGGGGTGACTGGCGGTTTAGCTGGTTAGGAAAGGTAGAATTTAGGAATTGAGGATTTAGCTATTTATTAAATAGCCAACGATTGAAGATTCAGATAATTATTTAAATTTTAACCTAATTAAAAATTCAATTGACCCATTGTATTACAATTATGGATGAATTGATTTAATTAAGATCTAATTTAACAAATTGACTAAATTAAAGTATAATTTTAAAATAAATTAATAATCAATTTAATCCTGAGCTTCTTGATTCGATAAAATCAAAAAAATATTTTTCTAAATAAATTATTATTATTATTATTATTATTATTATTATTATTATTATTTTAGACTCCATTATCTTTAAATCAAACTTTTAACCATTCAAATTAATTCTCCAGA